>JAZAYU010000014.1:4984211-5389211 GCA_038501625.1 Corbicula japonica
ATAAATACCTGTGTAATACTGTTGAAACATTGTTTGCAGTACAGTTTCTGTACTCAAGTTTCCAGTATACATGTATACAACATAACTACCTGTGTAATCCTGTTGGAACATTTGGTTTCAGTTGTGAGGTACTGCCTATACTAGGAGGGTGTTGCCCAGGCTTTGTTGGTGTTGTTCCATGAGGTTCAAGGGATGGAGGTCCACCTTGTAAATAAAAATGTTTTTCATCAGTGCTTTGAATCTCTTTTTTAAATTCTACCGTTTATTTTAGCGATGATCTGTATGTGAATACAATTCTAAAAGTACTTTTTTTTCTTGTACTTGTTTGCTGATATGAGAACCTGTTGGGGCAAGTGTGTGGTTGGTGCACCCTAGAACCTGGTTTAAACCCCCAGTGGGAAATTGTTTTGCCACTGACCTTTCCAAGGCGGTAACCCCTGGGGTTCTCACTTTCGTTAATTGTTTGTGACGTCCATTTTGAAACTGATTATTGTTAAACCATGCTCTCTTTTCCTCTCTACCTTTTGACTGTGTGGGGATGTGGCCATTTCCTGATATGCATATTTCACTTTTTTTCTCAATGACAATAAAATATAACTAATAAACAATAATCTTCTATTTTGTTTTAACATTATATTCACTCAAAAGTTTTTGAACTAAACTTGCAACTTGGCAATGAACATGTATATGTTTTTGCCAATAAATATTTTGACTTGACTTGACAAATGATAAGCATACTATTACTTTCCCTGAAAGTTCGACAAAGTTTCACACATGTCAATAATAATTCTCGGAAAGTTCTACAGTGTTCCATTAATTTTCCATGCAAGATTAAGGAAACTACATTAAGGTCAATTATTCCCCTGCAAACGTTTCATACCAGTTAAACATTGTTATAAAAATGTCAATTTTTTCACTGCAATGTTAATGTAGTTACATAAAAAATGACAATTCTTACACTGCAAGCCAAGGCTGTTACAGAAATAACCACAATTTGAGGCACGCAACGGGAAAAGGTACATTAGGTCATCTTTTGTGACATAATAAGAAACAACTCACAACAATTTAATATTTTTTCATAACTAAAAAGTGATTTTGTTACACATTTTGTTAATAAATGGTATTTTTATTGCGAAATGCATAATAATAAATGTCCTCTGCTCAAATTTACGTCATTTCAAGAATTGACATCAACTGTCCAAAGATATCTTTTCCCTTGACACGTCTCATATAGTCTTAACTTTAAGGTGTAATCACATTGAACAATATCCCTACTGTAACCTACTTACCATGTGTAGTCATAGGAAGAAGTGGTTGGGATGGGGTTGTAGTTGGAAAGAATCTGGATACATTCACATTTTTCAACTCCTCCTCATTTTTCCAAATACACACAGGATATGTGTCTGTACTGACTTTACAGTGTGCTAAATCATTGCAAATATCAAGATCCTCACTGGAAAATCAACATTAACATATTTATATAACATAATAACATTAAGGGCCATCTTCAGTCGACATTGCACTGACATTAGAAAAAAAAAATCAATATCTCTGTAACGGCAAAAGGCATTTCAATGAAACTTTGCAAAAATAAATGTTGATAATGTATCTTCATTGTACATAAGCCACCAGGAAGCGACCATGAAATTCAAGGCAAACACACTTTTACAAATACATGTGTCTCATATTGTTTACATGTAAGTCACAGGGACATATTATATTGTTGTCAGGATCATTATAGTCACATGGGCATTTAAAATGTTTTGTGTTGTTTAGATTTTGTGAATATATGTAAACAGAATATTAGAGATTTTTGGTATATCTAACTTTTTTTACTGTTCGAACTTTTATTGGACTGCATTTTGCAGTAACAGAGATATTGATATTTTTATTTTTTTACCGATGACAGTGCAATGACGACTAAAAGACGGCCATTAAAACAAATCTACATTCAGAAAGTTGACCTGAAATTATGAATAATATACATATGAAATGTACACATTTTGAACATAAACTTTAGTTGATTTTTGCTGATAAATGAATTATTGCCATTAATTAATTCTTTACTCAAGTATATGCTTTTTATTACATGACAAAACAATAAAATTAATCAGCTTGTGATTATAGTTTTATCAATGAAGTAAATGTTTTAAGTAGGAATATTTTCAGATGCTCAATGCTGTATGTTTATATATATGCATAAATGAAAAAAACAGAAGAAAGACATGTTGAAAGATGCATGAATAGAGGACCACAAGGAAGATTGGGCTTGCCCAACTGTGTTTCCTCTCTAAATAAAGTTATTATTATTATTATTATTATTAATCTGTTCATTAGGCGTTCTTAAACCTTTGAACTATGGGATGCAGCTTAGGTATTACACAACATAGGAAAATGTGTTTTGGGGTGAAACTTGTTTACTTTTTAGTTATTACTAAATTTGCAAAAATATTACAATTATCTATTATTTTTTCTTCACAATAACATGATTTAAATACATACTTGAACTATATATATTAATTTCTGCTATGAAATTCAACTTTATGACGTCATTTGAAGAATTGACATCAACAAGACAAGTTTTCCCGTAGTGTCCAATATCCAAGCTATCTGTTCTATCTATACTTACATGGCCACACACGGTATAGGGCATCTTTCCAGTCCATGCTTTGGGCCTGGTGGTTCAGGCTTGAACTCCATAAATGATTCAGGAGGGTCTGAAAACATTACGAAATACAGCAAGTAATTTAGCAAAATACATCTTTGTTTTTTATCTTCATAATTTTTTCCTGGGGATTCATTTATAGTTTTGTCCAGTAATTATTGTTTTATTCATAAATTTGATAATCTTAAAACACCTAAACTCTAAATTGAATTTATTACCGCTCCAAAAAGCCTAAATCTTTGTCTAAAAACTGGAATTGTACTGATACTAAGTAAAATGAGGTGTCTGAGATTTGAGACGGGTATCCAAACTAAGTTTTATGATCTTGGGCCTGATATTTCTACTTGTTTAGTATTGATTACTTACAAAAACAGGAAACAGTGGGAAAGTTTGCAAGTTTTGTGTTAAATTGTCCATGACAGGCATCGAGGTCACTGTCACAGTAACACGGGCACTGACACGCAGACTGTGACACGTTTGACAAGCACTGAGAGCAGCGTGGAAGAGTCAGCTGGTAGGTAGGGTTGTACGTAGCTTTGTCACAACTTGTACACAACTGAAACAAAACACATATGTCACATATTGCAAACTGTTTTGTCGTTCACCATTCTAAGTCGATAACCCCTAAGGTTTACAATTTAATTAAGTGTTTATAGTGTCTATTTTGAATTGATCATTTTATAACGCATTTTAGCTCTCTACCAGGAAGTGGCCATTTCTAATATGCATAATTCAATGCTCACACAATTTTAATTTTTCATTATACAGCTTCAAATACTGCACACTATAACCTGGTTTATATGCTCATGTTTTGCCACGAACTGTTTCAAGGCTGTAACCACTTGTTATTTGTGGTGTTATTTTTTAAACTGATTTTAATGTGGTCTTTCTTTCACCTAGTATTTTGCTGTTTGCAGTCAGTATTTTCTCCATGTGGCTTTTCCTGATATGCATATTAAAAATTTTCTGAGAGGCCAATTTATATAAAAAGAAGACATAAGAAGGTACTTTTAAGTTGATAAACAGTGCAAGTACATATGGCAAAGAAAAAATGCTTTAAGCACTTGTGCTATATCGTTTTTATGTCATAATTTGTTTAAAGAACAATGTATGAATCAATTTGAAATAAAAAAGCACTTTAATGAAAAGCATAATATTGAAGAACACATTGAGAAGAAAATGCACTCTTTCATCTCATGTGATATTGTTTGCATACTGAGAATGATAGTTTTTTAATGTCAAAATTAATTCACACCTTCCTCCTACAGGCTGTAGGTGGTACATGCATGTGCTTTAGAAATATCCTTGTACATTATAGTTAAAGTAAAAGTGCAAAAGATGTTTACCTCATATTGCTTGTCATTACAATTCAATTTATCTCTATCTCCAAGAACAAGTACAAATAGATTGGTGTCCTTGACATTATGGAGGCTGAATTGAAGACAGGGGTCAATATTGACAAGGTCAAAGGTCACATCTTCTGTCAAGGTGAAGGTCATTTTGTGATATCCATCTGAAAACCCTGTACACCATTCTTGCTGAAAAATCAATTGTAAATTAAATTCATAGACTTAAAAATACAGATTGCTAAGTTAACTTTAAATATTAGTTTTAGTTATGTCCTATTAAGGCAAAATATTTTAGAGCAACTTTTTACAAATGCATTTGTTACAGGTTTATGCTTAGAATCACCCTATGATGAAGACATTTATAAAATCTCAACTGGGGAACGCTATGGTAAAAAGTACCTTCCGTCATAATTTTTTACATTTTATTTATTACTATCTTTGGAAAAAAATCAAATTTATTAATTATTTTTCATAACAAATTGGAGATTTTGTTACATATTTTGACAACATAATGTTATTTTTACCGCAAAATGTGTAATAAGTAATTTCATCTGCTAAACTTTATTTTGTCATTTCAAGAATTGACGTCAACTGTCCAAAGATACCTTTTTCCAAGACGCGCCCGAATTTTTGTGCTTTAAATACCTTTGATGAGTATTTTAAAATGATCAGGATAACAAAGACCTTGGAAAACTAACATTTTAAAATAGTATAATTTTTTTGGCTTTAACCCACCATAACAATACAGCTTATATCCCATGTGTGACCAGTGTAGATCCTGATCTGTGCATTCCGATTTGGGGTATTCACTTGTAGCATTTAAATTCATTATAGTATTTCTAACCAATCACAAAAGAGTGAAATTCCTGATCTGGATCTACACTGGTCGTATACGGGATAAGCAATATCCACAAAGCAAAGAGTAAGGTATAAAAAATCACTCACACACTGACTCCTTAACAAGAAGTCCTTATAATATGTGTTTAACAAGAAGGCCAAATTATATGTCTTTTACAAGAAGTCCAAATACTCATGTGTTTAACAAGAAGTCCAAATACATGTACTTGTGTTTTTAACATGAAGTCCAAACACTCATGTGTTTAACACAGTCAAAATACCCATGTGTTTAACAAGAAGTCCAAATACTCATGTTTTTAGCACGAAGTCCAAATACTCATGTGTTTAACGAGTAGTCCAAATTCTCATGTGATTAACAAGAAGTCCAACTTATATGTGTTTAACAAGAAGTCCAAATACTCATGTGTTTAACAAGAAGTCAAAATAATCATGTGTTAAATAAAAAGTCCAAATACTTGACGTGTGTTTAACACGAAGTCCAAATACTCATGTGTTTAACAAGAAGTCCAAATACTCATGTGTTTAACAAGAAGTCCAAATACTCATGTGATTAACAAGAAGTCCAAATTATATGTGTTTAACAAGAAGTCCAAATACTCATGTGTTTGCAGTATGGACAATTCATATCAGCTGTTTACCCTTTTCTACACTGATTCAACTTTTACT
The DNA here is from genome assembly GCA_038501625.1 of Corbicula japonica. Taxonomy (NCBI): domain Eukaryota; kingdom Metazoa; phylum Mollusca; class Bivalvia; order Venerida; family Cyrenidae; genus Corbicula; species Corbicula japonica. The sequence continues at coordinate 4,989,750 of JAZAYU010000014.1, forward strand.
GTGTGGAAAAACAGTGTAGCTCCAGATTGCCCAGATGTCTATTCAGGATCGACATTATTTGCTTTTTTTTTATTAATTATGTTACTTCTGACCAAGAGGTGACCCTGTATAGATCCAGGATGTGCTAGCTGATTAGGATCTACACTGGTTGCACAAATAATAAAACCAGAATAATTTTATGGAATAGTGTAAATACATGTGCTAGCAATGTAATCCATGTCTATACCGAGTGCACTCTTTTTGCACAAGAGTAACAAATTGAGTCTTAACTGTACTGTACATAATATTATTTCTAATTATGCTCATATGATATTACTCTACACAATAGGAAACAAAAGCTGGTTACCTACTTTGAGTTTACCACTGGTTACCAGCTTAGAAGTAAGCCAAGGGTACAGTTTAGAAATATGCCTGTCTAAAGTTGGTTGCAGGGAATCCACAACCATACTGAAATAGACAATAGGAGTATACATGAGTATTATCTTAAAATCTCTCAAACCTGAAAGAAGGTGCTCACATGGCCTATGAATTATCCGAAAAAAACAAACAAACATTTTACGTTAAACTATGAAAATGCAGTAAAAAAATATGAAGTTAGTGATGTTATCACAGCCATTAAAAAAGCAACATATGCATATCAGGAATCGCCACACTCAAAAAACACAGCCTCCCCACGCAGCGAAAAAGAAGAGAGGAAGAGAGAGAGAGCGCATGTTTTATATATGTATGTCAATTCAAATAGGACGCCACAAACAATTAATAAACAAGAGAACCTTTGGGGATACCGCCTTGGAACGGTCAGTGGCAAAACAAATTGCCACTGGGGGTTTAAACCAGGTTCTAGGGTGCACCAACCTCACACTTGCCCCAACAGGTTCTCGTATCACAAAACAAGTACAAATTGTCTTGGTGAAATAACTCCAACCCACCCATCAGCTCAACAATGTTGCATGCAAAAGCATACAAACATATAAACATAAGAATTTAATAGCATTGCAAAGCACAATGCAAGTGTTTGTATTAATACTGAGAAGCGCTCAATCCGAACTGGTGGTATGAGTTTCCATTTCTGCCCATGAAGAGGCTTAAACAAGCCTGCAATATTTAGATGTTTGTCCTGTTGAGAGGCTTTCATTAGCTGTTAATGAATGGGACATTCAAATTTGTTTTCTATATGGCTAAGACAAACATTTCCAAAGCAATATGAAATTTCTTTTGTTTTATTTTGGTCTTGGGAATGTCAAGAAAAAGCTAATATATAAAGAGTAATTATTTTGGAAGTTCTTAGTTTTTCCTAATGCATATATGCATATCTTAAGACAAACCCTGTTGTATCTAGAATGTGGCACTGTTTATCATCACTTGAACATTCCCCCATCTGAAAAAAAAACAACAACACAATAACAACTTATAATAATTTACTTTCCCTTTTCTTGCTAAAATCTAAAAGGATAGGATTAAAATACCAAAGTAATAACTTAACAAGTTCTAAAATTGTGGGATGTAACCTTTCACCCTTTACTCCATATATACATGTTCGACCAGTGTAGATCTTGATTAGCTGGCACCGCACTAAAAATGTCTCAGAGTCCTGCTCTGATTGGTTGAAATTGAGCACACGCCCAGAATGAATTTACCACTTGGAAGCTTGAGATCTGTGACTGGTTTTCATACCTAATTTTATAACCTTGGAGTTAGGATGATCCGATCCAAACGGTATGAGTTCATGCTCAACTGTAATTTATTGTTTTCAAAACAAAGATCTTTTTTGTGATCCTAGAACTCAATACAAGAGCTCATGTACAAAAAGAAACATATCTGACCTACAACCATCACAGTTGTTGGTTAAAAAATAAAATTGTATTTATGTGCCCTGTCTTCTTCTGATCTGACATTAAAAGATGGAAGAAAGCAACAACAGAAGACATTCCAAACACAACCTAGTAACAGCTATAAATGTCCAGCAGCCCCAACGCCAGCAGTAGTAGTAACTTACTGTCTTCATAAGTTGCGATGTCAGAAATCTTGGAGTCACTGTCATTCCTACCACTCCATATGTTCTGTTTAACCTGCAATGCAACAAAACATTTTTTCACCATACCATATAACACCAATAAAACACCCCTAACCTAATAAATGTCCCTCATGTTTATTTTTAGGAAAAAATGAGTTTATCAATATAAATTATCTAATATCCTTAAGAATCTTATATAAAAATAATTAATATAAAAAATAAGTGCCCCTCTTTCAGAAAATGTAATGCCACCAGGGGCCTTTAAAAGGAATTTTAAGGTATATTGTTGCTTTTTGCTTGTTTTTGTGATTAAAGACACTTTACACAAGATTTGCATAGGATGAGCACTATATAACAATAAGAATTAACCCTTTATTCCAGATATATGGGTTTTATTGCATGGGCAACCAGTTAAGCTAATGATCAGACTGCACATACATGCCATCTGAACAGGATCTACATTGTTTGCATTTTGGTCAGAAATAATATAATGAATCAAAATGGGATCAGTGTAGATCTTGATCAGATGTGAAAGATGTGCCAGTGGTTATCAGTAACAGTTAAATCACATGAAGTAAAGGGTTAAGTGCTATCAGTAACAGTTAAATCACATGAAGTAAAGGGTTAAGTGCTATCAGTAACAGCTAAATCACATGAAGTAAAGGGTTAAGTGTTATCAGTAACAGCTAAATCACATGAAGTAAAGGGTTAAGTGCTATCAGTAACAGTTAAATCACATGAAGTAAAGGGTTAAGTGCTATCAGTAACAGTTAAATCACATGAAGTAAAGGGTTAAGTGCTATCAGTAACAGCTAAATCACATGAAGTAAAGGGTTAAGTGCTATCAGTAACAGTTAAATCACATGAAGTAAAGGGTTAAGTGCTATCAGTAACAGTTAAATCACATGAAGTAAAGGGTTAAGTGCTATCAGTAACAGTTAAATCACATGAAGTAAAGGGTTAAGTGCTATCAGTAACAGCTAAATCACATGAAGTAAAGGGTTAAGTGTTATCAGTAACAGCTAAATCACATGAAGTAAAGGGTTAAGTGCTATCAGTAACAGTTAAATCACATGAAGTAAAGGGTTAAGTGCTATCAGTAACAGTTAAATCACATGAAGTAAAGGGTTAAGTGCTATCAGTAACAGCTAAATCACATGAAGTAAAGGGTTAAGTGCTATCAGTAACAGTTAAATCACATGAAGTAAAGGGTTAAGTGCTATCAGTAACAGCTAAATCACATGAAGTAAAGGGTTAAGTGCTATCAGTAACAGTTAAATCACATGAAGTAAAGGGTTAAGTGCTATCAGTAACAGCTAAATCACATGAAGTAAAGGGTTAAGTGCTATCAGTAACAGTTAAATCACATGAAGTAAAGGGTTAAGTGCTATCAGTAACAGCTAAATCACATGAAGTAAAGGGTTAAGTGCTATCAGTAACAGTTAAATCACATGAAGTAAAGGGTTAAGTGCTATCAGTAACAGTTAAATCACATGAAGTAAAGGGTTAAGTGCTATCAGTAACAGTTAAATCACATGAAGTAAAGGGTTAAGTGCTATCAGTAACAGCTAAATCACATGAAGTAAAGGGTTAAGTGCTATCAGTAACAGTTAAATCACATGAAGTAAAGGGTTAAGTGCTATCAGTAACAGCTAAATCACATGAAGTAAAGGGTTAAGTGCTATCAGTAACAGTTAAATCACATGAAGTAAAGGGTTAAGTGCTATCAGTAACAGCTAAATCACATGAAGTAAAGGGTTAAGTGCTATCAGTAACAGTTAAATCACATGAAGTAAAGGGTTAAGTGCTATCAGTAACAGTTAAATCACATGAAGTAAAGGGTTAAGTGCTATCAGTAACAGTTAAATCACATGAAGTAAAGGGTTAAGTGCTATCAGTAACAGTTAAATCACATGAAGTAAAGGGTTAAGTGCTATCAGTAACAGCTAAATCACATGAAGTAAAGGGTTAAGTGCTATCAGTAACAGCTAAATCACATGAAGTAAAGGGTTAAGTGCTATCAGTAACAGTTAAATCACATGAAGTAAAGGGTTAAGTGCTATCAGTAACAGCTAAATCACATGAAGTAAAGGGTTAAGTGCTATCAGTAACAGTTAAATCACATGAAGTAAAGGGTTAAGTGCTATCAGTAACAGCTAAATCACATGAAGTAAAGGGTTAAGTGCTATCAGTAACAGTTAAATCACATGAAGTAAAGGGTTAAGTGCTATCAGTAACAGTTAAATCACATGAAGTAAAGGGTTAAGTGCTATCAGTAACAGTTAAATCACATGAAGTAAAGGGTTAAGTGCTATCAGTCTTGCAAAATTAGTTGCTGCTGACATTAATTTTTCTGAAATACAGCTGATTATCTCTTTCCTCTGTATATACATCTTGATGGTGAGGGCGAACAGGGTAGATCCAGATAAGCCAGCACAGCACATCTGTGCCATCTGATCTGGATCTACAATGTTTGCTTTTTGATTTTTTAGGTTATTCCTGACAAAAAAGGGAACATTGCAGATCCTGATCAGATGGCTGGGATGTGCCAGCTGATCTGGATCCACTGTTCGCACATGCGATAAAAGGAGTATATATGGAGGAAGGTGTTATCTAAGAAAATAATCTGATAAAAATAGAACTAAATGAGGATCTTGAAGCAAAATTTGTCCAGCCAGATCATGTGTAACTAAGGGCCATAACTCTGGTAAAAAGCAGTTGCACAAGATCTTTACTTTGTGACATGCTAAAGATATGATCCAACTTTCTCATATAAATTCTAGAATCTCAGTTATATGAGGTTTGCACAACTTATACAGTTATACAAATATTATTCAAAGTAGCTTTGCACTACTTACTTATAAAAGCTCTACACATTTACGCCATTGAATTTTGCATAGCTTAGTCTTATGAAATTTGCATTACATTCTCATATAAACTTTACATAACTTCTCATAACAATTTTGCATAATTAACTTACTCATTTAGATAATGCGTAACTCATAAATATGCACTTTGCATATCTTCCTCATATGAATTTAGGGTCACTTACTCATATGAACTATGCACAACTTGCTCAAATGAACTTCACATAACTTACTCATATGAATTAAAGGCACTTTGCACAACTAACCATAAAACTAACACATATCTGACTCATATTATTTTTGCATTAATGATTTACTCATTTGAACTTTGCATTACTTACTCATATGAACTTTGCATTACTTACTAGTATGAACTTTGCATTACTCACTCATATGAACTTTGCATTACTTACTAGTATGAACTTTGCATTACTCACTCATATGAACTTTGCATTACTTACTAGTATGAACTTTGCATTACTTACTAGTATGAACTTTGCATTACTTACTCATATGAACTTTGCATAACTCACTCATATGAACTTTGCTTACTTACTAGTATGAACTTTGCATTACTTACTAGTATGAACTTTGCATAACTTACGCATATGAACTTTGCATTACTTACTAATATAATTCAAAGGCACTTTGCACAACTAACCATAAAACTAACACATATCTGACTCATATTATTTTTGCATTAATGATTTACTCATTTGAACTTTTCAAAACTTACTCATATGAACTTTGCATTACTTACTAGTAAGAACTTTGCATTACTTACTAGTATGAACTTTGCATAACTTACTCATATGAACTTCGCATTACTTACTCATATGAACTTTGCATTACTTACTAGTATGAACTTTGCATTACTCACTCATATGAACTTTGCATTACTTACTAGTATGAACTTTGCATTACTCACTCATATGAACTTTGCATTACTTACTAGTATGAACTTTGCATTACTTACTAGTATGAACTTTGCATAACTTACTCATATGAACTTTGCATTACTTACTAGTATGAACTTTGCATTACTCACTCATATTACTCACTCATATGAACTTTGCATTACTTACTCATATGAACTTTGCATTACTTACTCATATGAACTTTGCATTACTTACTCATATGAACTTTGCATTACTTACTAATATAAACTTTGCATTACACACTCATTTAAACTTTGCATTACTTACTCATATGAACTTTGCACAGCTCTGCTAACTATAATCACATCATTCCTGTTGATTACACTCAGTTTGCCATAGTGATACAATGTGGTATTGGGAAATGCAACACTTCTCTTGTACCTGAAATCATCTTTATTAGAAGTTATGTGCTGGACACGGTACATAATAAACATGAAAAACAGCATTGTTCCTCAAATATAGTTCTTAAATCATATGGGGTAAGTATTAAGATTTTATCTGTTTTTATTTGATGTCATTTATTCAAGTGAATGACGACATTGAGAAAATAATCTGTTTTAACAGCAAAATTTTACTGTGCAAAAACAAAATTCTGATTGCATTCATATACACACATGTTATGAACAACAAACAGTATGCAAGAAAAAGTATATTGCATAAGACTTTGGTTAAAATAGAAAAATCTGTCCCCTCGGGTGAACTGTTTAACTCAACTGAGACTTGTTCCCGCAAAAGAGCTAACCCTTGGTGACAGATTTTTCCCATCACCTGACACTTATGCAAGATACTTATACACAACAAAATAATTACCAGTCTGTTTTTCTATGGTCAAATGTGTTCAACATAGGAAAGCCTGGATATATCCGGAACACTCCATTCTGAGAACCGTAAAACCTGGAAATAAATGTGAAAATTCTTTCTAGTAAATATCACGACTTTCCTTCAGCACGCCTATGCAGAGGGTTTCATTTTGTATATTGTTAATCGTTTCCTCCATATAAACACCTTTGTGGCATGGGAAAATGACTTTCCTTTGGCATAGGGTTTCATTTTGTACATTTGAAATTGTTTTCTCCATATAAACACCTTTATGGCATGGGAAAACTATGTAGATCCAGTTCGGATCAAGTTCACATGGCACAACAGTTACTGTGCCATTTGATCAGAATCTGAACTGTGCCCATGATCATAAAAGTAAATCTGGAGATCAGTCTCAAATCTCAAGCATCTGATTGGCTGAAATGGGATCCTTGAGATTTAAGACTGATATCAAATCTTAGTTTTATGATCTTGGGCCCTGTTTAATTTTTCATTTATTAGGATATTCTGACCAAAAAGCAAGCAGATGTGCCAGCTGATCTGGCTGGATCTACTACACTGGTCACACATGCAATAATGCAAGTTTATATGAAGTTATGGGTTAAATGATATTTTCTCAGAGGAGGCAAACAAGCTGATGTTTTGTTCATTGTTTTCTTGCAGCATTTCACATGTGTTTAATACAAATGCTCGGTTTTCAAAAACATCTCAGAATAGTGAACACAAATTTTATTTGACTTTTTAAGGAGAATACTAACCAGTGTTATACACAAATTCTCTGCAGGTTACAAACATCAATATGAAACCTAATGACCTTAACTTCTGACCTTTCAAAACAAAAACAGTGGGTTGTCAGTTTAACCTGTGCTAATGACCACCTGTGGATAAAGGATGGATAAAGACCACATTTTATTTGTTTCACTGACTGAAGAACAACATTTTAACAAATACTAAAGAGAGTAACAAATGTTCTTTAAGAATTGATTATCTCTCTATTTTTTTGACAAATTACCGGACAGTGTTAATCAACTCAGTGACAAAATCTTTACACTTTTTGAAAGATATGGTCAAATAAACATTCTAAACCAGTTCATTTGATATTTCATGGGAGTATTAAATTGATTCTAAAATGGAATCAGTTGTAAGTATGAAAGAATTTAGTGTGATGATGAAATTGTTTATGTTTTTCTTTAACCCTTTACACCATATTGTAAGACTGGTATAGATCCAGATCAGCTGTCATATCCATACCATCTGATTTAGATCTCCATTGACCAAATATTGATCAGAAATAACTGAATGAATCCAGATCAGATGGCACAAATGTGCTGGCTTATCTAGATCTAAACACTTCACCCATGTAATAAAAAGGTGAAACATGCATATCAGGAATCAATAAAGGTGTATCTAAGATGTAAAGGATTAAATTATAATAAATAGGTTCTGTAATATTAACCTTTCAATAACTTCTCTGGAGCTGCTGGTCCAAAGTGAATCTAGCTGATCTGAAGCCTCAAGAGTGTGCCGTATCTCATTTTCTATGTCTGCAAACAAACAAACATATATATATATGATATTTATATCAACATGGGTTCAGCATAGCATCTTAATGGGGTGAAAATCCGACCAGATTCATGAAAATTCCTTGCAGAACCCTTGTTCCAATAATGGCCGGCTCAAGGTCAAGGTCAACAAATGGTGTTAAAAGGTTTGAGCCAAGTATGTCCTGTCCGCTCCATAACTTTAAAACCCCATGAAGGAATTTCAAAACATTTTGGTCAAAATGCTCACCTCTTTGAGATACAATGCAATGTTCAAAGCACATGCTTCAACTGTGCTGCTCAATGTCAAGGTCACAGGTTTTGGCAACAATGAATAGCAAGCTGTCATATTAAAATGATAAGCCTAGTGTTGAAATTTTTTCATTCAAATATTGAATAAAATTTTACTTAAGATTTTCTCTTAAGCATCCATAACCTTTTCAACATTCCCTCATGTGGCGGAGGATATTGCTGTCCTTCAGACATAGGATGATAGATATTGATAAAAATGTGAAAAAAAATGCAAAAAGAACACAAAACAACTATTGACGTCTGCAACCAATAAATGTCTTGTAACATTGGCTCTGCCATTATTCAGACATAAACATTCAGTCCTTCAAGTGGAAGTGCAGACTGAGTACCCAACAAATTCCGGGTACATGTAATGCAGCATTAATTAAACTATGAAACCACATGAATTCCAACAAATGTATTCAAAAGTACAATTGTTCTTGATAAATGTTGCTGACTTTGTCAAGTTAACACAGAACTGAATTTTCTATTCTTAATAAGCACCGATTATTTGCAGTAAGTATTAAATGACTTACCATGATTGATTAAACTAGTGGAATTCCCCTTAGTTACAAACATATTAAGATTTGCAGCATCATTGGTACTTTCCGAGGAGTATTTGTAAACTTCAGGCTCTGTGAATACATCAGGTGCAAACTGAAAGACAATAATATGTGGTTATTTTTATCCCTTTCATATATACCGTAAATTGGGATAATTTGGCGTCGTCATATTTTGGCCATTTTGCTCCAAAGTGCCTGTGTTTTATTTTGGCCAGTTTAATTTTGGCCATTTATCATTGTTTGGCGAGAAATAAACATAAATATGTTATTTTTTCTACGCTAATTTATCAGATTGGTCGGCATTTATCTTAGACATATTTATAAAAGATACATATAGGAGAAAGCAACAAAAGACTGCAAAATTATTCATATTAAAATTTTAAGTACAAAAAATAAAACTTCACATTCAGAAATATAAATTTAAAATGCATACATTGAATTATGTAATTATGTAATGGTAATGCAAATAACGATATGATAATTAAGACACTAAAACAAATCTCACATTTTCACAATATTTATTGCAACAAACAATAATCCAACAAACTTAAATCCACTAATTGAAATTAAAAATCATGATATTTATCGAGTTGTTTTTTATAAGCAATAAATAGCGATCAACGTCAGCAAAGTGTGAAAAATAATTACTGCATTTGCACTACCTGGGCTTAATTTTCACCTGTGATATATTTTGATGTGTTTAATTTTGGCCTTTTCATTAGGGTGGCCAATTACGCCAATTATTAACCAAGGCCAAAATATCCCAATTTACGGCATATATGCCTCAATTGCATGGGTGAACAGTGTAGATCCAGATCAGCTGGCTCATTTGTGTCCAAATATGCACCTTCATGGCGTGAACAAACAGTGTAGACCCAAATGCTATACACGGTTCACTTTTATACTCATTAGGCTATTTCTGACCAAAATGTGACCAATGCAGATCCAGATCTGATCTCAAAGATGTGCCAGCTGATCTCAATCAACACTGGTTGCACACGTAAAAATGTGTATATATGGAGTAATGGATTATCTCAAATGGGTCAAGTCATGTGAAAAGATGTCTTCAAGAAGTTGACATCGTTCTTTGAAAAGAAGTCATAAAGATGACTCCACTGCTAAATATATGTTTTGCAGTACAATTAATAACATTCTATTGTCAATGTATTTCAACAAAATCACCAATTTATTATGAGAAAATAAATAATGTTTTTCCAAAAAATAGTAAAACTAAAATGTCAAGACACATTTTCACTCTTCATGTTTTAAATAAAATTAAACCTTTACTCCATTTATATGCATTTTAATGCATGCGCTGCCAGTGTAGATCCAGATAAGGATGCATATCTGTCCTATCAAATCAGAATCTGCATAGTCACTTATTGGTCAAACATAACCTAATAAACCAAAAAGCAAACCGTGCAGATCCTGATTAGACAGCATGAATTTACTGGCTGATCTGGATCTACACTGCTTGCCCATGCCTTAAGAGCATATATGGAGGAATGGGTTAAGGAGATAAGAAAATAATGGTTATTGCACAAAGCAAAGTTTCATACTTTATACAGCCTACTGAGCCCTTTTTTTAACACCCCTCCCCTAATAAATGCACCCATGTTATTTTTAGGGAAAAAACCAGTTAATCAATATTTATTATCCAATATCTTTAAGAAGTTAATATAAGAATAAAAATAATAATATTAATAATTAGTATCCAGCCCGGCTTTCAAAAAATGAGTGTTCCGAGCGTTTAAAAGGACATTGGTAAATTTAGCAACTATTGTCCACATTATTCCTCTATTTAGACAGAAACAGGTTAAAATATATATTCCTTACCTTAATAACTGACTGTTTGAAAGACAAGAAATGTCCATTGTCTAAGTGGCACACACTATCACTGCTAATTGATCCTGGTGCCCCCATAACATAGTCCAGTCGGTGATATATTCCATGCAACGGTACCTGCAAATAAAAATGAAACATTTTACGATTATCAAAAATGTAAATAATGGAAAAAGACAGATTTGTGAAGATCAAAATTTAAATGATGAAATTAGGGATGTCAACGGATACCATTTTCGGTATCCGGATATCCGTATATACTATCCAGATACTATCCGGATAACCGTATAGATCGGCGACTTTGTTATGTGATGACATCAATATTCCCGCCTTTTTCAACGCATAGAATTGAACTTCGGATCTACGAAAACTTGTCAAAAGATACTTAAAAGAATAATTAAGTGATTTTGAGTGTTTTGTTTCTGCCAAGTGTCGCCGTATATACTAAGCGCTGTGTTACTATTGATCGATAATATTCTTGATTTTATTTTTAACTCTTGAAATTTATTCACGCGATTTGACCAGGGCGAAGATAACTCACGATGAAAAATGAGTGAACTCTTGTTGATTTCTTTTTATGCAATTAAATTATTAAATTATTAAACTCGTTTTTGTTCTTCTGCATACGACTTTTGCATTAAATTTTCAAGGTTTTTCTCTGTCCATCTATTTTTCTGCAAAGCGTAGTACTTTGAATAAAATTTTTGTACCGTTCGCACATCTAGATACGTTTTTGGTCTCAGCTGTGACATTGAGATTTATCTGGTACGTTCCAGAGGCTATACATGTATTTGCCAAATTACGCAAATAAAAATGAACAACAAATGCACAATATTTTATAATTTATTCATTATTATTTCATTCGCCGTTATCAACTTTATTTGATCGAAATTACATCAAATATTTTATCTGCAAAATAACAATCAAGATATTCGCCAATGAACGTGACAGCTTTACGGGGACATTGGTAAACTTAATTGACAATAATTGACAGCGCTAGTTTGAAGACAATCACATTATCAATATAACTTGTGAATTACTATAATTGGCAAACAATGGTCCTGACCACCTGGATGATTGCAAAGGATGCAGTTTTCGCACCTCTGATATGTTAAACAAACACCGCGTTACTTCTTGTGGCAGTTTTATGACGATCAATATACAGTCTCAAATTATCTAATTATGACATCTGAACAGGTGTTTAGAAGCAATAAATGATGCATTTTGTACTGTTTCAGATGATTTTTTTACTAATTTTTACGAATATTCGGATATGAAAGTAGTATCCGGATACTGACTTAGTATCCGGATATCCGGATATTCGGATATTCGTTGACATCCCTAGATGAAATGAACATTTAATGACAAGATGAAAAATAAAAGCTTTTAGCCCTTTACTGCATGGATATCCCCTTTCATTGCATGGGCAGACAGTTTCTATCCAGATCAGTCTGCACATCTTTGCAGTCTGATCTGGATCTACACAGGTCAGTACTCTGAAACAATAATAAAATTAATAATCTAAAAGCAAATAATATTGTTCCAGACCAGCTTGCAGGGACATACAGCAATCTCCAGGATCTACATTGGTCACACAGGTAACATACTGTATAAGTACTTATTTTAGGGGAGGTTTAATTTTGGCTATATTGGCGGTCAGGGTCAGTTGCACCAATATAAAACACTGCCAATATAAATCACATTCAATAAATAACACAGCCATTTTAATATCTGGAAGGTAGAAAACTATGATACACTAGCACATATTATGTCACAGTTTTCTCAGTTTGATACAAAAATAATATAATAAGAATATGTAGTAAATCAAACAAAGCAATCTTTTGTTAGGTAGCTGTGATAATGTTTTCACACTGGTATTAAAAACTGTGGTGTTGAATACTGAATGTAAATGTTTTATTTTGACGATCTGTGTTAACGCCAATTTTAGACCGGCAATTTTTCATCAAGGGTTTTATTTTGGTGGTCTGCTTTGTTTGCGCCAATTAATGACCCCGCCAATATAAAGCACTTCAAAATACGCCAAAATTTGACACTGCCAATATTAAGCGCTATACAGTAAGCCATATTGATGGAGAATTCAAGTATATACCTGATTAGGTTTTAGAAACTTTGGTTCCTGTACATCTGATCTAAAGAGAACCAGCACAATCACAAGCCGGGTACCAGGTATTTGTGTAAAGTATACCACAGCTGGGCTTTTCCTTGCGTCGCGCCTGGTTACCAGCTCCCCATCAACCTCCGGATCAATGTCAGCAAGCTGAAAAACATTTTAACCATAAATGCACTTATATTTATGCACATAAAATATTGTGGTTTTAGTTTAAAGACAATTCTGAGGGTTCTTAATTTCATGATTACAAGTTTTCTTAGGTTTGTATTCCATACTTGTAATATGTTCTGTGGGTGTTTTGAATCAATAGATCAATTTGTCCAGGAAATCCCTGAACCTTAGTACTCACGAATATTAGTGATTGTACAGTATTGTGACTAACTTTCTGTAAATACAACTTTTAACCCTTTACTACATGAACCTGACCCTTTATCCCATTTGCCACCAGTGTAGATCAAGATCTGATGTGGATTTACATGGTTTGCTTCTTGGTCATAAATAATCTAAATAATCCAAAAGAGAACAGTGTAGATCATGACTGGCCACTCATGGAATAAAAGCCCTATCTCACACAGGGATCACAAATCAAGGAATTTTGGACAAAGAAGGAACCCAGATGGGCCCACTTTCCCTTTATTTGCATAGAAAAGCAAACTTCACTTCGCTCTCGATTTCAGGTTTACTTTGTCATGTGCCAATAGTCACCTATTCAATATAAGCAAACACTGATACATGTGTTATAAGCAAAGTCAACCAGATTCTACAGTGTAGATTCTGTTTAACCCTTTCCTGTATATATATGCATTTTTACGCATGTGCGACCAGTGTAGATCCAGATCAGATAGCACATCTGTGCCGTCTGATCAGGATCTGCACTGGTCGCATTTTGGTCAGAAATAACCTAACAAATCATAAAGCGAACAGACTCTGTCTATGGAGGAAAGAGTTCATAAGGTGCCGAAATTAACTGGATGTGTCGGCTGATCTGGATCTAAACTGTTCCCCCTAGCAATAAAGGTGTGCCTATACAGGAATGGGTTAACCAGCTGATCTGGATCTACACCCATGCAAAAAAAAGGCAGAGCAAAAAGTTAAAAAATTAGAACAAAATGTCAGTTTAGGACATATTCAAACAGTCTGTTTAAGACAGTTGGTTGCTGAATGCAGGTTGCTGCTAAGGCAGATTCAACTGTTTTTCACATGTGTGTAGCTTTATGCAATTAATTTCTGTATCCTATTTTTTTACCTTTGCCTCGAAAGTAGTCACACTCCTTGTAGAAGCTGACAGTATTGCCCTCCTATTGTCGTCTGTCAGGTCCGGTTCTATTAGCTCTAGCCGCGGAAATATCGTGTTATCATTTGTGTCTCCTGGTTCTCGCAATTTTGGATGTAACAGAACATGTCCTGAAAAGACAAATAAAAAAAGAAAGCTTTCAGATAGTTACAAATTTGTTTGCTCATACATTTTCCCAGCATACCCAAATATTAGTTAAGATATATTTTTATCAACATAATTATGCTTATAGAAAAATATTTATAGCAACATACATTGTATATTGTTTAAGTTGCGATAACTTGATAAGGGTATTTCGCTAGGCGATTGTAAAAAGACCTTGTAAACAAGGAAATTGATGCTGCAAGTCCAGAATAAAAAAATCTTTGTAGATATAGATATCATAGCCAGAATAACTTTGTAGATATTAGGGCCAGAAAAATGTAGATATTATGTAATCAGGGCCAGAATAACTGTAGAAATCAGGGCCAGAATAACTCTTTAGAAATCAGGGCAAGAATAACTCTGTAGAAATCAGGGCCAGAATAACTCTGTATAAATCAGGGCAAGAATAACTGTAGAAATCAGGGCAAGAATAACTCTGTAGAAATCAGGGCCAGAATAACTCTTTAGAAATCAGGACCAGAATAACTCTGTAGAAATCATGGCCAGAATAACTCTGTAGAAATCAGGACCAGAATAACTCTGTAGAAATCAGGGCCAGAATAACTCTGCAGAAATCAGGGCCAGAATAACTCTGTATAAATCAGGGCCAGAATAACTCTGCAGAAATCAGGGCCAGAATAACTCTGTAGAAATTAGGGCCAGAATAAGACTCTCACCATGCATGTTTTCCACAACATACATATAACTGTTCTCTCCCAGATCAAAGTTGACGATCTCCGAGAACACTGTTGCCAAGGAGGCATCAACAGCAACTACACCCACTCCCTGACTACCACTCATGTTGTACACTGGGACTGCAACAGTCATACCAACCCCTGAAACATAGACACACAAATATATCAAAAACCAATGGGGAATATTTAAATAGTTGTGCATCTGATTGAAAAATGGCATAGAAAAATATTTGATGATTGTCCGTTATTAGGTCTGAACCAGATAGCACAACAAGTTAACATTTTTGTGTATGCACTGGGTGCACTTGAAAACCATAACAGTAGCAGTATGTGGGTTGAGTAAACTGATCAACATACCATATTTTTTATCAAGCACAGGAACTATTGTAGTCAGTTCTTTGTCTGTTTGAGGTGGCAGCCTTTGAAAGTATGTTCCAACGACACGAGCAAAATCACTACTGCTGTTCACAACATGGAGAATCCCTTCTGGACCAATGGGTTGATCCGTTACCAAACTTGGAATCTAAAATAAAAGAATTGTAAAATTAAAGAATTGTACAGAAAATGTAACAAGTTAATAACAAACAGTCTTAGTATAAGTTGGATAAACCAAGTCTGTTCCTTCATATGGGGCCTTGCATGGAAAATGGTTTCTACGAGAAGTTTACATTATTACTTAGAATGATATCATATAGCTACAGTATTACCGTCATTTTTAGAATATAAACCGCACTCATGTATAAGCCGCACTGCCCCCAAATGTGATAGAACAGATGAAAATGGCTTAACGCAAAAGTATAAGCAACCAAACCTGTGTATTAGCCGCACCCCCAACTTGTAACTTCCAATTCTGGGGAAAAAGTGTGGCTTATATTCAAACAATGACGGTATTGATAAACTGATGATGGTACTGCTTTATTGCTGACATTGTAACTATATTGATGATAAATTGTCGATACTGTCGTTATATTGTGTTAGTGAAATATTGCTGATGTAGCTGCTGTAATGATGATAATTTGCTGATTTCGTTAAAGTAACTGCAATATTGCTGTAACGATGCTAAATTGGTTGCTAAATTACTGTTATAATATGAATATATGTCATCATTGTCATTTATCAATACATGAAAATTGTAAATCAGAAAAAGAAATAAATGGGGTTACCATTAATTGGGGCCCAAAACGAAAAAGAAAAAAAAATAGAATGATATGATAAAGTTGCGCAGATGATATTGCTGATTATGTATTTTGTGGTAGAAATAATACATGTAGTCTGTAGTCAAAAAATTAACAATGTGATAAATTGACATGTCCATGGCATAAACTGTGAATTTATGGCTTTTGGAAATGCCTTACTTAACCCTTTCCTCCATATATACGCATTTTTACGACCAGTTTAGATCCAGATCAGCTGGCACATCCATCAGAAATAACCTAATGAATCAAATATCAAACAGTGCAGATCCTGATCAGATGGCACTGATGTTCTGGCTGATCTTGATCTACACAGTTGGCCCATACCATAAAGGAGTGTGTATGGTGAAAAGGGTTAAAATTATTGAAGAAAACATCTCATGCTGCACCTATGAAGGCAAAATGAAAAGCTGTGAAATGTTTGTTACAGATGTTACAGACAGACCAAGTCCACAGAACACAAATAACAAAATCTAATATACTCATTGTAAATAAAAAGTACTCATTTTTGTGCCTATATATTGTCATGAATGTATTCTCATTTCACCAGGAACAGCTTGGATGAAGCTTTATTATCTATTCTTGCATACAAGATCAGGTCATCCGGTGTTTTCACCCGTGTAGGAAATTTTGATTCTACATCCCCCATGTAGAATGAGTCACGTGCCTTATATGACGTAACGACGTCTGACGCATTTATGAATGAACGATGGAATGTCTCGTATATCACTCCGCTACTATAAAAAAGTAGTGCAAAAAAAATTTACAGGAAAATACCCCAAAATGCGCAAAATAAATACGTTATGCATGAAAAAGTATCATTCACTTATGTTGGGTTAAGAACGCGTGATCCAGCCCTTGTGAAATATGCACTTAGGCGGTAACTCAGCAGAGCCTCGTTACCGCCCTTGTGCATATTTCACTCGGGCTGGATCACGCGATCTTTACCCAACACACGTGAATGATACTTATAATCTCTTGGCCCAAGATCATAAACCTTAATTCTGAGACCTGTCTCAAATCTCGAGCATCTGACTGGCTAAAATCATGAGTTATCTATATCTTTGCTTGTTTTATTCACCTATTTGGTCTAAAACATATTAGTTTATTTAAAAAAATAAATCAATTTGAAATTCTTACATTCTTGTGTATGATAGAGACTTAAAGCTCACATCTAATTTCTAAGACTTAATATGGCACACTTACAAGGGGCCAGCTTTTCACTTGTGTACCACTAGATTTCTCAAGTTTCATGTTGTTTTGATCAGCAATCTGGGCAAGCCCTTCCAAATCTCCTGGATCTGCAGTTCCCAGTGTGTAGATGAAATGCTGTACACTCTTGTTCTGGAAAATAGAAACTGTGAATGATAACTAACCCTTTGCTCATTATCCCTTTCCTGTACAGACACACCTTAATTGCTAGGGCGAACAGTTTAGATCCAGATCAGCCGGCACATCCGTGCCGTCTGATCAGGATCTAAACTGTTCGCTTTTAGATCCATTAGGTTATTTCTGACCAAAATGCGACCAGTGCAGATCCTGATCAGACGGCACGGATGTGCCGGCTGATCTGGATATACACTGGTCGCACATGCATAAAAATGCGTATCTATACAGGAAAGGGTTAAACAGTCAGCCTGTATGAGGCAGCCACCCATGGAAGTGACAAAAAGTGAATAATACAGGTTGCTGTTAAGATAGGTAAAAATAAGAACATAATGTCAGTTTAGGACATATTCATTCTAGCTTTTTTAAGAACGGTGGTTTCTAAATGCAGCTGGCTGCTAAGGCAGGTTCAACTGTATAAACAGCTTAATGGGTGAGCTGCGAATGTAGATACAGATCAGCTAGCACATCCATGCAGTCTGATCTGGATATAACTCCATCAAATTAGACATTGAACTAAAGAATTGGGCATCATCATGATAGTGTTTTCATAAGCAATATGATTTTGAAAGTTTGGTGAAGAAATATTAAGAAATGGCAAAGTTATAACCAACATTTTCGTGATGGACAGAATGACGGACAAAGTGATCCCTATGTATCGCCTTTTATTCAAAAGGGCGGCAAATCAGGCTGATGCTTTTAACCAAATAAACATACCAGGCCTATTTGACTCTGAGCGATCATTTCAAACAGGGGCACTATGTCTGTGGGTAAAGGCTTGCTGCTTCCATGGAGAATGATAAGCACAAGGTTGGTTTTACTACCAAAGCTGATCTGCAAAAATAAACAGTTTAGGATCAGAATAGAACAAAGGTTAAAACAATATTCAGTGTTGTTTCTTCGACATTAATACATGTACAAGAAGTCAAAAACATTCACAACATAGACAATAATGCATTGTACAAGAAGTCAAAAACATTAACAGAAAGAAATGAGAAGAATAACTTATATAATCACTCCAAATCTGGACAAAAGGGGGCCAGGTCCGGAATGGCCCAATCTGGACCTTAATGACCATCTTGTCATTAAAACCTATATTCCATTTAAAAACATGTGTAACCAGTGTAGATCCAGATCAGCCTGCACATCAATGTAATCTGATTAGGATTATATTAGTCACTTTTAGAGTAATTTGGTTAATTTTGACCAAAATGTGAAGTGTAAATATGGATCAACACTTGTTGCCAAAGTGACTAAAGCCATTATCTATCGAGTAAAGGGTTAATTCTGTCGGAAATAACCCTTTTCTCCATATAATGCCTTTAACACATAGGTGAACAGTGTTGATCCAGATCAGCTGCCACATTCGCGCCATCTGATAAAAATCTACACTGTTGACTTTTTGATTTATAGGGATATTTCAGATCAAGATGCTACCAGTGCAGATTCAGATGGCACGGAAGTGCCAGCTGGTCTGGATCTACACCGGTCACACATTCGTAAAAGCACATGTATGTAGAGTATATTGTTAAAACCCAATAAGCAAGTGATGCAAGAGATTTGCAAACGACCGTTTTGAAGTGGTATGCCTTCAGATCTTTCTTGTTATCCCTCTACACCTTTATTATGTGGGCGAATATTGTAGATCCAGATCAGCTTGCACATTTGTGTTGTCTGATTAGGATCTACACAGTTCACTTTAAGATTAATTACTTTATTTCTGACCTGGATGTGACCAGTGCAGGTCAGAAGGCATGAATGTGCGACTTAAATCTGGACCTACACTAGTATACATGTCAGTATGTAGTAAATGATAGCCAGATTTTTTCATTCTTTGGGGAGATAAATGAATTCAATACAGATAAAAAAAACACACTATTATATGACTTACATATATAACTAAATGTGCATATGTATGCCAATGCAAAACTGTTTGTGTCCTGCTTCTGCACAAGTTTGACACTGCATAAATCAATCAAACAACTTTTTTCTAAAATCTTTTTCTTAATTATTTCAGTTTTTCACATAACCAGATGGAGCTCTGTTGTTTTGTACAGCATATTAGGAAAGCAAACAAGTAAACAAATATAACTCACAGGATTTTCTTGCTGTTCAGCTTTAAGGAGCTCGTATACATTCTTCAATCCTTCAAGCAAATCTGGTTCTCCTGAAATCATTAACACCCACTACTCCATAAGATATGGCTGTTATTCATCGAAAATAATACTTGCAAACTGATCAGGATCTATACTATACAATTATTTACTTATTAGCTGGGAAATATGCTGTGATATTGACCTGAAAAATCGTTATTGACCGAGGCGATAGCCGAGGTCAATAACGATTTTTTAGGTCAATATCAACAGCATATTTCCCAGCTAATAAGTAAATAACTGTTTTATTACATGAACTATAAATATATAGTTAAATAGTTAATAGGATTCTATTTATAGACATTCTATTTATAGACAGGTCAATATCAGTGAAAGCGGGTCAATATCTAGATTTATTGCCTCGGTTATTTTGGGGGTGTGACCAATCGCGTTGCGTCTATTTATAGTTCATGTAATAATGTTCGTTATTTGATTCAATTTGTTATTTCTGACTGAGAATCGAAAGTGGTAGATCCTGATCAGATGGAATAGATGTGCTGGCTGATCTGGATCTACTCTGTTCACACATGCAATATTACCCTTGTATAATGGTTTTATTTTATAAAATCGTTTTAAAGTTGTAAATGTCTGACTTTGTTTTATATTATGATACTGTTTCTAACAATAATGTTTTGAAGATATTTTTCCTACATCTTTTATTTGAAATGTTGATCATATCTGGTCTGAAGGTTGAATTTATTATTTGTTAATAAACTGGCGGGGTTTGCCTTTACGTGATAATGATCACCTTGATTTCGAACAGTCCTCAGGCACTCCCAGACTATTTAGTTTTCTGTTTTTACATTCTTGTGATAGCCAACTTGTTTGAACTATACAAGGTTTTCATTAAAATGGCATGAACCTGGTTTAAACCCCCAGTGGCAATTTGTTTTGCTACTGACCCTTCCAAGGCGGTATCCCCAAAGGTTCTCTTTTCCATTAATTGTATGTTGTGTCCTATTTGAATTGACATATTAATAACAAACATGCTCTCTTCTTCTTCCACTCTTCTTTTTCACTGCTTGGGGAGGCTGTGTTTTGTGAGTGTGGTGATTTCTGATATGCATATATTACTTTTTTATGCATAATTTCACAACTGCCCTTGAACCAAATATGAAGCTTGCATACTATTTAAGACAATGCAGAATACCATTTATTTTATGCTTTCCAGTTAATTATAGAACTTTCCCGGTGAAATAAATGTGGTATATCACAGTTTTCAAACAGTGGAATATCATTTTTATTTTCACTGTTTTTCAACATTGGTGCCAAATTAATGTACATAAGATTTCCAATGAGAATGTTATAAACAGCTCAAGTTTGGGTATTATGACATCATGACTTCACGTCATTTACAAACATTTTTGGTGCCATTTCATGGAATTTTCTGTCACATTCACACAAATTTTGCCCTAAAAGCATAAAGTAAAATAATACAAATACAAATACATGACATTTGTATAGCGCAAAAATTAAAATTTTCTATTGCGCTTTACAAACTCATATAGCAAATATGGATATCAAAACAAATACATCCAATCAAATTGAATGTACTATTCAGGACAGCACAGTCCAGACCATGGAACATAGACTTATACACAGTCTGATATTACACATGAATCAAAAATTTAAATCCCACGAAACTGTCTAAAAAGATGTGATTTTAGTTTTGATTTAAACCTGGCTTCTGACTGAATATTTTTTAAACTGCTGGGAATGGCATTCCACCACTTCGGACCGACCACTGCCAGTGACCTATCTGCCAGTTTTGTTCGACGTCTTGGCACAGTAAAACACAGTTCACTTTTGGAGCGTAACTGGTACCTCCCTTGAGAAAATTTGTTTTTACAAGTGATAGATAGAAATACATTTTACTCATGAAAATAACGATGACGTTGACGTTGACGTCATTTCCTGTTATGACAAACAATCCTGAAGAAGGCATTTTGGCCGAAATGTCAATGTAATAAAAAATGTTGAAGTTTTGACCTCTATTTGTGATTTATTTAACTCATGAAAATAGGAATTCTGGAGCTCACTCAGTGAAATATATTTCTATCTTACTTACTCTGGTAAAAACAAGTATCCTCTATTTCCAGATGTCAAAATTACTTTAATTTAAAAGTTTGATGAAGAAATGGCAAAGTGATAGCGAACATTTAGCTGTCATGATTGACCAAAGGACTGCAAGACAGACAGTGAAAGCACAAAGCAATCCCTACTCATTGCCATTTCTTCAAATGGTGACATAAAAAGAAGTAAACACAATAAATTATGTTACCTTACTGAAAGAATAAATTATTTTGATAGTACTTATACCCTTTTTGTGCTAAGGTGACGACTTACAGTTTTATTGGAAGTAAGGTAGTGGTCATGATTTTTATTACATACCTGGTACCTGGGATAACTTTCTAGTATAATCTTTCAGGTAGTTTAGATTAGCAGGATCTGCCACGAACAGGCTGTTTCCACATCTCAGTGCTGCTTGGACATGACCGGCACTGGATGGAGATATCACCACATTCACCTGTAAATCAAAGACGTAAAATTAAATACTCTATGGCAGATTATTTTTGTAGGGCCAACATTTTGTGGTTTGATTCCCGTTTTAAATTAGTGCAATTTTTCAACGTGGGTGCTGGATGAACACTGTTTAACCCTTTCCTCCATACACATACCTTTATTGCATGGGTGACCAGTGCAGATCCAGATCAGCCTGCACAACTGTGCCATCTGATCAGGATCTGCACTGTTCGCTATTTGATTTTTAAGGTTATGTCTGACCAAAATGCGACAATGCAGATCCTTATCAGACGGCACGGATGTGCCAGCTGATCTGGATCTTCACTGGTCGCACATGCATAAAAATGCATATATACAGAGGAAAGGGTTAAATTAGTGCAATTTTGCAATGTGCATGCTGGATGGACACTGTTTAACCATGCAATAAAAGTTGTTTCTTTTGAGTAAAGGTTTAATGAACATATTAATATACCAGCCAATGAAGACAATTCATAACCAGAAGATGGTAAAATTGTAAAAATTAAATTGCACAGGAATTTTGTTTGTTCTTCTTACTTACATACCCAAAATTTTGAAGATGGGTAACATTGGAGCAAACATAACTTAGTAAAGCCTGCTTCACACTGTCCCAGTGTATGCCCCAGTGCGTCCTGGTAACTTTTAGCCGGTAGACCGGGATGAACTGGGATAAACCACGAAAACTCATGAAGCCTAGTTCACATAACCCCAGTATTTAGTCCCATTGGATCCCCAACTGGACATAATATAAAACTAGATGTTTTTTGTGAAACCCCCCCCCCCCCCCCCCTGCGCCCCCCCCCCCCCCCCCCCCCCCCCCCCTGCGCCCAGACCCCTGACCTAGACCTTTGACCTACTGATCCCATAATCAATAGGGTTCTTCTACTCAATAAGGGCTATTACCCTATTTAGTTTGAATGCTCTGGGTCAAGCGGTACTCCAGTAATTGACTGGATACGGTTTTTACTCTTCGGGGCCCCTGTGACCTTGACCTTTGATCTACTGACCCCAAAATCAATAGAACTCTACTCAATTAGGACATCCATCGTATGAAGTTTGAATGGTCTGGGTAAAATAGAACTCCTATTATTGAGCGGAAACGGTTTTCACTCTTCAGGCCCCTATGACCTTGACCTTTGACCTACTGACCCCAAAATCAATAGGGTTCTTCTAATCAAAAAGGGCTATCACCCTACGAATTTTGAAGGCTGTGGGTCAAACGGTACTCCAGTTATTGAGCGGAAACGGTTTTCACTCACTGGCCCCTGTGACCTTGACCTTTGACCTACTGACCCCAAAATCAATAGGGTTCTTCTACTCTATAATGGCTATCAACCTATGAAGTTTGAAGTCCCTGGGTCAAAGAGTACTCAAGTTATGGAGCAGAAAGGGTTTTCACTCTTCGGGCCGCTGTGACCTTGACCTTTGACCTACTGACATCAAAATCAATAGGGTTCTTCTACTCAATAAGGGCTGTCAACCTATGAAGTTTGAAGGCTCTGGGTCAAAGGGTACTCAAATTATTGAGCGGAAACGGTTTTCACTTTGGGCCCCTGTGACCTTGACCTTAGACCTACTGACCCCAAAATCAGTAGGGTTCTTCTACTCAATAAGGGCTATCACCCTATGAAGTTTGAAGGTTCTGGGTCAGAGGGTACTCAAATTATTGAGCGGAAACGGTTTTCACTCTTCGGGTCACTGTGACCTTGACCTTTGACCTACTGACCCCAAAATCAATAGGATTCTTCTACTCAATAAGGGCTGTCATCCTATGAAGTTTGAAGGCTCTGAATCAAAAGGTACTTGAGTTATTGAGCGGAAACAGTTTTCACTCTTCCGGTCACTGTGACCTTGACCTTTGACCTACTGACCCCAAAATCAATAGGGTTCTTCTACTCAATAAGGGCTATCACCCTATGAAGTTTGGAGGCTCTGGGTCAAAGGGTACTCGAGTTATTGAGCGGAAACGGTTTTCCCTCTTCGGGTCACTGTGACCTTGACCTTTGACCTACTGACCCCAAAATCAATAGGGTTCTTCTACTCAATAAGGGCTATCACCCTATGAAGTTTGAAGGCTCTGGGTCAAAGGGTACTCGAGTTATTGAGCGGAAACGAAGTGTGACAGACGGAGTGACAGACAGACGGACAGGGCAAAAACAATATGTCTCCCCCAGAGGGGGGGGAGACATAATCATGGTTTAAATATGGCTTTCGGCATTTACTGGCTTGCACAAAAACCCTATCCTGGCTCAGCTGTTACTTTGCTGGCAATCACAGGCTGCACCGTGCCAAACGGGCTCAAATCAGGGCTAGTTTGGCTCCTCTCTGTTACTACGGTTTCACATGTTGGTCTTACAGCGGCAAGACGGATCATGCCACAAGAGCTTGGGTGATGCCCCAGTTCTCCCTGGAAAAAGCCAGCATTGGTTTCGCTCCCGTTGAGACCTGGTTGTATTAAAATTTTAAACACCACCTGGGCCTGTGCAAATATATCATTTGCAGCTTTTGTGCGTAAAAATGTCCCCGCGAAATTAAATGATACCACAATAGCAAAACTAATTTCACACAAACCTTGTCATTAGGGGTTAGTGTATTAAGAATGTTCTCAACAGCATCCACCAGGACAGTCTGTGCTCCAGGTGGTACGTTTGGATCAGCTTTGTTACTGTTGTCCATCAATATTACCAAATTCTTCCGTTCCATGTGTAATTTCTCCACAAACCATTCTCTGAAACAATCAAAACTCTGAAGCTGAAGAAACCTCTCGAACGTTTTACCAAAAACTAAGTGCAGGCTGATCTGGATCTACACAGATCGTTTCTTGATCAGATTTCTAATGAATTTAAAAGATCAGACTGCATGAATCTACATCAGTAGCCCGTGGGATACAACTCTAAAATGTACATTTGCCATCAACTGAAATAAATGTGGAAAATCGGTACCTACTCGGTGAGTGGGCTGTTTAGGCTAGCACAAGAGCCGGGTGCCAGCGGGGATGTTGGCTTGTCACATGCTCTGTTGTTTGCTGGATACTGGATATAATGGCCATCGGAATCAGCAAAATACTGCCAAGCTACTGCTGGATAGTTGTTGTAATTGTCCTGAAAAAAAACCCAACTCAGTACTTGTTTATACTGTCCAACCTGTGCTAATGATCATCTGTGAACAAAGACCACCTGTGATAAAGGCTATATTTTATTTGTCCCACTGAGTTATATAACCCTTTCCTCCATAGATACATCTTATTGCATTGCCCAGCAGTGTAGATCCAGATCAGCAGCCACATCCATGCCATCTGATCAGGTCCTACACAAGTTCACTTACAGAAGATATTTCCGACCAAGAATCCAGCAGTGCAGATCCTGATCAGATGGCATGAATCTGTAAGCAGATCTGGATCTACACTTGCGCACATGCTAAAAAAGGCATATATATGGAGTACAGGGTTAAATTACTAAGTTACACAATCATGTATGAACAAAAACCACATTCCTTCAAAGACCACTTTGGTGGTTTCTCAGATCTTCTATTCTGTTAAATTCCACTTATGTTTTCTTGTTAAGGGCAAACCCACTATTTTATCTTGGGAATATGTCTAAAACTAGTTTTCTGTGGAATATTTAACTAAAAAATAAACAAAAAGAAATTTTTGGCAAGACAGCTGAAAACAGAATAGCTAAAATACATAGTCAATAATTCAATATATAATATAATATTATAAAATATTATCAAATATATATTAACAGGTATTTTACTAAGGTCTCATTTTTCAACTATTTATCACTGTCATTTCATGATTGACTAAAAAGTAAGCTCAAATTTTGATCAAGATTTATCTAACACAGTTATTTTAAAAAGACTGTACAAAACTAAATAGATACTGTTCAATAACCATGAAAGAATGTTAATAGAAACTTACCTTTAATGTTTTTATGACTTCAGTTTTCGACAATGCACGCAATAAAGCATCCTCACTTCCATAACACTCCTGTTTGCCATAAACTCTATCCCTTACTCTGCCATCAAAGACACCTCGCCCACTCTGGCAACAACATTTATTAAGGGCTGTAGGGAGAATTTGAGGCGGTGGCCCTCCTCCCCCAGGGCGCGGCGGAACACCAGCAGTGCTCCCAAAACCACCTCCATTTAACAAACTAGCCTCTTTTTCAATGGCAGCTTTCAATGTGTTTGCAGACAACACAACATCATTGTAGCGCAGACTCACTTTTTCAAATATATCATGAAACACCTCGGTACCATTTATTGGACCATGAAGTAGAGACTTTTCAGCATTATCCAACATCTGCTGAATCTGATCATAGGCAAGAACTCGGTCAATATGAGAATCTAACTCCACTTTTAACTTTGTAATCCCTTGCGTCACTTGAGATTCATCAATTTTCAATGAAACAACAAAATTAACACTGGCAAAAAAGCAAAGAAAAAGTAAAGAACAAATCCAAATCTTTTTCCGCAAACAATGTCTGTTCTCCATTTTTGCTATATCTTTAACATCTCTTTTTATCCCCTATATCGTAATCATTTCAGTAAAACTATAAAAATCATACATTCTTAAGTTACCATAATAAGTTTCATAATTGTGATTTATTAAGTATAAATTGATTTGAAGAATATGTATCCTTTACATCTGTTCACAATAATTTTTCGCAGTAAAAAAATAATATGTATCCTTTTTTCACGATATTTTTAAAGTAAAAAAAGTTGCTGCATTTCAATATTTATTCACCCTTTATAATGAATAATAAACAAAAAACAACTACTTCTTCAAAGGAAATTTTTTCTACAGTTTCGACAAATATCGTAATTACTTGTCTGACAAATTAAGCATACGATACTGGTATCCCAACTGACCAATGCTAGTAACTCAGATATTTAATTTAATCAGTTGATATTCAAACACAGATGACAAGAAACGTTTATAGAAATGTTAAGCCTGTGACCCGCCATTGTGGGAAGTACACAAATTATCTCTAATCTTCTGTCAATATACTTGCTTACCAATTAATTATGTAGGAATTCATTTGAAAATAATCGTAAATGATAACTTTTCAGTAGATAAAATGATTTTTAATGTGTTTACTACCCATAGAATGATATGCCTACAGTATACGCAGCGAGGATTAATTTTTTTCCGCTCATCCCCGCGATTTTTTTCATCGCGGACTGAGTAATTTTCGTCCCCCGCAATACGCGGACTTCCACTCGCAATGTGTAAATAGTGACGGTCCCGATCAGCTGAGTGCCATCTAGTCAGGATCTACTATTTACTTCTTGCTAATAAATAACAAACTAAATCTTAATGCAAACACTGTAGATCCTGATCTGATGGCTTGCAAAAATGTAATTGTTTATAATATATGGTAAAAAGATTTAATTCAAGTTGCATTGCAATACTACATCACTGGCGCTTGACCAGCCGCTCCACCCCCTGCCAACCCTTACTAATACGCCCTTTTTTGTAAAAATGGTGTCAAGTCACTAATATTATTCCATTTTATTAAAATATGCAAAAATACACCGTCAAAATCGTATTCTAAAAAATTTTTATATTTCTATGTATATAATTGAATATTCAATTATATACATAGAAATCTAAAAACTTTTAAGAATACGATTTTGACGGTGTATTAGTAAGGGTTGGCAGGGGGTGGGGCAGCTGGTCAAGCGCCAGTGTACTACATTTACTTTTAAGCTATAAGCCACAGTAAGTTTGGAAAAGAAACTAAATTATCTATCAATAATTACCTTAATTTAATGAAAATACTAAAATTGCATAGTTGTCAACCCCTAAGCTTCCTATCAGAAACATTTACTTTAACAACTATTTCCAGTTAAAGTCTTTTGAAATTATCTGAAAGGGGAATAACTCAAACACTTGTCATTCTGTACATCTATTTATCATTCTTGTTAGATATATCTTCCTTTGTGCAGATAATATTATTATTCAAGATTTTGCATCAATTATGCAACCACTTTCAAAGTAATAATAAACATTTCAAAGGGGCATAACACAAAAAATAGTTGATCTGGAGTTATCATTAATTCTTTCTGTAGAAATAGCTTCTAGGTATATTAAGTTGATAAATATTCCAAGTACTAAGCAAAAAGGCAAGTACAGATTAAAAGGAACATAAAGATTCAGGTTTAAGTCACTTAAAACAGGCATTACTAAAACAATAGTCAACAATGGACTGAAAACTTTCATGAAATGTTTAAAACTTATGTTAAATTGAATTAAAATCCTTCAATATAAACTGCACTCACTCTAACAGTGACCATTACATTTGAGCTATGAACTTGGATGCTGTGCACAACACATCTTGATTGACAAGTCACAGAAAACATTTCTGTCTTTTTAAATTAAAATGTCTTAACCCTTTATTATATATATAAGGGTTTTATCACATGCAATATAGAAGACTTCTTTTGCATAGGCAAACAGTGTAGATCCAGATCTGTTGGCACATTTGGGCCATCTGATCAGGATCTGCACTTTTTGCTTCTGAATCAGAAATATCCAAATGAATCTAAAAGCAAACTATTTAGATCCTGAGAAGATGGTACAGATGTGCTTGCTGATCTAGATCTATGCTGTTCACCCATGGATAACAGCCATATACAAGGAGTAAATGGTTAAAATAGTCTGACTCTGTACAAAATGTCTATAAGGAGACACAGCAGAACAGTCCAATTTCTATATGTTGCCCTTGCTTATATGAACATTTCATTTACACATCCTTTTTGTTACTTGACCCTTTCCTGTATAGATACACCTTTATTGCTAGGGCGAACAGTTTAGATCCAGATCAGCCAGCACATCCGTGCCGTCTGATCAGGATCTAAACTGTTCGCTTTTTTTATTCTTTGGTTAATTCTGACAAAAATGCGACCAGTGCAGATCCTGATCAGACAGCAAGGATGTGCTGGCTGATCTGGATCTACACTCGTCGCACATGCGTAAAAATGTATATATATCAAGGAAAGGGTTAAGTCTTATGGTGGATTTACCAAGACAAGAGGGCCATGATGGCCCTTTATCGCTCACCTGAGTACAACAAAGTTATTTTAAGTAACAGTGACCTAGACCCAGATGACCCATGTTCGAAACTCGTCCGAGAAATCATTAGGACAAACATCCTGACCAAGTTTCATGACAATCGGAGCAAAAATGTGTCCGCTAGAGTGTTAACAAGAAAATTCTATTTTAAGTAACAGTGACCTAGTTTTTGGACCCACATGATCCATATTCAAACTCGTCAGAAAAATCATTGGGACAAACATCCTGATCAAGTTTCATGAAAAGCGGAGCAAAAATGTGACCGCTAGAGTGTTAACAAGAAAATTCTATTTTTAGTAATAGTGACCTAGTTTTTGGACCCACATGATCCATATTCAAACTGGTCCGAAAAATCATTGGGACAAACATCCTGACCAAGTTTCATGACAATCGGAGCAAAAATGTGACCGCTAGAGTGTTAACAAGAAAATTCTATTTTTAGTAACAGTGACCTAGTTCCCACATGACCCATATTCGAACTCGTCCGAGAAATCATTGGGACAAACATCCTGACTAAGTTTCATGACAATCGGAGCAAAAATGTGACCGCTAGAGTGTTAACAAGAAAATTCTATTTTTAGTAACAGTGACAGAGTTTTTGGACCCAGATGACCCATATTCGAACTCTTCCGAGAAATCATTGGGACAAACATCTTGACCAAGTTTCAAGACAATCTGAGCAAAAATGTGACCGCTAGAGTTAACAAGAAAATTCTATTTTTAGTAACAGTGACCTAGTTTTTGGACCCAGATGACCCATATTCAAACTCGTCCAAGAAATCATTGGGAGAAACATCCTGACCAAGTTTCATGACAATCAGAGCAATAATGTGACCGCTAGAGTGTTAACAAGAAAATTCTATTTTTAGTAACAGTGACCTAGTTTTTGGACCCAGATGACCCATATTTGAACTTGTCCAAGAAATCATTGGGACAAACATCCTGACCAAGTTTCATGACAATCGGATCAAAAATGTGACTGCTAGAGTGTTAACAAGAAAATTCTATTTTTAGTAACAGTGACCTAGTTTTTGGACCCAGATGACCCATATTCGAATTCGTTCGAGAAATCATTGGGACAAATATCCTGACCAAGTTTCATGACAATGGGAGCAAAAATGTGACCGCTAGAGTGTTAACGATTTAAGTGTGGACGGACGACGGACATTCACCGATCCTAATAGCTCACCCTGAGCCAGCTCAGGTGAGCTAAAAAAGCTGTTGCAATAAAATGATCTTCAGTTTTGTTTGAAAAAATGAAAACTTTTAAAGGTTTGCATGCAAGACTGTCATAACTCTGTTTCTTCAATATAGTTAAAACAATTTGTGGGCATCCCTCAAAATACATAATACTGTTAAAGAAAATGACTTATACCAAGATTTAAAAGTTTCAAATAGATTCAGGCCTTGGAAAAATCATAATTTTCTTGCTACAACTCAAGCCCTTTAACAGGTTAGATACCAAATCAATAAATCTTTCTATCATTATAAATACTCAAAAGAACTGGAAATCAAACATTGTAAACTTTTCATTGCAATTCAGCTATTCAAAGATTCAAAATTTAGGTGTTTCGCTGGCAATAACAACCACTAAGGAGGTCTGGAGATATATTCAGAATGGCATTTTTATGTGTTAAAGCCCTGCCTGTTTGTGGGATAATTGTAATTTATGTCACGTTGGTACTTCACAACTTGCCGCCACATAATGCTTCTTAAGACCATCATATCAACATTAAGATATCGAAGAAAATAGGTATGATAATTTATCTATTCGGTGGCCTTTACCACTTTACAAAATTATCTTTGAACAGGATTTATGTAGGATTTCTATGTCTTTAAATCAGATTTATAATACAAACACATCAAAGTAAGCTTCTATGAAAATACTGCAAAGCCTTTTCAAGATTGTAGTCTAAAAGCACTGTAGAGGCTACAGATGTAAAGCAAGGACTTATTTTATTTCATGAGTAAATACGAGAAACTGATACTTTTTACGAGTGGTGCAGTGAACACCAAAAATTATATAAACTAAAATACATAATGTTTTTGACAGGTGTATTAGTATTGTTTAGTGCCCTGTTCTGCATTTTAACTGCCCTGTAGTGTTTTTGACTGCTATGTACTGTTTTGACTGCTCTGTACTGTTTTGACTGCTCTGTATTATTCTGACTGCTCTGTACTGTTTTGACTGCTCTGTATTATTCTGACTGCTCTGTACTGTTTTGACTGCTCTGTATTATTCTGACTGCTCTGTACTGTTTTGACTGCTCTGTATTATTCTGACTGCTCTTTACTGTTTTGACTGCTCTGTATTATTCTGACTGCTCTTTACTGTTTTGACTGCTCTGTATTATTCTGACTGCTCTGCACTGTTTTGACTGCTCTGTATTATTCTGACTGCTCTGCACTGTTTTGAATGCTCTGTATTATTCTGACTGCTCTGTACTGTTTCGACTGCTCTGTATTATTCTGACTGCTCTGTACTGTTTTGACTGCTCTGTATTATTCTGACTGCTCTGCACTGTTTTGACTGCTCTGTATTATTCTGACTACTCTGTACTGTTTTGACTGCTCTGTATTATTCTGACTACTCTGCACTGTTTTGACTGCTCTGTATTATTCTGACTGCTCTGTACTGTTTTGACTGCTCTGTATTATTCTGACTACTCTGTACTGTTTTGACTGCTCTGTATTATTCTGACTACTCTGTACTGTTTTGACTGCTCTGTATTATTCTGACTGCTCTGCACTGTTTTGACTGATCTGTGGTAGTTTTTGAATGACTTATACTGTTTTGGCTGCTCTCCAGGGTTGTTGACTGTGTTTACTGTTTTCTTGAAGCCTAGTTATGGTGGCTGCACTAGTTCTGGTTTTGATTGTCCCATGACATATTTCTACTGATATGTAGTATTTTTACTGCCTGTTACTGTTTATGTAAATTATAGGTTTTTAGTGCCCTTACACATAGACAGTACTGTTATCAGTAAAATAACCTGTTACCAATGTCATTCAGTGATGGTTATGTATATCAGGGCTATCCAATCAACCTTTTTTTGGGTTGTCCCGGCTAGCTCAGTTGGTTTGCATCGCGTGAATTGCAGGTCTAGGCGTTGTCGCCATGAAAGTGCGGGTTCACTCCCAGCTGGAGGCACTATCATTTGAAATTCACAGTAGCGCTATTTGTGCAGTGTGGCTGCCGTAAAAAGTCTTCCCATACACAGTCAGTACTGTTATCAGTAAAATAACCCACTACCGATGTCATGCAGTGATGGTTACACATATCAGGGCTATCCAATCAACCTTTTTTTGGGGTTGTCCTGGCTATGTTGTTGCGTCGCAGGAATTGCATGGCTAGGCACTGCCACCGTGAGGGTGCCGGTTCGCTTCCAGCTAGAGGCACTATCATCTGTAATGTTTTTCACCATGGTAGCATAACAATGGGATTAAACTTTCATATTATAATTGTCTACATATAGTTTGGTAGTAATTACAAACGAGTATTAATTTGTCTGTTGTGCAGACATAAAAACATGCAAAACCCATAGTGCTGGACAGTTAAAGACACTACAGGGCATCAAAACAATATGTTCCGCAGCTATTAGGGTTTGCAAAACCCAAAGTACTGGACAGTCAAAGACACTACGGGGCATCAAAACAATATGTTCTGCAGCTATTCATGTTAGCAAAACCCCTAGTACAGGACAGTCAAAGACACTACAGGGCATCAAAATATTATGTTAGCAGCTTCAGTGAAAGACACTATGGGGCATCAAAATATGTTCTGCAGCTATTACGGTTTGCAAAACCCCTAGTACTGGACAGTCAAAGACACTACAGGGCATCAAAATATTATGTTAGCAGCTACCAGGGCATGCAAAACCCATAGCACAGGACAGTCAAAAACACTACAGGGGATCCAAACATTATGTTGTGCAGCTATGAGGGCATGCAAAAAATATAGATGGCAGTCAAAAACACTACATTGTAGTATGCAAAACCCATAGTATAGGACAAAGAAACAACAGGGCATCAAAACATTATGTTTTGCAACTATCATCACATATAAAAACCATACAGGGCAATCAAAGACTAAAGGGCATCAAACAATATGTTGTGCAGCTCTCAGGCATGCAAAACCATACAGGGAAGTCAAAGGCACTACAGTAACAGTGCATTAAAACACTATCGGGCAGTATATGACATTAAAAGACTATACTTATATCCCAGTTTGTTGAACCATTAACCCTTTCCTCCAATAAATCCTTTATTATATCCGCACCGTCTGATCAGGATTTCACTGTTCGCATTTTGATTCATTAGGTTATTTCTGACCAAAATGCGACCAATGCAGATCCTGATCTGATGGCACAGATGTGCCGGCTGATCTGGATCTACACTGGTTGCACATGCATAAAAATGTGTATATATGGAGGAAAGGGTTAAGACTATGTATCAAATAAATTATGTATTGCTTATACCATCTGATTAACCATTTACTTCATAATATATACAGGTTTTATCAAGGTCGAGACCATTGTAGATCCACATCAGCACATTCATGTCATTAGATCTGGATCTACTATGGTTGCTTTTTAACCCTTTCCTGTACAGATACACCTTTATTGCTAGGGCGAACAGTTTAGATCCAGATCAGCCGGCAAATCCGTGCCGTCTGATCAGGATCTAAACTGTTCGCTTTTTGATTCATTAGGTTATTTTTGGCCAAAATGCGACCAGTGCAGAACCTGATCAGGCGGCACAGATGTGCCGGCTGATCTGGATCTACACTGGTCGCACATGCGTAAAAATGCGTATCTGTACAGGAAAGGGTAAATGAGTAATAACCTATTTAATTAATCTAACAGTGTAGATCATGATCAAAACATACCAATGTGTTAGCTTATTTGGATCTGCACTGGTCACAAGATCATAAAACTAAGTTTTGAGATCAGTTTCAAATCTCAAGGATCTGATTGGCTGAAATGGCGACTGGTCGCCATTTCAGCCAATCAGATGCTTGAGATTTGAGACTGGTTTCCATGTTCAGTTTTATAACCTTGGTCACAGGTCACACATGGGCTAACAGCCATATCCCATGGAGTTTAGGGTTAACTCTTTCCTCCATAGATGCATATTTATTGCGAGGGCCAACAGTTAAGATCTAGATCTGCCGGCACATACGTGCCATCTGATCAGGATCTTGACAGTTCGCTTTTTGATTTGTTAGGTTTACTCTGACCGAAATGCAACCAGTGCAGATCCTGATCAGATGGCATGGATGTGCCAGCTGATCTGGATCTACCCTGGTCGCACATGCGTAAAACATGCGTATATATGGAGTAAAGGGTTAAAGTAACCTTTTTAATTTATTTTTCGAACTAATTTGGCATGATCTGCAATTGTGATGAAAATGAACTTAATTTCCAAAACCCTTTGTTCTGCTGTATTTTAAATCAGCTTTAAACAAAAAGAACTCTGTCTCATATTTCCTAATTTCTAAGACATTAATCGACCATTTCAAAAAGCTTTTGTTTTCTCACAATAAAACATGTCAGTAGGCATTAAAATGGGTTGAAGTAGCTAGTGATTTCTTCATGTACTTATTTTAATGGAAATGTAAGGAAAGGATTAATTAAATTATGAAATGACAGCAGCAGTGGAACCAAAAAACAGGTAACAAATGTGTACATGTGAATTACTTTTTTTCTCTTGCATGAATTTATCTGTCTTTATGTGGATTTATCATTTTTTGCCCTTTACTCCATATTGAAAAGTTTTACAGCATGTGTGACCAGTGTAGATCCAGATCATCTGGCATATTGATGCCAATTGTTCTGTAGCTACACTGGTCACTTCTTGGTTAGAAAAAACCTAATCATTATTAAAGTGAACAGTGTAAATCCTGATCAGACAGCAATGATATGCTGACTGATCTGGATCTACACTGTTCACCCATGGTATAACAGCCATAGTCCATTGAGTAAAGGGTAATGTCAATTAATCTGTTGTGTAGATTAAACATATTTCAGAAAACTGATGGTCTTTTATCCCGAGTTACCAGTACTTTACCCTTTAAACTATTAAGTGCAGCTTATGTCATAGTTGGAATCAGTGTAGATCTGAATCAGTCTGTCTGATCTGGGTCTACACTGTTGGCTGTCAGTAAATAACTGTCTGCAAAGCACCACTTTGAACTATGAACATGAAGCATAAATTGAAAGACCATTGTGACTCTTAATCATTAAAATATCCGAAGGGATATAGTATATAAATATAAAACACAGTTGATTTCACTCTTTTTTTATATGACGTTTCGGCCTTACGGCCTTTATCAAATCGAACAAATCGCTTTAGCTTTTTACATTTTGATAACATGTAAAATATCGTCATACAAGAGGGCCATGATGGCCCTTATATCGCTCACCTGAGTACAAAAGTACTCTCAGCTTGTGGTTTCAGACAAGAAGATTTTTAAAGTTTTTCCTAGATCAGTCTATATAAAATAAAGTGAACCCTGGGGCGGGGCCAATTTTGACCCCAGGGAAATCATTTGAACAATCTTTGAAGATTTCCACTAGAGGGTGCTAAATGCCAAATATCTAAGCTCTAGGCCTTGTGGTTTCAGACAAGAAGATTTTTTAAAGTTTTTCCTATACAAGTCTATATAAAATGAAGTGACCCCTGGGGCGGGGCCAATTTAGACCCCTGGGAAATAATTTGAACAATATTTGTAGAGTTTCACAAGAGGATGCTTAATACCAAATATCTAAGCTAAAGGCCTTGTGGTTTCAGACAAGAAGATTTTAAAAGTTTTTCCTATACAAGTCTTTATAAAATGAAGTGACCCCTGGGGCGGGGCCAATTTAGACCCCTGGGAAATAATTTGAACAATCTTTGTAGAGTTCCACTAGAGGATGCTAAATGCCATATATCTAAGCTCTAGGCCTTGTGGTTTCAGACAAGAAGATTTTTAAAGTTTTTCCTATACAAGTCTATATAAAATGAAGTGACCCCTGGGGCGGGGCCAATTTAGACCCCTGGGAAATAATTTGAATAATCTTTGTAGAGTTTCACAAGAGGATGCTTAATGCCAAATATCTAAGCTCTGGGCCTTGTGGTTTCAGACAAGAAGATTTTTAAAGTTTTTCCTATATAAGTCTATATCAAATGAAGTGACCCCTGGGGCGGGGCCACTTTAGACCCCAGGGAAATAATTTGAACAATCTTTGTAGAGTTTCACAAGAGGATGCTTAATGCCAAATATCTAAGCTCTAGGCCTTGTGGTTTCAGACAAGAAGATTTTTAAAGTGTTTCCTATATAAGTCTATGTCAAATGAAGTGACCCCTGGGGCGGGGCCAATTTAGACCCCAGGGAAATAATTTGAACAATCTTTGTAGAGTTCCACTTGAGGATGCTAAATGCCAAATATCTAAGCTCTAGGCCTTGTGGTTTCAGACAAGAAGATTTTTAAAGTTTTTCCTATATCAGTCTATGTAAAATGAAGTGACCCCTGGGGCGGGGCCAATTTTGACCCCTGGGAAATAATTTGAACAATCTTTGTAGAGTTCCACTAGAGGATGCTAAATGCCAAATATCTAAGCTCTAGGCCTTCTGGTTTCAGACAAGAAGATTTTTAAAGTTTTTCCAATATAAGTAAATATAAATTGAAGTGACCCCTGGGGTGGGGCCAATTTTGACCCCAGGGAAATAATTTGAACAATCTTTGTAGAGTTCCAATAGAGGGTGCTAAATGCCAAATATCTAAGCTCTAGGCCTAGTGGTTTCAGACAAGAAGATTTTTAAAGTTTTTCCTATATAAGTCTATATAAAATGAAGTGACCCCTGGGGCGGGTCCAATTTTGACCCCAGGGAAATAATTTGAACAATCTTTGTAGAGTTCCACTAGAGGATGCTAACTGCCAAATATCTAAGCTCTAGGCCTTGTGGTTTCAGACAAGAAGATTTTTAAAGTTTTTCCTATATAAGTCTATGTAAAATGAAGTGACCCCTGGGGCGGGGCCAATTTTGACCCCAGGGAAATAATTTGAACAATCTTTGTAGAGTTCCACTAGAGGATGCTAAATGCCAAATATCTAAGCTCTAGGCCTTGTGGTTTCAGACAAGAAGATTTTTAAAGTTTTTCCTATATAAGTCTATATAAAATGAAGTGACCCCTGGGGCGGGGCCAATTTTGACCCCAGGGAAATACTTTGAACAATCTTTGTAGAGTTCCACTAGAGGATGCTAAATGCCAAATATCTAAGCTCTAGGCCTTCTGGTTTCAGACAAGAAGATTTTTAAAGTTTTTCCTATACAAGTCTATGTAAAATGAAGTGACCCCTGGGGCGGGGCCAATTTTGACCCCAGGGAAATAATTTGAACAATCTTTGTAGAGTTCCACTAGAGGATGCTAAATGCCAAATATCTAAGCTCTAGGCCTTCTGGTTTCAGACAAGAAGATTTTTAAAGTTTTTCCTATATAAGTCTATATAAATTGAAGTGACCCCTGGGGTGGGGCCAATTTTGACCCCAGGGAAATAATTTGAACAATCTTTGTAGAGTTCCAATAGAGGGTGCTAAATGCCAAATATCTAAGCTCTAGGCCTAGTGGTTTCAGACAAGAAGATTTTTAAAGTTTTTCCTATATAAGTCTATATAAAATGAAGTGACCCCTGGGGCGGGTCCAATTTTGACCCCAGGGAAATAATTTGAACAATCTTTGTAGAGTTCCACTAGAGGATGCTAAATGCCAAATATCTAAGCTCTAGGCCTTCTGGTTTCAGACAAGAAGATTTTTAAAGTTTTTCCTATACAAGTCTATGTAAAATGAAGTG
This sequence comes from Corbicula japonica, assembly GCA_038501625.1. Taxonomy (NCBI): domain Eukaryota; kingdom Metazoa; phylum Mollusca; class Bivalvia; order Venerida; family Cyrenidae; genus Corbicula; species Corbicula japonica. The sequence continues at coordinate 5,028,075 of JAZAYU010000014.1, forward strand.
ACCCCTGGGGCGGGGCCAATTTTGACCCCAGGGAAATAATTTGAACAATCTTTGTAGAGTTCCACTAGAGGATGCTAAATGCCAAATATCTAAGCTCTAGGCCTTGTGGTTTCAGACAAGAAGATTTTTAAAGTTTTTCCTATATAAGTCTATATAAAATGAAGTGACCCCTGGGGCGGGGCCAATTTTGACCCCAGGGAAATAATTTGAACAATCTTTGTAGAGTTCCACTAGAGGATGCTAAATGCCAAATATCTAAGCTCTAGGCCTTCTGGTTTCAGACAAGAAGATTTTTAAAGTTTTTCCTATACAAGTCTATGTAAAATGAAGTGACCCCTGTGGCGGGGCCAATTTTGACCCCAGGGAAATACTTTGAACAATCTTTGTAGAGTTCCACTAGAGGATGCTAAATGCCAAATATCTAAGCTCTAGGCCTTGTGGTTTCAGACAAGAAGATTTTTAAAGTTTTTCCTATATAAGTCTATGTAAAATGAAGTGACCCCTGGGGCGGGGCCAATTTTGACCCCAGGGAAATAATTTGAACAATCTTTGTAGAGCTCCACTAGAGGATGCTAAATGCCAAATATCTAAGCTCTACGCCTTGTGGTTTCAGACAAGAAGATTTTTAAAGTTTTTCCTTTCGGTTGCCATGGCAACCAGAGTTCTGCTTGGAATTCCATTTTTTGAACAACTTTGAAAGGGCATCATCTAAGCATTATTCCTGTGAAGTTTCATCAAAATTGGCCAAGTCGTTTCAGAGAAGAAGTCGATTGAAGCAATTGTTGACGACGGACGACGCACGACGGACGACGCACGACGGACATCAGGCGGTCACAAAAGCTCACCCTGTCACTTTGTGACAGGTGAGCTAATAAAAAAAGAGTGAAACCATTGTGACTCAAATAACATTAATTAATTTAATCCTTTACTAAATTATATGGATTTATTGCATATCCAGCAAGTGTAGATCCAGATCAGCCAACACATCCATGCTGTCTGATGTGAATCTACACTGTTTACAACTTAGTCAGAAATAACCCATCTTATCAAAAAGTGAACAGTGTAGATCCAGATCAGCAAGAACAACTGATCAAGATTAGAATTCACTGATGTCAAGCTAATCTGGATCTACACTGTAGTCCATGTAATGAGTTTCTCCAGCCTGTGCTAACAACTAACTGTAAAGAAAGACCGCCTGTGGAAAATGACCACATTCTATTGCTCCACCTGTCTGATTTGAAGAACAAATTCAGCTGAAAACAAAAACCACCCGTCTTCAAAGACCACTTATGTGTTGTCCTTTAGGTGGCCTTTGAAGATTGTAATAAACCTTTACTGTATTATGGAGTAAAGGGTCATTTCAACAGGTAAAGGATTGCTCTGCATTCAAATCTGACTATGTTATTTCTACAGAATGGATGATCTGCAATGGCCCAAGGCTTTAAACAAGGTGATCACCCAGCGCTGGAGTCAGCTGAAGAACACCCTCGTCCTGAAGGACTTTATCGACTATCTCATCCAGAAGCGGGTCGTCACCTTGGACTACTGGATCGGTCTAAAGTCCAAGCCCATCTCCGAGTCAGAAAGAACAGAAGATTTCCTTGCCTTGGTTATGAAATTCGACCAACAAAAATACAGTTATTTTATGGAAGCACTTCTATCTATAAACAGGCATGATTTAGTTAAAGAGTTAGTTAAAGCTCAAAAATTGAAAGACCAAAAATCCAAAGATTATGAAAAAGAGACCAAAAGGCCTGTTATTATAAAAAAGACAACGGCAACTATAGAAAGGAGTGCAAAACTTCAAGAAGTTGGCGATGGCAAAAGCAAGACGGGACAAACTGACGCTGATCAACTGCCTAGTGAAGGGGCGAGTAACTCTGCCAGTCATGGAAGTGCTAAAACGAAGCAGACCACATCAGAGACTGGAAGCAAAACAATCACCAAACAAGAAGAGGTCACACAGAACCTCTATAAAGGAATTGGAAATATTGAAAAACAAAAACCTGCAGGTATGTCTGTGGTATCGTTATATTTTGCATATTATAATTTTTTCTTATTTTGCGCAAGGCCATGTGTGCGAAATTAAACCCCAACCAATGTTAAGCACATTATATCTTATTCTTTGAAAATAATGCAACTGCATGACATTGCCCTTGCAAAAATGTAATTTGTGTCATGTGCTCCAAATTAACTTTTTACTCCATGTATATGTGTTTTATGAGTGTGCGACCAGTGTAAATCCAGATCAGTGAGCACATCTGTTAGATCTGATCCGGATCTGCACTGGTCACATCTTGATCAGAAATAACCTACGTGCTGGCTGACCTGGATCTACACTGTTAACCCTTGCAATAAAGGTGTATTTATGAAATAAAGGTTTAAGAGATACTACAGTAAGAAAAAGTTTCAATTACAGCTTTTGGATAGTACTAGCTAAAAATTTGAGTACCTGGTGTAAAACAATCTTTAAGGCTGATATTTGATCATTGTTTTCACAGGGAGACAAAATACCCTTCTGGACTAATGCCATAAATCAAATTAAACAATCAATATGTTTATATAACATATAATCATGAAAGTAAGTAAAATCACATTTGGATTTTAAAACAAAGGCCCAACACAAAACAATAAATGTAACAATATTATGCAACAGTGTGGAACACTTTTCTTTTGTTTGAGAACAGAAAACTGTGCCCAAGGTTATAAAACTGAGCATGGAAACCAGTCTCAAATCTCAAGCATCTGATTGGCTGAAATGGTGACCAGTCACCATTTCAGCCAATCAGATGCTTGAGATTCGAGACTGGTTTCCAAACTCAGTTTTATAACCTTCAGCCCTGGCAAATAAAAAAGTCGTTTGATTATAGTTAGTCCATGATGTCATATCGTGTATTCTATATACCGAATAAAAACAATGGAATGTTTCCAAAAGAGAAACTGAGATTAAGGTCTTTTTATAAATTCTGCAAATTTTGTGAGTGAATGCTGGTAACAATTTTGCAGCCCTACCACATCTAGCATTATAAACAAAAGGCTTCTGAAAACATACAACATTCATTTCAACAGATGCTAAGGACAAGCAGTTTTGGTGGTCTGAGCTGACTGCTTGCCAAAAGCTGCTGTATATTTGATTGATATTTACATGTATTGGATGTATTTGGTACATCTGCAAAAAAAATGTGTGCATGAGAAATGGACCGAATGACAAATTTCAATGCCTAGGGTGTTTGCCAGACAATTATGCTGTGCTTTCTAAGGTTTACCTCTAAACATTTATATTTCACTTCGGCAAGCTCAAAATACTACTGGTTTAGTTAACAAGTTTTTAGATTTACCAAAAAAAATTACTATGTACATACAATTTCATTGTAGTGGAAAAACGGCCAGATGAAACACCACCTAAACCAAAGAAAACAGTCGAGTTCAAAGACATGCAGAATGCCATTGAAAAAGAAAACAAGGACAGACCAGGTACTGCCAACTTGTGTTAAAGTACACCTGTAAACAAAGCCTACTTTTGATAAAGAATGAACAAAGATCACTTGGCTTCTGATTAACCCTTTCGCATTTTTACGCATGTGCAACCAGTGTAGATCCAGATCAGCCGGCACATCTGTGCCGTCTGATCAGGATCTGCATTGGTCGCATTTTGGTCAGAAATAACCAAATGAATAAAAAAGCGAACAGTTTAGATCCTGATCAGATGGCACGGATAGGCCTGCAGATCTGGATCTAAACTGTTCGCCCTATCTATACAGGAAAGGGTTAAAAGACCATTTTTAGGTCTCCCCTCAACCCCCAAGTGGTCTTTGAAGACAGGTTAGACTGTATAATTAAATGTTCTTACACAAGTGACAAGAGTCTAAAAGCAAATCACAGTCGTTAAACAAATAATTGTCTTTGCAATTTTAAAAATACCTATTACCTGATCTGGATTTAAACTCGTTGCCTCTTTTTCAGAAATAAACTAACAAATCTAACAGCAACCAGTGATGATCCAAATGTGCCAGCTGATTTGGATCTACACTAGTCACATATGTGATAAAACCTTTATATCTTAAGTGAAAGGATAAACTTCATTTTATGTTTACCACTCAAACAAAAAGAAATAATCATCACAGAAAGATTTCAGTATCGGTAACATTAGATCACACTTGTTATTTCATTTCCACATCAACACAATTATGTTTGTTCTTCGTTTTAGGTACATCAAAAAGCAGGGAAGAAATCTTGGAGGAGAAAGAAAAAATGCTGAAGACAAAAGAAAACGAATTAAGCAAGAAAGAATCTGAACTCAAAGAGCATGAACAAAGCCTGATAGAAAAGGAAACAGCACTTCTTACCAGAGAAAATAGCTTGCTGACTAATAAATCCGTCATCAGCGATATTGGACCACTTTCATTAAATGATCAACTTCAGCGTTTGAGGTATGCCGACTCTAATCCACCAACTGCCTCAACAACAACATCATCTGAAGTGCTCAATGACGTTAGGGAGCAAATCAAAGCAATGAGGAAAGGGAATGAAGAGATAGAATCAGAACACACCACTTGCTGTAGCACTCCAAAAGAAGATTATGCCAGACTACAAGATTTTCATAACGTTCAGGCAAATATATATGAACTCAAAGAAGAAATGCTAACTGAAAGAGAAAGCAGGGTAAATGTCCAAAAGAAAGTGGAAGATCTGAAGCATGAAATTGAAACACTTCAATCAACCATTCAAACACTAGAGCTACAAAAAGAACACAGGAATGCTGAAGTAGATAGAGAAATCAACAGGTTAAAAAATGAACTGAAAAATACCAAGTCCAACTATAATGAAGGTATAAACAGCATAAAAATGGAGCTGAAAGGAAAAGATAAGGAAATCACAGAACTGAAAGTGCATTACGAAGAAGGGAAAAAACACACGGATGAGTTAGAAAAAAGGATTGAAGCATTGGAAAATGATAAACAGAGGTATGAAATTGAACTTCAGAGATACGAGAAGGAAGTCTCTGATTTGCGCCAAAGAATGGAAGAAAAAGAAAACGAGCTAAACGATTTGAGAAATGTCCTGGAGGAGACCGAGAATGAAAAAGATGAATTGATTGATGAACTTGCTGAACTTAAAAATGAGATAAGTAAACTGAAATCTGATAAAAAGAGGCTGGAGTCTGAAAAAAAGACATTGTTAAGCCGGTGTGTAAAACCACAATGGAATCAGAATCCCAATGGTTCTGTCCGACGCACAACTTTTAAGTGACTTTTGTGGAAATGGTATAAAAGTAAATACTCAAGTACCTGAAGGAGCAGTGAACTAACAGTCTATTCAACAGGGCTCTTTAAAACACTGATTGTCATGCAAACAGACAAACATTTAAGCTGTGCCAAGAACAATTTTAGTCAAAGACAAATCAGTAGATAAAGACCTTATTTTATTTGTCTGACTGATTAAACCCTTTCCTCCATATATAAGCATTTTTACATGTGTGTGACCAGTGTAGATCCACTTCAGCCAGCACATCCATGCCATCTGATCAGAATCTGCACTGGTCGCTTTCTGTTTAGAAAAAAACTAATAAATCAAATAGCGTACAGTGAAGATCCTGATCAGAAGGCAAGGATGTGCCAGCTGATCTGGATCTACACTGGTCGCACATGCACAAAAAAGCGTATATATGGAGGAAAGGGTTAATAACAGATCTTGAAGGTACAAGTATACAACTTGGTCAGACATCATAGAGGAACCTCAGTATAATTTTAGGTTTGCATGCAAGACTGATGTAACTACATTGAAGGAAAAGAACATGTCAAGACAGTCTTGCATGCAAACCTTGATTAAGTCCTACAACCTATCGGTACCTTGGTTTGACTTAAATTCATTACTATCTTGTGATTTTTACTTCTATTCACAATAATCTTATATATCTGTCCAACTGTTTATTTTACACATGTTGTTGTTGATCACTTTGTAAGCTGTTTTATTTGAACAAGCACCTTCAGTTTTCCTTTGATCTCATTGTGCCTGGAAGAAAAGCTTGGACAGTTGTCAACTATGCATGCCACCAAATAACCCCTATCAATTTAAAGCAGCAACTCAAGCAGCAGTATAATATAGGTTTTTATGGTCAGATTTTCAAAATTCTTTCATTGACGTGAAGAAAATTAGTAGATCTATGCAATTACAATGTATTTATATTTCTAATTCTGGAATTTCACTTTAAATAGATGATTTGTTTTTATCAGTGTAAAATAAATATATATCACCTGAATTCATAGATTTTTATTTTTCACTGGTAAAAACATATTTACTGCTTATTTTATGCTTTTAATGCACAATTTACGTGAATTTGACGGAAAAACTGCATGATAAGCGGCTTAAATGTGGCCCATGAAAAAAATTCTTAAAAAATGAACAAAATTATTTTTTTTGCATATTTTCATCTTTCTGTTGGTCATTTTGATGATGCATTATCTTAAACACTGACTGGCATAAATTATTTAATATTTGAAGTTTAACTATTTGTGCATTTAAAGACAAAAAAATTTGTGACATGACACACATTCAAAAATTTTAGATATATTTAGCTGCATTAATTTTAATTACTTCACAGTATTCCAATTGGTGAATTGTGCTATTTCAAAATATGTTGTTTTGCTATCTGTCCAAGTAAATGTTATTTGTTAATTTTTTTTTCATTTTTTACTTCATTGTTTAAAAATATCATTCTTCGTTAAATTCTCGTTGTTTTTGTTGTTGTTGTTGTTGTTATTGTTTATATATATACAGTCTTTGTGTTTTCATAATAAAATAAATAAGCAACCTGTTTAGTTTTTATTGTTTTATTATTGAACTGGTAGGTCTAAACAATTTTTAATATAAAACATAGCTTCAAAAGTGATGAATGTTCACAACAATTAATACCTTTGGTTTTGTTGATTTTTACAACCATTTATACTGCTGGTTACAACCATAACTGTTGGTTTTGCAGTTTTCATAACCATAAAATACTGTTAGTTCTGCTACTTTCTTAACCATTAATACTGTTGGTTTTGCAGTTTTCATAACCATAAAATACTGTTAGTTCTGCTACTTTCTTAACCATTAATACTGTTAGTTTTGCGGTTTTCACAACCATTAATACATTTGGATTTGCAGTTTTCATAACCATTAAATACTGTTAGTTCTGTTACCTTCTCAACCATTAATACTGTTGGATTTGCTGTTTTCACAATCTTTAACACCAATGTAAATGTGTTTTTAACTTTTTTTTAACCCAGTATCAATGACAATGGTGGCCAAGACTGATATAATTAAGAGTATAGCATAATGTACTTTCCACTATCAGCTTTGAAACATAAATGAAAAACGCATGTCTCCCCCCTGCGCCGCCTCCCCCCCCCCCCCCCCCCCCTGCGCCCAGACCCCTGTGACCTTGACCTTTGACCTACTGATCCCATAATCAACAGGGTTCTTCTACTCAATAAGGGCTATAAACCTATTTAGTTTGAATGCTCTGGGTCAAGCGGTACTCCAGTAATTGACCGGATACGGTTTTTACTCTTCCAGGCCCCTGTGACCTTAACCTTTGACCTACTGACCCCAAAATCAATAGTCAAAAAGGACATCCATCGTATGAAGTTTGAATGGTCTGGGTAAAATAGAACTCCTATTATTGAGTGGAAACGGTTTTCACTCTTCTGGCCCCTGTGACCTTGACCTACTGACCCCAAAATCAATAGGGTTCTTCTAATCAAAAAGGGCTATCACCCTATGAATTTTGAAGGCTGTGGGTCAAACGGTACTCCAGTTATTGAGCGGAAACGGTTTTCACTCTTCAGGCCCCTGTGACCTTGACCTTTGACCTACTGACCCCAAAATTAATAGGGTTCTTCTTCTCTATAATGGTTATCAACCTATGAAGTTTGAAGTCCCTGGGTCAAAGGGTACTCAAGTTATGGAGCAGAAACGGTTTTCACTCTTCGAGCCCCTGTGACCTTGACCTTTGACCTACTGACATCAAAATCAATAGGGTTCTTCTACTCAATAAGGGCTGTCATCCTATGAAGTTTGAAGGCTCTGGGTCAAAGGGTACTCGAATTGAGCGGAAACGGTTTTCACTCTTCGGGCCCCTGTGACCTTGACCTTTGACCTACTGACCCCAAAATCATTAGGGTTCTTCTACTCAATAAGGGCTATCACCCTATGAAGTTTGAAGGCTCTGGGTCACAGGGTACTCAAATTATTGAGCGGAAACGGTTTTCACTATTCCGGTCACTGTGACCTTGACCTTTGACCTACTGACCCCAAAATCAATAGGATTCTTCTACTCAATAAGGGCTATCACCCTATGAAGTTTGAAGGCTCTGGGTCAAAGGGTACTCGAGTTATTGAGCGGAAACGAAGTGTGACAGACGGAGTAACAGACAGACGGACAGACGGACGGACGGACAGACAGACAGGGCAAAAACAATATGTCTCCCCCAGAGGGGGGGAGACATAATTCACCTCATAGAATGATAGACTGTTATCTCGTCAGAAGATTTTCTAAACCCTTTACCCCATATTATATATGCGATTTTACACATGTACAACCAGTGTAGATCCAGATTAGCTTGCACATCTGTGCCGATCTGGATCTGCACTGTTGTATCTGTAATCAAATGAATCTGAAAGCGAACAGTGCAGATTCCAGTTGGCAGATTACAGTGTGCAATTGAATCTACACTGTTTGCTCATGGATAACAATCCATATCTCATGGAGAAAAGGACCTTAAAAGTACAATTTAACAAAGATTAATCAAATTAACATCAAGAGAGTTCTACAGTTTTTCTATCACTTGACTTTATGATTTACTTTTCAACAAATGAATATAACTATTTTAAAGATTAAACAAAGGCTTTCTAAAACAATTCCAATAAGGTTTGATTAGCATTTTAGGTTTCTTTTGTTTAAATATTAGATAATAAACGTATTTGATCAAATGATCTGTGCAAATCTGTGCAAAATGTAGAAAGTGTACAAGTTTATTCTGAACTATTATCTTAACCCTTTCCTCAATATTTAAGCATTTTTACGCATTTGCAACCAGTGTTGATCCAGATCAGCTGGCACATCCATGCTGTCTCATCAAGATCTGCACTTGTCGCATTTTGGTCAGAAATAACCTAATGAATCAAAAGGCGAACAGTTTAGATCCTGATCAGATGGCACAGATGTGCCGGCTGATCTGGATCTAAACCATTTGCCCACGCAATAAAGGTGTGTCTATGGAAGAAAGGGTTAAATTTCCAAAAGTAAAGATTAATGATTTCAAAGAAGCCTTACAAACCTTGTTTATTTTAACCCTTTACTCCAAACTTACTGTGTTCACATGGTTTACCAGTGGATTCAGATCAGCTTGTACATCCTTGTTATCTGATCTGGATCTACACTGATTGCTTCTTGGTCAGAAATAACCTGATGGATCTAAAGCAAACAGTGTAGATCCTGATTAGATGGCACAGAAATGACATGATATGGGGCGCGTCACGGGAAAAGGTACCTTCGGACAGTGGACGTCAATCTTTGAAAGGATGTCAAAAATTTGAGCAGACGACATTATTTTTTATGCATTTTGCAGTAAAAATACCATTTTATTTTCAAAATGCGTAGCAACATCACATTTTATTTATAAGAAATTGATTTTTAGTTGTAAGTTCATTCGAAATTGTGTAAAAACTAAAATATCACTAAAAATGACCAAAGGTACCTTTTCCCGTGGCGTGCCCCATTTCAGCCTATATCCCAATGTAGTTAAGGGTTAAAATGTATCCCAATCACACTTAGAGGGACTAACCAAACCACCTTACAATCCAGCCAACTTTTTTTCTACAACATGAATAAACATGACACATAATATGTCAACACCAATATTGTGTATTAACACGTACTCCTTAATTATGTGTTTTATTACATGTGCAAACAGTGCAGATCCAGATCAGCTTTCACATCCGTACCATCTGATCAGGATCTACAATGTCCACTACTGGTCAGAAATGACCAAATGAATCTAAAAGTGAACTGATGGCACAGTTGGGCAGGCAGTAAATCTACATTAGTCACACATGGTATATAAGCCACATCCCATGGAGTAAAGAATTAACCCTTTCCTCCATAAATACGCATTTTACGTATGTGGGACCAGTGTAGATCCAGATCACCCGGCACATCCGTGCTGTCTGATCAGGATCTGCACTGGTCACATTTTGGTCAGACATAACCTAACGAATGAAAAGGCAAACAGTTCAGATCCTGATCAGACGGCACGGATGTGCCGGCTGATATGGATCTAAACTGTTCGCCCATGCAATAAAGGTGTTTTCCCATGGAGTAAAGAATTAAAAGTGCAGTAAAATGGTTTTTCTAATATATTCAATGGACTAGATTACTGACTAGAAAAATAAGGAATTAACAAACGAAAAAGAAAAGACAACAGGAAGGCATTGAATCAAAATAATAACAATGACTAGAATTTCAAGATCTTTCAGGTGATGCTTATTAACCATTTACTCCATACACACGATTTCTGTTCAAGTGCTACCAGTGTAGATCCAGATCAGCTAGCACATCCGTGCCATCTAATCAAGTACTACACTAGCGTCTTCTCGTCAGAAATAACTAATAAATCTAACAGCGAACACTGGTGATCCTGATCAGATTGGATTTATGTTCTGACTGATCTGGATCTACATTGTTTGCACACACATGCCAATAGTCGTACATATGGAGGAAAGGGTTTAATTGTTTGAAATACCTGTGCCCAAGATCATATAACTAAATCTGAAGACCAGTCTCAAATCTTAATCCTCTGATACCGATCACCATTTCAGCCAACCAGGTCCCAAGGTTATAAAACTGAGTTTGGAAACCAGTCTCAAATCTCAAGCATCTGATTGGCTGAAATGGCGACTGGTCGCCATTTCAGCCAATCAGATGCTTGAGATTTGAGACTGGTTTCCATGCTCAGTTTTATAACTTTGGGCACAGATGCTCGAGATTTAAGAATGGTCTCCATTCTTATGATCTTGGGTCCAAAACCAAACAAAATGGTTTTGTTTACAACATTACACAAAACTTCACTTAGTTTTCATTCATACTGGCCTTATGCCAAATATATTTACATTACCAGTTTTCTGTAAAATGACTGACTGTCACACAAGTAAGCTGACAATGGCTCAAGATCATCAAACTAATATTGGAGACCAGTCTCCAATCTCAAGTATCTTATTGGCTGAAATGGCCACCAGTTGCCTTTTCAGCCAATCAGATGCTTGAGATTTGAGACTGGTCTCCAGTTAGTTTATCATCTTGAGCAAATGTGTATGCCTACATAAAGATTGCTTGAAAAAAGCCTCATAGGCCTTAGTCCTAAATCCCATAAACAAACTTTGTGTTGAGGCAACACTGTCCGAGGCCTACATCCTAAATCCCATAAACAAACTTTGTGTTGAGGCGACACTGTCCGAGGCCTACATCCTAGATCCCATAGACAAACTTTGTGTTGAGGCGACACTGTCTCAGCACTGCGGACACTGGCAGTTCCTGGTATTGTGCAATCTCTTTAGCCACAGTTACAGCTAGACCTGGGTTCGACAAGGGGAGCTCCTCCTTGGGAATCTGTAAACAGTGCCCAAGGTTATAAAACTGAGCATGGAAACCAGTCTCAAATCTCAAGCATCTGATTGGCTGAAATGGCGACCAGTCGCCATTTCAGCCAATCAGATACTTGAGATTTGAGACTGGTTTCCAATCTCAGCTTTATAACCTTGGGACTAGAGAGCATACACTTACTATTCTTTCCCTCCAGATAAACACCTTATGGTATGTGTGAACAGTGTAGATCCAGATCTGCCAGCATGTATATGGCATCTGATCGGGATCTACTCTGTTCTCGTTTAAATTCATTCGATTATTTCTGACCAAGATGTGCCCATTGCAGATACAGATCAGATGACATGGATGTGCCAGCTGATCTGGATTTACAATGGTTGCCCATGTGTTAAAACATTAATATATGGAGTATATGGCTATGCTATACTATTAAAGATACTACAAATGATTTTATGCACAAGAAGTGTCTATTGCCAAGGTTGCAGCTAAATATTAACTAAACAGGAAATGTTTTTGTTAGAGAGTCTGTAAACAGAAATCAGTCACTCGAAGTGCTATACTGAATATACTTCTGGTATACATTATGCGCAAGCCTTTTCTAATGCCATGGTTACAGCCAGATCTGGGTTTGACAGGGGATGCTGAATACACTATCCTGAATAGGGCCCAAGATCATTAAACTGTGTTTGGAGACTAGTCTCAAATCTCAAGCATATGATTGGCTGAAATGGAGACGATTCTCCATTTCAGCCAAACAGATCCATGAGAATTGAGACTTTGGGTTTTTAAGATCATGAGCACAGATTATACACTGATTTTAATGCATTATTCTAATTGAAACAAAGATGTAATATGCTTCAAGGGAATGATACCTTTCCTTTACATTTCAAAGGTCGAGCTTTCCATTGTATGTTTTAATGAATATATAAGCAAATTGTCTGGACTAGCAACACTTCTTCAAGGCATCTTTGGGCTAAAGGTTTTGATACTTAAGATTTCAAAGTGTCACTGTAATGAATAGTGAAATACTATCACACAATGGAAGTCCGTTTGTAGCAATAATTTATCAAGTTTTTCAGGACAGATGCTTCATTGTACAAACTAGTGACAAAATAAACCAGTCATGCTAATAGCAGCACTTAACAAAATACTCAACCATATACGCCTTTCCAATAAACAGTTTCGCAGTCCTGTACGAGTTACTTCCCGTGACCAGATATCAACCCAAAACGAGGCTTCACAGGAAAGCTGAACTATCGGACTATGGCTTAAGCACATAAGGCCTAACATAATCCATTAAATTTCAGGTGTGTAATCGTCGCCGCCGGTCGAAAATAAGTTACTGGTCTGTTATTCTAGTCAGACATTTTTATTTTCGCTATTTGTTAGATATTTGCATTTTTAATATTGTAAGAACATGTACCATTCTTGTTGATAGTGGGCAGTATGAAACGCGATTCGGATAAACGTTAGTATTAATGTTACGAATTTCTATACAGCATTTTCATCTTTATGTATTTTATACTTAAAATTATATTTAACTGGTATGAAATTCGCAAATTGCTAAGACTGATAATGTACTATACTCCGGAAATCGTGACATGTCAACATTCGGTTACAGTATCTGTACGTTATACTTGTACTCATCTATTACTTGAATTCATCGTACCGTTAATGTTCAACGAAAAAATAATTTTGAATTTTTGAAAACGTCACGTATACTTCACAAGCAAACATACGGTACGATTGATTTTGTCTTGAAATTAAGAAGGATCAATAAGGTTATCTGATTGTTCGTATCATTCATAGAATAAAATTCAAGGATTCTGATGCTGGCTTCCAATAAAGATGGAGATGCCGGCTTCAAATAATGATGGGAACATTTATATTAACATTAAGACTGCTAAGGTTTGAAATTCTGTCATTTTGGCGTAAACGCCTAATCGCTTGATTGAATATTTTTAAAATGTTCTGCTAAGATGAGTTTCTAATTGATGTCTTATGGTTCAACTTGTCGTATTAAGGATTAATAATTCATATAACTGCTATATCAAATACTTTTGCTACCCGATTCAGTAATTAAGGATTTCGATATACTTATTAATTGGGAGGTGGAGGTACATAAAAAAGTAAACCGATCTCTATTGGTCAGTGATATCTTCTTCTTAGTAATTGACAGGGGACCCCTTGTGCGCGACAATTTGGCATTTTTATGACATGCCGCTTTCAAAATCAATCGCAGCCGGCATGTCAGTAGTTGATAAGACACGCTAAGCCGGAAACGACACTCAATTTATCCGTGGATAGAACACAGGCTGTTAGTTTAAGTCGTTTAAAGTAAACCTTGGCGCGAGGAATAATGACTTTACACTTTTAGTCAAATTAGATTTGTTGTTTTATAAACTATTCTTGATAAAAAAAATTTCATTACGCTGATGTATTATTACTAATTCAACGATAAACGAGAAAATATATTTTAAAAAAGAAATTTCATGATGAAAAACGAAAGTTGTAGGTACATGTTCCCTATTTACATTAATACAGCGAGCATTAATTTTTCCTGTATAGTAGTCACGTGACTGAATAGGGGAGGTAACTGAAAAATTCACCGAATTATTGGAAAGGCGTATACTTACACATCTAGGTATGAAGTATGGTGCATCAGTTTCCAACAACAACCTGCTTATTGGGATCTTCCTTGCCAGGTCATGGGTTGGTTTGGCAGTACGATACGTCACAAGTGGGGTAACTCCAATGTACAAGTTTGGAAAAGCATCCAACCATAATTGGGCATTGCTGTATGCATTGGTAAAACAATGGCAGTGGATCTTCCATTTCTGCGGTACTATCTGAAGACAATAAAGGATTTGTTTCTTTCCGAATAAAACATCTAACAGCACGTGTGCCATCTGATCTGCATCTAACCTGTTCAGATACATTGTGATCTTTTTATGAAAAACAAAACAGTTTCATTAAGTACTGTCTCAATATGGAAGTTTAGTGGTTTATAATTATGAAATTACCTTTATTACTTCCCATTTTATTGAGTGACAGTTTACTTTTGCCTCCAGATCTTCACTGTATGAAGTATAATTCCAAAGTATTGCAATAATGTAAATTATTCAAAGTGGAACAACTATGTTAACAATTCCAATCGTCAATGACTAAGTTATTTTTATTGGAGTTGTCAATGAAAAGCAAGTGACTATAAAACTCTGAAATATAGCATCAAGAAACAAATGAGAGATTTCTAACAATTTAGTGTATACCAGCAAATCACAACAGCAGAGAAGAAGCCAAAGCAACTTCTAACACTTCCTCCATAAACTGACTTCATTATCATTATAAGTATCTTGCATGAGTGTGAGATTGAAAAATCTGTCACCGAACTGTTTTTGTTGGAACGAGGCTCTGCTGAGTTCCCGCCAAAACTGTTCACCCAAGCTGACAGATTTTTCTACTTTTACCATATGTTTCATGCCAGATACTTTTTCTTGCATACCTTTTACTGTTCATAACATTTTATGTTTCTTTATACAAACTTTTTTTGTTTTCTTACGCTGAAATATTGACGTTTACACAAACCTTATTTTTAAATGACGTCACTAACATAAATATATTATGTCAGATACTTAAAGACGTGAAGTCACTCATGCAGCATGCGAACGTTATCTTTTACCTAGGGAAAAGATAAGATTTTCTTTCCCCGGTAAATCACGCGAAAATACTTATCCCATAATCCGGTATGCAAGAAAACCAATTTAATTCTTTTCTCTATAGACCAGGCTCTCATTAGAGAGAGACTTGGAAGAAATGGTCTCCAAAAAATGACCAGACTTCTCCCTTCTTTGAGCTATGGGAAAAGTCGTTTTGTATCTATAGACTATATAGGGAAAGAATGCTGTTGACTGATAACTCCATAATTCAGTAAACACTTCCACAAAACTTCTCCCTGAATTGCAAGTCTAGTCAGAGCTCTGACAGATACAGCTTTTATCAAAACCAGTCTCAAATCTCAAGCATCTGATTGGCTGAAATGGCGACTGGTCGCCATTTCAGCCAATCAGATGCTTGAGATTTGAGACTGGTTTCTGTTCTCCCATGACATAAAAGTCTTATCTATGGAGTAAAGGTTTATAAAAACACACCCCTTTCCTCCATAGATACACCTTTATTCCATGGGCGAACAGTTTAGATCCAGATCAGCTGGCACATCCGTGCCATCTGATCAGGATCTAAACTCTTCGCTTTTAGCTTCCTTGTTATTTCTGACCAAAATGTGACCAGTGCAGATCCTGATCAGACAGCATAAATTTGCCGGCTGATCTAGATCTATACTGGTCGCACATGCGTAACAATGTGTATTTATGGAGGAAAGGATTAAATTACCTCTTTCATGATTTCAAGGCAGTCATATTCAGCATCACGGCAGTGTATGACCAGTGGTTTGTGCATGTCTAGTGCTATTTTCAGTTGCCTTCTGAACACATCCTTCTGTACCGCTTCATGTTGTTGAAAACTGAAACAGGCAATTACAGCAATAGCTAAGCTTGTGGGTGCCTGACACCTGTCCGTAAAACCTGTTTCGAAGTAAGTGTGACCTTGACCTTTGTAGTAGGGACAAGACACGACACTATTGTGAAGTTGACCTTACCTTACACCATTGCTTTTTGATTCATTAGGTTATTTCAGACCAAGATGGGACCAGTGCAGATTCTGATCAGGCTGTGGCGGCTGATCTTGCTCTACGCTGGTTGCACCCATGTTAAAATGCATACATATGGAGTAAAGGGTTTGTTTGCTGTGAACATTTTTCTCTGTTTTTATCATATTTGTTGATAAATATGTTGAAAATGTGCAAGAATAAAACATATTTTGAAACACTATTAATTTCAAAACATATTTGACATACTTAAGTTTTGAGTTTGGTTATTAAGTTTATCTGTACTTGTTGTCTGTAAAGTAAAGGCCAATGAAAGATTATAAATCACACAATTTCTGTGATGTAATTGCATTTTGAAAACTTTATGTAATTTTATGCCACTTTTCACCCTTCGTGAATCTGTTCTTTTGTTTTCAATTCAAGTACTTACCTCCCCGAATAGTCCAATCCTATTTCCCCTAACGCTATGCATTTTTCATTCCGCAGACATTTCTTCAATCCAAGCTCTGCCGCTGCAGTAAAATCTGTAGCCATCTTTGGGTGGCAGCCCATAGCTATCCACACATTTGGTTCTTTTGCAACATCCTGCCATAACCCACCTGAAAAAATTATTACAGAGTTTCAAGAAATACAGTAATGTTTTATCATTTTATTTCTTGCACATTTATTTTCGCATATTTCGAAATTCAAACCCAGCAAAATAAAACAATTTAACAATGTTTCTTTATATGAAAATACAGATGCCTGAATAAATGCCCCAGTGATTTGTTATTTACGGGTTTTGCATGGAATTTTGTCCCCATGAAATTAAATGATACTACAGTAACTGTTTTTGTTATTGCAAACAAAGAAGCCAACAATGTGTATTCAGATCAACTGGCATATCTTTGCCAGCTGACCTTTGAGACACACTTTCACTTCCTGTTAAGAAATAACCTATAAAATCTAAAAGACAACACTGTAGATACTGATCAGACAGCACAGATGTGCCAGCTGATCTGGATCTAGACTGGTCGCCCATGTGATAGCTTATCCATAGACAGAAAAATGTTAGTCTTCTGGGAAACCAATGATAAAGTAGAGATTAACAGCAGGGCTTTTTTCACTGCCAGAAGGACGGATGCCGGATGCCCTATATGTTGGTGTGACTGTAACCTTTGTGGAAGGGCCATGGCTTTTGTATGTGACACTCCTGCTGTACTGAAGTGAACATTTTATAGAATAATGGCATATTATCATCTTAAAAACCCTGTGATAGAAAGCTTATCCATAGACAGAAAAATGTTAGTCTTCTGGGAAACCAATGATAAAGTAGAGATTAATAGCAGGGCTTTTTTCACTGCCAGAAGGGACGGATGCCCTATATGTTGGTGTGACTGTAACCTTTGTGGAAGGGCCATGGCTTTTGTATGTGACACTCCTGCTGTACTTTAGTGAACATTTTATAGAATAATGGCATATTATCATCTTTAAAACCCTGTGACATTGACTTTAGAGGCACAAAATGGGGTCATTGTTTGTAAAGGTTGAAATCTGGCAAGAAATGTGGAACTTTGTCAAATTCTTTCATCATCATGAATAATAGTATGCTGTATTTCTGATTACTCAACTAATGGTTTCTTTAGTGCAAAACCAGTACACATACCATAAAAATAAAGTTTTGCACTCAAGACGATTAAAGTTACCTTCTCAAGCAAATGTAGTACCATGGGCCAAGTGTGCTCTAAAAACACTTAGTATCACACTCTCTGAAATTGTTTAAAACAAGTCTTACCGTAAGGAGTAAATGATGCTGGGTTACAGAATACCGCTACACAGCCCTCAAACAGTTCTGGGAACGTCTCCGGATGCTTATCCATGTAGCCCTTAAAGCTGCCCTTAAAGCCCTCTCGATTAAACAGGAAGTCCAGGTGACAATGTGTGTCGATATACTTCACACCAAAGTTATGGAACAGCTTGAAATTTGTCTTCCAGTCAGAACGAATGGAGTTTGATTCACTGTCCGTTTCCGACGGCGAGAAAACATTACTTCCTGCCTGTCCCGGGGATAGTGAGTGCCTTTTCCACTGGTTTCTAGCTTTTTGCATGGCTAATGAGTTTGCTAATGTGAACTGATTGTCTGGACTTTTCATTTCAACAGATGGTCCACTTCCCGCAGTGTACATCGCCCAAAATGGACTGTTTGGAAATGGTGGCAGTGGAGGAAGGGGAGGTAAATTCTTCTTTGGGTCTGAACCAAGGGGAGGAAACTCTCTATTCATTCTGTCTTCAAACCCATCTTTAACCATTGTTTTACTGCTTGTACTCTGAAAATTGCCTCCTGATGTCTCAGCAATTATTTCTGACAATGTCCTTCTTTT
Source organism: Corbicula japonica (assembly GCA_038501625.1). Taxonomy (NCBI): domain Eukaryota; kingdom Metazoa; phylum Mollusca; class Bivalvia; order Venerida; family Cyrenidae; genus Corbicula; species Corbicula japonica. Next base: position 5,046,739 of record JAZAYU010000014.1, read on the forward strand.
CTGGTGTTCATGAACAGGTTTCTTGGTAGTACTTTCAATTATTGTTGGTGATGCTGACGATTTTTGCCAATCTGGTGCGGAAAAAGATTTGAGAGCTTTTTGCTTCAGCTTTTTATGTGGTCCTCGACTAAGTTTTGTTGCTTTTGCACTTTCTTCTAGAAGTTTTGCATTATTCTCTTTAAGTCTAATGTCCATCGAATCGACTGACGTGTCGTCACCATCAGTGTCCTTCTTTAACTTTTTGGGGGTATGTTTACGTAATTGGTTAGCACTCTGTAGGTTTTGTATATCAAAAGGTTCAATCTCTGGTTCACTATCGTTACCAGAATCATCATACTCGTTCAAAAGTGACAAAGAGGTTCTACGTGGATGCTTTGTCTCAAGTAATATCCGGTTTTCATTTTCCGATTCCATCTTTACTGGTGGTTTCATTGAAACATCTCTTTCAGATGCCTTAAAGAGTGATGGTTCAGACCTCCCTGTCTCTTCACGAACAATTCTATTCTCATCACTGTTGAAGTCTAAGTAAGATGTTGACGGTCCATCCCACGATACACTGCGCCCATACATATACCTTGGATCAAATGGCGGCCTCATTATTGAGTTTGGAGTTGGCATCATCATTGACGGAGGAGGCCATCCTAGCGGACAGGAAGGAATAGGAAATCCATGACCTGTTGGATCAAACTCGTGGTAACCAGGCATGAAAGATGGTTGTCGTGGTAATCCACCTCTGTAAGGGGTACGGAATTCAGAAAATAGTGGTCTTGCATGAAAGGGAACCCTGGGTCTTGGCACTATTTCAACCCCACCCATCGGTGGTCTTTTTATTTTCCCATGATCTGTGTTACCAGCATCCATTATCTCATTTTCGAGGATTTTCCCCTCTTGATCACTTTCTTGGTTTTCACAATCTTGGGGCACACTGCCTTTATCCAACTTATTCCTAGAACTTGCAGAACCAACATTAACTTGCCTGTACTGGTTATAAAACATCTCAGCGTTATTAACATTTTTACGGTTTAGCATTTTAGCTTCTGAATCTTCAGAGGGTGACTGCGATTGATATCTAAATTGTATATTTTCATCGCCGCTAGTTTCACTGTAACCCTCAATGCTTTCACTTGTTATGACGGTCGCCAAACTCTGATTGAGAGCAGAGATGTTTTTGGACTCCGGCTTTGGAATTTCTATGTTCATCAATGCTGACTCCTTCCCCTTAACCTGCATTTCTTTATCTTCAATCTTTGCCTTTCTCTTTTCAAAACCCAAATCATTTCTCTTCAAATTATCATTTGGATGGTTCCCAGCACTATACTTTAATACACTAGCCGACTCTGAGTCCACATTACCAGACATATGGGAACCATCTATAAAAGGCACACTATTTACTGTCTCTATGTCATTACCATTATCGTCCAGTTTCCTTCCATCACTTGTATTTGCTTTCTGTAGGTCCATGTTATCCTTCATAGCACCTATTTCCCTGTTAACAACCCTCAGGGCCAGGTCTAAAGCATTTCTAACATCCTCATCATCTGTTACTGACATAGCTTCACTTATTTTATAAGCAGAGTGTTTCAGATTTGTTAGTGACGGTTTCGATACTACCCTTGTTCTATTATCTTCAATATTGGAATGTTTTGTAACAGTTTGGATGTTGTTTCGGTTTCGCCTATCACTGTCTACCCTGTGGCAAGCAGGTGTCGCTCTGTTACAGTTGATATTTAAGTTTTCAATCAAGCCTAACAAAGATGGTTGATGGCTCCTAACACTGGCGTTTTGGTCATTATCCGAGATGTGTTTACTTCTGACGACATCTGAATCTGAAATAAGAACGAAACACATTTGAGTTGCCTTATTACCAATTAGAACTCTACCTGTAAAACTATGTAATAATGAAATCGCTTTTTTTAATCTATGACGATATATTGTTCATATGTTTTATTCTGCTCAACCCTTTACTCCATATATATATGCCTTATTACATGGATGAACATCCGTGCCATCAGACCAGGATCAACACTGTTGGCTTTTTTATTTATAAGGTTATTTCTGACCAAGAAGTGAACATTGTACATCCTGATCAGATGGTATGGATGAGCCAGATGATCTGGATATTGCATCTTGCATTTGCATGCAGTAAAACCTGTGCCCAAGATAATAAACTTAAATGAGGAGACCAGTCTAATCTCCAGCATCTGATTGGCTGAAATTGCAACCAGTACTTGCATTATGTTGAGGCACATGAAAAATGACCGAATAATATGACCCAGGTAAGATTCCAATGATCAACCTCTAGATTACAAGGCTGATGCTCTGACATCTGGATATGAAATGACTAATTAATACACATATGGGGCTCGTCACAGGAAAAGGTACATTCGGAAATGTGAATGTAAATTTGAAATGACGTCATAAATTTGAGCAGACGACATTGTTTATTATGCATTTTGTGGTAAAAGTACCATTTTATTGTCAAATGTGTAACAAAATCAGATTTTATTTATAAGAAATTGATTTAAAGTTGTTAGTTCTTTCAAAATTTAGTAAGAACTAAAATATCACTTAAATGATAGAAGGTACCTTTTCCCGTGACTTGCCCCATATAATGGAAGCAAAATGGCACCACTGCACCACAAGGAGTAGTAAGTTACCAGAATAAAACGATATTTTAAAATTGTCATCTCTATCGTGCTCAGCCAATGAGACTGTGTTTATTTATAGACCATATAACAAAATAAGGTTCTTACTGGTTCTGCTTTGAGTGTTTTTTACTGCAGCAACACCTAGCTGAAATCCTGGTGGGGGGTGAGGATGATTCTTGCTGGCACTTAGATCCTGCTTTCCTGCAATTAAATTAACACTTACTTTTGTCTTTCAAACAAGAAGTTCAGTTTCGAAATCCAAAGAAAAACAGCTGATAACAACCTGTGAACAAGCTTACAATTCTAGTAAGGAAAGGATATAACTTTGGGATGGAACTTGTTGTATTCAAAAGACATGTATTGTTCAAGTTTTTCTATTTTAGTAACAGTCACCTGACCTTTGACCTCTGATGAAAAGTAAAACGTCATACATAATTTCATCTATGCCATTTAATTTTATAAGTAAATTTCACAAAAAATCTATAATAACAAGTATGAATGTGTTGTCAATTTGAAAGTTTGATGAAGAATTATCAAGAAATGGCCCAGTTATAGCCAACATTTAGTTGTTAAGATTTTGTGATAGACCAATTGACGATGGACAAAGTGATCCCTATCTATCACCTTGTTTTCTGAAGGGCGCCTCAGTAATGTGAACTGGTTTAAATTGATAGAAAGGCGAGTTCCTTAACTTGATTGCTGATTGCAATGGCTGCTGCAGAACATTCATTTAATAACTACCTTTGATCCATCCTTACCTGTCTCTGACTTGATTGATATTTTGACTGTGTTGTTTTCATGAGCTGGTGTAGAACACAATGGTTGTATAACAAAGCCAGGGGCCTTCTTGTCTTCCAACCTTCTCACAGTTGACGAGTTCTGGTCTGAAAATATAGAAATGAAATTGATTACAACTCCATCATGTAAATCATGTAACAAAAACAAATGAAGCATAGTGTATACTGTATCTTAACTTTGTCTCACCTACTTAATTGCACCCACCATCAACTTAACCCTTTAGAGAGCTAAGCAAAGATTTGTCACATACACAATCACTGTAGACCCACACCAGCCTGTGCATCTGAAAATTCTGACCAGGGTCCTATTTAGTTAATAAATTAAGTTTATAAATGACTGTAAAATAACCCTACAAACAATAAATGTACTTGTCAGACAGAAAGGGGAGACCACTCCAATAATTAAGCAGTTAATACATTTTCTCTTATTTTGGTTTGAAAATAAGTTAACAACAAAAAAAGAATGCTTATTTTTTAGCAAGTAAAGCAATAAACAATGGTTATTGTCTTTATTAATAATGGAAACGGGTTTGAAAGAAGAACAAACAAATTTTATGCTTAATTACAAATTTATTACCTAAAGATTCATAAGACAGGTATCCAAAATCAACACTTCTGTCGTCAGGGTTACAAGGGAGCACCTGCTCAAGCCTGAGATTTCCCTGCTCACATTTGCACATCCGCCACATAATGAACTGGATATCGTCAGGTTTACATCTACAGGGAGACTTGGATTTCGATTCAGCCGAATCCATTTCACGACATCTTAATCTTGCATCAGAGTTGCAATCTGAACTTTCATATTGCTGTAAATCTTGGTCACGATCTATGTTGTTTTTCAGTTTTCCACTGTCTCTGGCTGTCTTGTACGATTCAGTCACATCATTTACGGAACTTTCATCTTCAATCACTTCAAAGCTTGTACTTTCATCATTCAATTTCTTTTTAAAACTATCCGCTTTGCTCCTTGGCTTTTCTTCAATATTAACAGATTTTTCAGGAGTTTGGTTTTCAACCCACTGATCCATTCTTTCCGGCCAATATTCTGAAAGTCCTTTACCGGTCATATTTTGATGCCGCTGCGTTTTCTCTGACTCATTTTCAAGTGAATTTGGTTCATTTTTGACACCCTTCAAATTAGATTCCAATCCCACCTTATCATTTCCCACTTTGTTAGGTCTCAGTTTGTTTTCATGACCATCTTTCAAAGCCATTTTCTCTCTTGTGTGACACACTGCTCTAGGTTTCCTATTCTCCGCCATATCTGTCACAAAATAGTTTTGATATGGGTAGTAATATTGGTAATAATACATTTGATGTTGTTCGTCATACTGTTGTTGTTGTTCTTGTTGTTGCTGGTGGTACATCTGCCACAGATACTGCCGATACTGAACATCCTGCATCCATCTTTCATAAGTTTCGTAATTGTAAGGAAAGTTAGGTGACCACGGGCTTTTCTGCTGTCCATGCACTGAATCTGGGTACATCAACTTTAGTTCATAGCAGTATCTAGCATATTGTTCATACCACTGTCTTTCCACCTGAGTCATGGTTTCTTTTGTCTTTCCTTTTGTTTCTCTAAGCCCGTCACAGTCACCTCCAGGTCTGGTTTTACCTTTTCCAGGATCCAAGCGAATTTCCATGTAACTTGTGCCTACTGATTTTAACGAGCTGACATTTCCAATATCTGAACTGTTTTCATATATTTCAGCCATAGGTTTAACATCATCAAAGGGAAGATCAGATACCTCTGCCTCACTAGCTACATTTTCAACTCCTGAAAGGTTTGCATACGCTGTATCATTCTGGTAAATTGAACTGTCAGAGTCTCTTTGCATAACAATCTTTTCATTCACTTCAGGATTAAATTGTGTTGCTTCACTGTCAGATTTTCCTTTGCAATCATTTTCATGAGTAACTATGCATGCTTCTTCAATTCTTTCCAAAACTGGTTTGCCCTTTTTCAAATTAACTTCTTTCCAGCTCTTTTCATCTCCAGAGTCAATAATCTCATCTGGTATTGGTGGTAAATAGGGCAAATTACCAGAAAAGTCTATCATTTCATTTCTAATTTGCTGTGTTTCTGTTACAACCTTATCAGAATTCAAAATGCCATCTGTACAAGTATCTCTTATGACATTCCAATTGTCTACACATTCATTAACATTGTTGTCACTTTTCACTTCACATTCAGCGATGTAATCATCATTCAAGAAACATTCTGGTGGAGGTGGTGGAAGATAAAGCTCAGGTGTTGTTGCTGATGTTTTATCTGTTTCTTCTTTTTCAACATTTTCTGTTATTTCTTTTGCTGCATTTTCCTGGCTATACTCCACAGATGCTTCCTGTAAACCTGGCTCAAGTTGGATTATCTTATTCTCTGTACCTAGTTTGTATTTTTCATTTCCAGCCACAGCCTTTTCTTCTGTGCAATTCTTCAAGTTTGCCCATTCTTCTTCACTCATTTTATTTACCTTTTCTACATTTGTTTCAACTATTTCATTCGTCCAGTCTTCAGTTATTGGAAAATCCCAACATTCCTGAAAATCATTATTCTGACTTTGTGAACTCATTTCACGCATAGCTTTGATATTTTCAGGAGTTTTGATTTTCAAATCCATTAATGAAAGCAAGCATCTACCATTTTCTGTACGCTCTTCCCTGTTCATTTGTTCCATTTGAATAGCTTTACCACGAAATCTATCATTCTTATCATACTCAGTTGAGCCTCTTTCAGAATTATACTTTGACTCATTTCTGAAGCGAGGTGGAGTACCTTTTACCCAACTACTCCTTTTCTTTGTAATAGGGAAACAATTTTCAACACTTTTATTTGGCATGTTTTTCCTTTCAGGTTTGTTATGTTTGAATTTCCTATAACCACACATCAACTGTTTTTCTGGCTGATTTTTCATTGCTGGACTCTCATTTAGACTTAAATACTCAACAGACAAGTCTTTTCTACACTTCTTTTCCTTCTCGACCTCTGAACTTTTATCACCATCAGCATATGGTCTGAAAATTTCCATATCAACATCTGAGCCATTCATTTCGGTGCATGACTGGGCAACACATTTTTGAGAACTGTCTTTCTTTTTTTTTGGTGTGCTATGCACTGGTGTATCACTTAGTAAATTGCCCAAATCTGCCTCAAAGTTAACAACGGCTAGGTCATTGTTAATGCTATTTTCATGACAATTTTCAGGATTAGTTTCTAACTTGTTTTCAGGACCACTATCAATATTAGACTGTGAGTTCAAGTCCTCATTAGCAGTGCTGTATTGACTTACTCCCTCATCACTCGGGGTCTTTGAAAACAAAGGGTCTTGGGATTCATCTACACTTTCTTTGTTTTCACATCTATCATCATTTAAATTATTTGCTTCTGTTTTGTCTGCGACTGTACTTTTTATTAAGGCTGCTGAAGTGTCAACTGTTCCTTCATTCTTTTTTCTCACACTGTCATCCCATTCAACCACATCCAAATCTGTCTTTCTATGTTCTGCTTTTATTTCAAAGCTCCAGTCCTCAGTTTTGGAAATCGAAACAATGTTTTTCACGACAGCTTGACCAACATCATTAACATGTACCACTGCATTTATTCCTACATCTTCTAATGTACTGTATTTTGCACTAGTTTGTCTGTTCAAGCTCTCTGCCTGTTCATCAACAACTTTATCTTTCTTTCCAGATTCTTCTGACTGAGAAGTTTTTTCACTACTATCATCTACAATTACTTTTTCATTTGGACTTCTTACTTCATCTTTTAATTCAAAGCTCCAGTCCTCAGTTTTGATAATATTTCCGTTAAAATCTCTATCTGCATATTGAATAATTTGTTTTCTTTCATCTTTGATAATTTGAACTACACTGTTTTGACACCCAGGCTTTTGTTCTTCTTCCTTGTCTACAGTTGTCTCTTCAGCTTGTCCTCTTATTTCAAAACTCCAATCCTCAGTTTGAACAACTGACACTTCACCCAAATACACCGGTAAAATATCTTTAGCAGATTCTTTACACAAGCTTTCTTGAATTTCCTTTTCATTTGTTGAGTCGTCTTTAGTTTTCAAAGTTTCAGCCTTGTAAGGTTCTTGTCTCTTTTCAGTAAAGCTTTTTCTGAAATTCTTTTTATGTTTTTCTTCATGTGTTGCATTTTTTGACCTTGAAGTTCTTTCCTTCACAGCATTTTCTCTCGAATGATAAACTTTACCACTTTCTTTACTTTCAAAGGAAGCTAATGATTTGTTAAATTCCCCTCTATATTTATTTGAGGTTTCCAAATTATGACTAAGCAGGGAAGATTTTGTATTATTAAACTTCTCAGAAGCATTCTTTTGTGAAGCTTTCTTTTGCGAAGTCAGTTCGCTAATAGAATGTTTAAAAATTCTGGTTATTCCAAAATTTTTACCACTATTTTTATCTGAACAAGCTTTCTGTGTCTGTGACATGTTCTATTTACAGTGAACCTGAAAGAAATTAAAATGTCTTTCATTTCCGGCAAGATATTGTGAAATATGTATGACCCTCATTTGGGTGAAAGTGAAACATGCGTAATTTATTGGGAATAGCCACACTCAGAAATCACAGCCTCCCCACACAGCCAAAATTGGACACTAATAATTATAGATAGATTAACTGATTTTTCTCTAAAAATTAACATGGGGGCATTAATAAGGGGAGTGCATTTAAAAGACATACAGTACCAGGTCCTGTAATCCATAAATGGGGCACGTCACGGGAAAAGGTACCTTTGGTCATTTTTAGTAATATTTTAGTTTTTACTAAATTTAGGAAGAACTTACAACTATAAATCAATTTTTATAACTTAAATGTGATTTTGTTATACATTTTGAAAACAAAATGATATTTTTTTACCGCGAAATGCATAATAAATAATGTCGTCTGCTCAAATTTATGACGTCATTTCAAAGATTGACGTCAACTGTCCGAAGGTACCTTTTCCCGTGACGCGCCCCAAATATTATGCATTTTATCACATGATTGTGTGCCCAGAGTACATCTAGATAAGCTGACACATCTGTTTCATGTGATCTGGATCTACACTGGTTACTTCTTGGTCAGAAATAATGAATCTTAAGGGAACAGTGTAGGTCCTGATCAGATATCGAGGATATTCCAGCTGATCTGAATCTACAATGTTCACTCATGAGATAACAGCCACAACACATTGAGAAAACCGCAGGGCTCTCACTAGAGAGAGACTTGGGAGAAGTGGTCTTCCAAAAGTGACTAGACTTCTCCCTTCTTTGAGCTATGGGAGAAGTCATTTTGTATCGACACAAAACGTTTCCCTGATTTGCAAGCCTAGAGAGCTCTAGTTTTGACAACGCTAATTTCTAATAAATACTGTATAGCGCTTCATATTGGCGGTGTCAAATTTTGCATACTTTGAAGTTTTTTTAAATTGGCGGGGTCATAAATTGGCGCAAACAAACCAGACCACCTAAATTTCTTTGTTCTTTCTTTAAAGGAATAAAATGAATAACACAATCTGTTCTAGTATAGCCAAGGCTATATTGTTCTGTCAGCAAATTTCAGTAATACGGTGCAGGAACAAACTTGTAAACTTTCATGATCTTAATTAAACACTGTCAATCTTTCAAAACTATTGGTTTACGGTAATGTTACCTTTTTGTCTAGGTAAAATATTCATAGTAGGTTGTTATTTGTCCATGGAAGTATTCATGTGAAAATAAAGTAATATACATTGAGATTAGAAGTTAAAGTATACAACTTATAAATCAAACTATTTGGAGATTTCTTCTGTTAAGTTAGTTCCATTCTAGGATTCACACTGATCACTAGATCTTTGTTGATCATGCTTAAGCTAAGACTTTTTGATGTGAATTCTTTTATTTACGCCAAGAGGAGATGTTGATGTAAACATTCTTAACATGATTGTTGAACGACTCAGTGCTCATCATGTTCTTACCTCAGTCAGACTTCCCGAAAGTTGAAAATATGTGTCAGACATTTGGTCAGATGAGATGTGAAAATCTGTCTGACCGAAACAAATTCCGTCAGACCGAAACATGTTATAAGGCTATTTGCAAGTATAAGGTGTTCAAATTTTTGTCTGACATTCGGTCTGATAACATAAGAAATCTTGTCTGACCGGCTCAAATTTTACCAGACAGGTCCTTCGGTCTGGCAACTTTCGGGATGTCTGCTCAGTTGACATTTACAAAGATTTCCATGACAGAAATGGAAACCTGCAGATGAGATTCTTGAGTCAACAAGACCACATACACCCGTCTCCCTCAGGAATCAAGAGGATATTAGGATCTATGCAATATTAGGATCTATGCACATTGAAGTGAACATAGTTGCGGAATTCAGCCAGTGTAAATTTTCTCAAGGACATGCCCAAAGAGGTGGTAACAAAACTCACAACAATTTTCAAAGGCCATCAAATTTGCTGGGAAAAAATCAACACAAGAAACCCCAGCAAAGATGCATGAAGTGCAGTGACACTAGTCACAATACTTTTGAATGCAGACTAGGTCAGCCTGTGAAGTGCTGGTCGTGTGGTCTGTTAGGACATAAGCAGGACACTTGCTGGAACTCCTTTTAGGAAAATGGCAATGATGCCAGAACTAATCAAACAATAGACACTAATAACCATTTCAGCAATCTACAGAATATCTGCACTGAGTGTAATCAATTGATTTGTGTGTGCAATAATGAAGACAGTGAAATTACTAGTAATAACTTAAAACTTGATAAAAAGGGTTTAAATATTGGCTATCTCAATATTCAAGGTATTTCATCTAAAATTGATGAATTAAGGATTATGCTTTGCAGTAATAACATACATATTTTTGGAGTAAGCGAGTCAAAACTGAATGAAAACCACATAACTGAATTTTTTGAAATTAATGGATTTAAAACCCCTTTCAGAAGGGATAGACTAGAAAACCGTGGTGGGGGACTTTTAGTTTATGTTAAAGATGACTTAAATTGTATTAGACGATTAGATTTAGAAGACACCAACATTGAAAGTATATGGTTAGATTTTAAACCATCTAGGAGTAAGCCCTATTTAATTTGTATGATATATCGACATCCTGAAGCTCGTGCTGACTGGAAAAACAAATTTGAAATACACTTGAAAAAGCACAAATGGAAGGAAAAGAGATACTCATTCTAGGTGATATGAATAGAGATCTTCTTAATACTCAGATAAATAATGACTGGATAAATTATATGACCTCTTTCGGTTTAATCCAAATTATAGATCAGCCAACTAGGGAAAGTAAAAATTACAAAACTTTGATTGATAATATATACGGATCATATTGAAAATATAGCAAATTTTTCAGTTCCACATATTAGTTTGAGTGACCGCTATACCATTTTTTGCAATAGGAAACTAAATCACAAATCTGCATCAAATATGCATCAATACATAAAATACAGATCCTTCAAACATTTCAATGAAAACAGTTTTATAGAAGACTTAAGTAACGAAAACTGGGATAATATTTTAAATTCAAATAATACAAATGAGGCCTTAGAATCTTTTATGCAAATATTTACTAATCTTCTAGATATACATGTTCCATTTAGGCAACATAGAGTTAAAAGATCAAACCAACCAGACTGGCTGAACAGTGATATTTTAGATGCAATTAAGGAAAGAGACAAAAGTAAACTTAAAAATGATTTAGACAATTATAGGTTGTAACGAAATAAAGTAACAGTTACTAGTCTCATTAATTCCTCAAGAAAGTCAGTTTATGAAAAAAGGATAGAAGATGGACAGGACAATCCATCAACTGTATGGAAAATATTTAAAGAATTTAAATCATCCAAGAAAACACTATTTCCCAATTAAACATTGATGGTATAGAAATTACAGACTTTGAAGAAATTAGTAACTCATTCAACTCTTTTTTCACTAATATTGCAACAACATTAAAAGAAGAGGTACCACATTCAGAATTTGTTGAAATAAAAGAATATGTAAATAATAGGGTGCCTGAGCAAATATTTTTTAATATTCCATACATAACTCCTGAAAAAGTAAGAAAAATGCTTAATGATTTAGATGTATCCAAAGCAACAGGCCTTGACCAACTTGGTCCTAGAATATTGAAACAGTCTGCTGATTCAATTTTTCCAGTTATCTGTCACATTATAAATATAAGCATACAAAATGGTGTCTTTCCTGATAGTTGGAAATTAGCTAAAGTTAATCCTTTATTTAAATCTGGTTGTAATCAGCAGGTTAACAATTATAGGCCTATTTCTATCTTACCTACTCTTTCAAAAATCATTGAGAGACATGTGCACGATAGTTTTATGGAATTTCTTGACCATTATGGTCTATTAAATAAGCTACAAAGCGGTTTCAGAAAAAGCCATAGAAAACTGTTGTGAAACAGCTCTAGTTTCTTTGATAGACAGATGGTTAAAAGCAATAAATGAAGGTAAATTTATTGGTGCCATCATGGTAGATTTTAAAAAAGCCTTTGATTTAGTTGACCACAAAGTACTGCTGCAAAAACTAAAACTTTATTAATGTAGCGAACCTGCTATTAAATGGTTCAAGTCATATTTACAACAGCGTAAACAGGTTGTTAATTTGAATGGGGCCACCTCCAATACAAGTGAAATTGTGTGTGGAGTTCCTCAAGGTTCTATATTAGGCCCTTTGCTATTTCTCCTATTTATTAATGATTTGCCAATGTCTCTGGGTACTACAATCAGCAGCACTGGTATGTATGCTGATGACACAACCTTCAGTCACATTAATTCCTCTAAAGAGATTATGGAACGGAACCTTCAAAATGCCTTACATATTCTCGAGGAATGGTGTCATCTAAATGGTATGGTGCTCAACACCGATAAAACAAAGGTTATTTTTATAACAACCCCACACAGACGAACTAAAGCAGAAGCCAGTTTATTAAATATTTTCTACAAAAATGTGAAACTAAAGGTTGTTACTGGCGATTAACTGCTGGGAATTAATATAAATGAAAATATGAAATGGGATGATCATATCAACAATATAATGAAGAAAGTAGCATCTAATCTATGGCTTTTGTCTGAAATAAAAACATCTATATCACACAATCATCAAATTATATTCTACAAGGCATATATACAACCTCATTTAGATTTTTGTAATGTAATCTGGGGTGGAACTGGTAAAACCAATTTAGATAAACTATTTTTATTACAGAAAAGAGCATTTAAAATAATACTAGGTCCAGAGTACACATCATTTCCAGAAGCTATAGAAAAAATTAAAGCTTTATCCATTCATCAAAGAATTTTAATTCAGAAGGCTAAATTCATGTACAAAGTACACCAAAAACTTTTACCCACTTATATTTTGGAAATGTTTGAATACAGAAAACCAAGCAACACAACACTTCGTACAGTAAGTAATACTGATTTCCAAATACCCCGTCCAAGAATTGAACTTTTCAAGGAAACTATGTCTTACTCTGGTCCTATGATTTGGAACAAAATACCAATAGAAATACGATCAAGTTGTAGTCTAAACCAATTTACAAAGAAATTTATAACTTGGATAAAAGATTAAGTATATTCTGTGAAATTATAAATGTATGTATTTGTGTAAATGTGAATTTCTCAATAATTATTTTCTTCTTCACTTTAGTATTGCATGTTATTATATTCATTTCATTGTTTTTTGTTAACTTAGCATTGTTCCTGCTGTTGGTTTTGTAAATGTTTCTTTTATATGTTTGTATTACTATTACATATGTTGTTAATATTTTATATAAATATGTGACATATTTGAGAGGGCCCCAAGGAAGATTAGTCATCAATACTAATTGGGTCACCCTCTATAAATAAAGTCTTCAATTCAATTCAATTCAATTCAAATTTTGGAAGACTTAAGATTTTTGATGGAAAATTGGAGAACTTATGAATGAATGATAACTTAACGTTTTTAAATTAAGAAACTTTTAAGAGTGAGAGAGATAGACAAACACAGAGCTGAAATGAGTAATTTAAAATTGAAGAACTACGCATTTTGAATTGAATAACTGAATTTATGGAACAATGTATTTTGACAAGAATAAAAGCTGTATTTAATGAACAATGTACTTTGTTTGAAAAATAAAATCCACTATACAATCACGAGTATGTTGAATGGCTGTAGGGGTACAAATCATGAACCTTTGTTTAGCGTTGTTTAAGCTTTTATTAGATTATTTTGAAACATGCAACGATTTTTGTTCATCAAGGGAGAAAACTGCGACGTAACATGTACTAGTGTATCATAGTTAAACTAAGTTGTCTACCTTCCAGATATTAAAATGGTGGTGTTATGAATTGAGGGTGATTTAAATTGGCGGTGTTTTGAATTGGCGCAAATGACCCTGACCGCCAATATAGCCAAAATTATACTCTAGCCAAAATAAGTACTTGTACAGTACACAGTATTGTATCTGGTAAGTAAAATTTACAATTGGTACTTATAAAATATGGATTACATTTCAAAACCTCTTAAAATATCACACAATATCAGTAATTTGAAAAAACAACAAGAACTTATTGAATATTCTGCCTTAGTTCACAATTTTATTTACCCAGTATATACTTGCAGCAGTGATGTGCATAGACTTTTTGACAGCTAGCTTTCTATTTTGTTAGGTGGTAAACATCAAGGTTTCCTAGCAATCTATGGAAATTTCAGAGACATTGACATCTTGTAACATGACCATGTATTTATTCAGCTTCACTACAACATCCTCTGATCTACCTGCTTGTGAGCATGTGTGTCATTGAGGGTTACATGCAGACTGTTGTGACTACTGTAAAATTCCTTTCAGACGCCCCCAGGGACATTACATTTTCTGAAAGGGGATTTACTTATTATTTTTATTAATTATTTTAAAATTATTCTAATATAAGGTTTCTGAAGGATATTGGATTATAAATATGGATTAACTGATTTTTTTATCCTAAAAAATAACATCGAGGGCATTTATTAAGGGGGAGGGGCTTTGAAAGGAGTGTTACTGTAATCTTGAGTGCAACTTTTGTAATGCAAAAAAATTGCAGATGATAAAAGCATAATTTAAGATAAGAATGTATTTTATAATGGTTGGAAGATGTTTACATTGGTATGTTTTAAATCATTTATTTATTTCAAAGAGCACAAGTTTGAGTTTTGACAAGTGTGACACCTTAATTGCGTATTTGTGTAGTATGTCTTCTTGCTTTTCATCACTTGCATATCTGCACATATGCCTATTGATCAAACATTCAAAACCAGGGCTCTCACTAGAAGTTGTCTTCCACTAGACTTCTTCCTTCTTTGAGCTATGGGAGAAGTCATTTGTATAGACTATATAGGGAAAGAATGCTGTTGGCTGCAAACTTCTCCATAATTCAGTAAAATTATGACAATTTTCTCATAAGATTCATCAATATATTGTACATGGAATACTTGACTTGACTCAACACAATCATCCTTAACTAAATTAAAACAACTATGCACTCTTCGCAAGTGTCCAGCAAATATTCGTTACCTTGTTTGACAACAAGACTTTGTACTCAGATAAAAGCATGACATCATATGTATAACAAAAAACAATTCACTGTTTATACTCAGATGTCATATTACCAATCCTGCTCTCATATCTGCAAATAACACAACAGCAATGCACCAAACTCACTGTCAACATAACCTTTAACTTCTTTAGGACAATAATACTGCATTGTAATCTGATTTTAACACAACAATCTCTAACTAATGTTAAAAAAACAACAATGCACTGAATTCAGATGTCAATATAACAATCCTGAACTTCTGTAAGACAATAATACTGCACTGTAATCAGATTTTAACCCTTTATGCCATATATAAGCCCTTTTACGCATGTGCGACCAGTGTAGATCCAAAGCAGCCAGCACCGATGAGATGGCACAGATGCACTGATGTCAACATAACAATCACAAACTTTTGTATGAAATCAACAATTCAATGAACTCAGATGTCAACATAACAATCACAGACTTTTGTATGAAATCAACAATATAATGAACTCGGATGTCAACATAACAATCTTGAACTTTTATAAAACAACAATGCACTGAACTCAGATGTCAATATAACAATCTTGAACTTTTATATGACGACAAGAATGCACCGAACTCGGATGTCAGCACAACAATCTTGAACTTTTATACGATGATAACAATGCACTGAACTCATATGTCAACACAACAATCTTGAACTTTTTTACGACAACAACAATGCACTGAAATCAGACGTCAACATAATAATCTTAAACTACTGTACGACAACAACAAAGCACTGTACTCAGATGTCCACATTACAATCATGAACTTATGTTCAACAACAACAATGCACTGAACTCAGATGTCAACATTACAATCTTGAACTACAACAATGACTCTCATGCTAACACAAATTACATTTATGACAACAATACACTGTATTCAGATTTTAACCCAATCATTACCACATCTATGCTAAGAATGCACAGTAGTCAGATTTCAACAATCATTATCTCATTTATGACAACAACAATGAACTCTAATGTCTAACCTTACCTCATGACTGCACTTCTTCCTGTCTTAAATCCTTTCTGCGCCCGACCCTGTTTTCTGGACGGACGTCTATAACGTATTTAAATGTGACAAAATTTTGACTTCTCAAAACCCAACCCTGTTTTGCTGGAGGACGCCCGAAACGTATTTAAAAGTATGCTTTTTTCACGATTTTAAAACCCAAAACGTAAATCTGCGTAAAGTTTTTTTAATGCTTGTTGATAAGCGTATGTTTGAATAAAGCATATACGCTTTTGTCCGTTACAGGTATTCTACCTTTTAATGAAATTCGGAATTTTCAACATGGTTAGAAACCCGATTAAAGAACTGTAAAACACGTAATCTAACGTTACGGTCTTTCTTCTGTAAAAAAAGGTGGAATATGCATATCAAAAATAGTGCGTTAAAATCCCAAATCTCAACGCTCTTTTACATAATGGTAGAAAACAAACCAAAAAATTTGGTTTATCGCTGGAAGACTGTAACGGAAAATTCCGTAAATCAATTAACCTAATTAACAGTCATTAATTTTGATGTCATTGAAAAAATGTCATTTTTAAGTAATTACTAGGTAAATATAGGTATTTTCTAACATAATGGATAACTGTTTTGGAGCCACTTTTTTATTTTGACAATAAAAGATAAAGAAACAGCAACACTGTAATTAGATATTTTTTTCTTAAAATCCGACTTTTTAAAATCACTGATTTTCTTATCAGATTATCTAAGTCACATGTAAACAATTTCTTACTAAATGATATTTGAGAGAAAATATGCAATGCGTTCAAAGGACTAATTGTGTAAAAAATACTGATCAATGATTCTGTGTTCTTCTAAATAGCCACCAAGGTAAGGACTTTTTAATGAACAGAAATAAAAATCGACGGGTTTCCGACGGTAAAACATGGTCGGGTTTTGAAAAGCAATTTTTTTATACATTTAAATATGTTTCAGGCGTCCTCCCTTAAAACAGGGTCGGGTTTCGGGAAGTCAAAATTTTGTCACGTTTAAGTTATGGTCGTGGAAAGGATATAAATTCATATAGACCTTGTAAGTGAAAATAACACAGATATCACTTGATCCTGGCTGGAATATCTGGTGCTCTTTCTTTTCAATGTACTGTTGTATCATTATATTTTGGCAGGTTTAATTTTAGAGTATTTTGCCCAGCCAGGATTCAAGAAATCAAATTCCAGCAGATATCAACCATAAGATCTTATCCTTAGAGAAAAATTTATTTTATGCAAGCATAAGTATGTCATTTACATGGTTTGTGCGAATATAAGCCCCACAAATATAAATGACACATCAGTATTCCACAAACACAGATGCAGGCAGACTGGGATGTGTAAATTACTGTAACTTTCTAAAAGGCAAGATCAGTGATCTGCACATATGAAATCTGGACCCAAGATCATAAATCTAATTTTGGAGACCAGTCTCAAATCTCAAGCATCTGATTGGCTGAAAAGGTGACCAGTCCCCATTTCAGCCAATCAGATGCCTGAGATTTGAGACAGGTCCCCTGATTTAGATTTACGATCTTGGGACCTGGTCAAGTTTGTTTGAAGTAAATGTTGTAAAATTGCTCGAAAACAAAAGGGCTGTGATGGTGCCAAAGTGCTCACCTGAACATGTTCAATACCATTAAATTATCTAAGCTAAAATAATGGCATCCTTATTGACATGAAGGAAAGAAGTTCAATCAACTGGCCACCATTAAATTTATGAAATAACATGGATCAAACACTTCTGGTAAAATGTCACCCAAGCAACATTCTTGTAGATTATTTTTTTTTATTGGCCTAGTAGATTTAATGAAGAAGTTTCCAATTAGACATATAAGGAAAAATCCTGCCTCTTGGCGGCCATGTTTCCTTACAAAACAACAAGGTTGGAACAATCTTGGTAGAGGGTCACCCAAAACAATATTTTTAAAGGCCCAATAAACTTGTCAAACATCATATTTTTTATTAACATAAACATTTTAGATTTCACCTGTATGCATAATAACACAAAAAATAAACCTTACAATAAGAAAAGGGTATTATCTTATTGATTGCAGCATGTTTTGCGGATCGTTTATCTTGTTTACAAAACAAACAGCGAATCTTTCCAAGCTGATTTTCGGCAACTCTCGGCAGGTGACGGTCGCTAATTATGTGAAGTGAATAAATTGATGACGTATTCCCCACTAAAAGCCGTTACCGGGATGGGTCGTATAACATTTACATCTTTCTTTGTTTACCTTGTAATGAAGTTAAAACTTAAAGAATCTCTATTTTTCCTTTTTATTTTCTTTCCATGTTTGCATGATTTTGTGTTTACAACTTTTATGTGAATGACGTCACCGCGTTCTGCGTTCTTACGGCCAACGTACGGAAAAAAACGATAACTTTTCGCCGAGTGATTGTAAACATTGGTTAATAATTTTGTGGGCTACAAAAATACTGTGACGTTTTAATTCGGACCGGGTCTCAATGATTGGAGATTGTTTGAGAATATAAATATTTGGTCATTTATACTTTCTTTTGAAAAGTGTCAACGTGGTTAATTAATTTTCACAATGAAAAAAAAACGTTTTGACAAGTTTATTGGGCCTTTAAGAGCTGGCTGGCAGTTTACCATACGGTTTTTAAAATTTACTGTATTTCGTCTGGTTAACAAGATGTGCTCTGTCGGCCATGTTTTAAGAAACATAACAGCTTGGTAGACTGGTCTTCCAAGCAATAATCCAGTGAAAAATGTTTCAAATTCGGCTGAATAAGATATTTAAAGTTTTACCATAACGACATGTATGGAGGTCAACAGTCCCTTACCCCTAGCCATACTTTTTAAGTAAATGTCACAGCTTGAACCACTTTGGGTTGAGGATCTATAGTGTAAAACATTTTTAAATAATGGCAGGAGGTTTTTTGAGAAAAAAAAATTTTTGCTTACAAGACCAGTAGCTGAACAACAGTTGACCCTGGGTCATGATTTGAGTATCATTAGAATAGGTTAATTCCGGGCTGCTATACGCCAAATATGGTTAAATTATATTCAGTATTTGCAAGAAAAAGTAGTTGACGGACAAGGGATAAAGACTGGTAACAATATCACATTTATGAGCCTTGGGCTCAGGTGAGCTAAAACTATCAAGGCCTTTCTGGTTCTTACCTTGTGGGTGTACAGTTGGTTTTCTGAACACATCTGGGTCACAAGCTTTGTATTTCTTAAGCCCTATATTGTACTACTTAGTACTACAACCCCTAAAATAACAGTGGTAATGAAACTGCAATCCAGATGCTTTCTTGATAAATTAGTCTTTTTTTATTTGAAGTCACAGATGTTGCTATGTTGTTGAAATTCACGCATTACTCACCTCTAGACATTTTTTACTTCTTATTACACTTTTAAAATCCAACTTCCCATGGGTGACCAGCAGACATCAAGATCATCTGGCATATCTTTGCCCAGGTCAGTTCATCCCTATATAACAAAAGCCTGCATAAGGCCTCTTCCCAATCCAAAAATGTAGTATTTTTTCCCAACTGTGTCAGAGACTCTTCCCAAAATGCTTGGTAATATGTCCAAAAATAGATCAAAATACTCCAAGGGGAGTGTGAAAACTAAAGTCTGCTTTAAAAATATATTTAAGTTGAAAATACTTATTACTATTCAAATTTATAAATTAGTACCTATCTTTCAATGAATTTTGTTTTCCCAAAAAAAACAATCAACACGCATAAATTTCCCAATTTGAAAGACCAGGGCCTCTTCTCAATTTTCTGATGAAAAGCCCTGTTGCCATCTGATCTAGATCTACAAAGATCACTTTTAGATTCATTCAATTATTTCTGACAAGAAAAGTAAACTGTGGATCCAAAATCAGACTGCATGCATGTGCCAGTTAATCTGGGCCCAAGATCATAAAACTAAGTTTTGAGATCAGTCTCAAATCTCAAGGATATGATTGGCTGAAATGGCGACTGGTCGCCATTTCAGCCAATCAGATGCTTGAGATTTGAGACTGATCTCCAGATTTAGTTTTATGATCTTGGGGCCTGGATCTACACTGGTTACCATGTGGAAAGGTGTAATCATTTAGTAGAAATCTGTAACACCATACTTTTCCGAGAGATTTAATCTTATCCGTACTGCCTATTCTGTGTAAATCTCCGTACTGAAATCTATTTAGTGGTACTTACCAATGCTCAGTTTCTTATCCTAAAACAAAAATCAGAATTGTTACATTACCTGTGTAAATATACTATGATGTTCTATTAAATTCCCTGTGACATAACTATTTTTTTAAACAATATTCATACGGATTCAGCCGCCATTTCAACTAAACATATGGTTTATTTATTGTTTGAAATTGTGAACTAAAATGCTGCACACTACTCACTTTGAAAAACTAGATGGGTGTTCAGTTGAACACTTGTGTCGCCCTCTGGTGCTATGTCGGAATAAAAATGTAAGTACAAAAAGGGGCATTACTCCATCAAATGTGACCTTGACCTTTAGAATACGGTATCGTCATGAGCGTATTTTCATAGGGAATATAATTTAAAAGTTTGATGAAGAAATATTAATAAATGGCAAAGTTATATATAGCCAATGTTAAGTTTTCATAAAAAGGGGAATAACTCCATCAAATGTGACCTTGACCTAAAGAATGTGGTATTATCAGGAGCGTGTCGTCAAAAGGAATATAATTTGAAAGTTTCATGAAGAAATATTAAGAAATGGCAAAGTTATAGCCAACGTTAAGTTTTCGTGCCGGATGGACGGACAGACAGACAGAAGGACATAGCGATCCCTATGTATTGCCGTTTCTTCGAAAAGGCGACACAAAAAGGCAACCAAAAGAATTTTTAAAAGGTTAAAGAAGGCAGTGAGTACTAGGTGGCGGAGTTTTGATGCTGCAGTCATAGCTGTATTTAATGACTATGAGGCAGGGCTACAAACTTGAGCTCACTTTAAGTAGTCTGATCCAGTGGCTGCAGATTGTTTGGAAAGATGAAAAATCTGAAGTTATTAGGCATAGTGTACATACTCCATGATGTCCTTCCAATTCTGGCAAACTTAGCAAAAGAATTCCAAACCAGTTCTATATCATTCCTTCACTAAATCGTACAAAAATTAAATTAAAGGATCTTTTTGCTAACATTACTCTATCAACAAACTAGACAGTCTCACTTAGAATTGTTTGGAGATCAAGATTAACAAAAGGGAATCTAAGGAACGCAAGAGCTTGTTCTCTAAATATATACTACAAAGGAGTAGGTTCACGAAGGCCTAATATTGGCCTAAAAATATGTTAAATTTTAAATTTCGTTATATATCTTAAATTTTAATGCCATTGAATACATAAATAGTTATACTTTTCATATCTTAAAATTTTATATTGATTACTGCTAAAGGTCTTTGACAAGGGGCCATCAAAATTGCTAAAAATGAGGAAAATCTGCAAAAATTCATGTTTTTGTCCATTTTTACAATAGATTTTAGAGGATTTCGATAAGGGCACACTTATCGACCAAAATCAAATTTTGACCATGAATTCAGCACACATTTATACAAAGAAAATTCTTTAAATTAGTTTGGTCGAAGCCTGTGCCCAATATGAACATCACCAAAATATGATGAAAATTTAACAAAAAATTGCATTTTGGCAAACATTTTCAAATATCAGACATATATGACATAGTTAATTTTTTATTTTGGTTTATGAATTCATCTTGACTTTTTATCTTTTCAAGAAAACAACCATTATAAATTATAAAAAGCACACTTTCTGTGATGTAAATGCAATTTGAAAATTTGAGATAATTTTAGGCCAACTTAGAGCCTTCGTGAATCTACCCCTTTGATTTCAGTTAAATTTTGGCTTGCAGCCAAAACACCAAACACTATGCACGGCGACTGATATTTTCGTTGTGAGGTAGCACTGGAAAGTATATTTGACAGAATGCTGTTAACAGTTATTTACGCCTTCATGTTGCATTTCTTTAAGCCACACCTTTTATGATTGTTTCAACATCTGCAAGGGGAATGAACCCACAGCTACAAAAATTTGATTGACAGCAAAGCGAAATTCAGAAGTAAAATACAGTGTCTTCTGATTGGAGCTGCAGTTCTAACAGTCGTTGCATGACAAAAACGTGGTAGAGTCTCAGCGCAGCGTAACAGATGTTTATGGAGGTTGCTCGCTAGGTCAAAATCTAATTGAAATCGAAATTCAAAGTAAGTGCTCTTGTGAACAATATTGACAAGAGGTTCTCAGACAGTTCTCCTGTGTTGGAGGCTTTCAACATCTTAGAACCCATGATGGTTCCAGAGCAGCGAGGATTGGTGCGCTAAAATGGTCCAAGTCAGATGGATGTGTTGGCAAAACATTACTTCCAAGACAAACCAGAGGAAGGTGACAGGTATTTAAATTAAATTTTTAAAATGTTGATAAAATTTGGGTAGTTTATTATTATTATATTATGATTAAAATTATGCTAGTATGGAGTTCAATTTTTTATTAGAACATATCGGGATTTCATCTGTTAAAGAATTGTGAACTATAAATGTGATGCCAACATCTATGACATCACCAACTGAATGGTGCATCATTCAGCTGCTGAAGAGCACTGCTATAAGGCATCTTTACCCAATTATGATGATCATCATAGAGATTGTTGCCTCTCTTCCTGTAACAAATGCATGCACTCCAACCCCTATAGCATTGCTTCACACCTTCAGGGCTCGCAAAGTCAAGCCTCCTAAAAATACTTCTAGTGACCACCCTGCACTCTATGCATTACATGTACAAGATTTCATTGCTTTATCATCAGAATAATTCAAGACTCACTTTTAATCTACAAGAAAACTTGTTTCCACATGTGGCAACTTGTTTGATTCTGTTTTGTACAGTTTCGGTACAACTTACGATGTTACCCTGCCAGTTTCCCAGTGTCCAAACAATTTTTTCTTATAAATTATAATACAAATTGTGTTGAAATCCTCAAGGGTCTAAATGACCATTTCTTAGAATTTCAAAAAAAAGAGTAATATATGCATTATCAGGAAACACTCACAAAAACACAGCCTCCCCACACAGCAAAAAAGAAGAGAGGAAGAGACAGAGAGAGAGCATGTTTTTTAAGAAGTATGTCAATTCAAATAGGACGCCACAAACAATTAACGAAGAAGAGACTGGTCTAAACCCAGTTTCAGGGGTCAAATAGAACCCCTATTTGTATGTATTTTCATACTTATGGATGCAAATAAAACAGATACCTGGATCACAAATGCCCTTTCTGGTTGACAGAAGTATGCAAATATGCAAGAATGTTTTCTTGCTATTTTAGGCCAGAAAGTAGGTTCGCCTTCTGGCAGCTACAAGGGGAAACAACCCAACATGGCCATTGCTCGATTCACATCCAGATGTAAGTTTGTCGAAAGGGCATTCGGCACTATAAATATGGCCAAAGTAGGCACCATGAATCCTGCGCTTTAAAACTTAACTTCGGATAAACAACAAACACCAAAAATGTTAAGCATGCGTGGAATCGCGAAAACATGTGATTATTTTTTCCCACTGGACGGAATTACAAGATACATCAAAGATAATGTCAGCACTCGGCCGGTAATAAAACACATTTTTTGGGAGAAATAAACTCAAAATCAATAAATATTCACCATGTTTCTACTGTTTTTTCGGTTTGCCTACCATCGGGATGCTGGTCTATTTCGCGCGCACGAGCGTTGCGTTCGAATAAGGGGACGCAACTGTGGAAAACAGTGCAAATGGCGTAGATGTGCCCAGCACTGGATTTATTCACATCTCCGGATTTACAAGCAAAATCTCCTGATCTTTACTCAATTAAGAAAAAAAAACAATTTAAATAAAAAAACATTAGGACTGAACGTCATTGTAAGTCTAACAAAATATATTTTCAGAAAAATGTCAGCAATAAGCGGCTAGCAACTAGCCAAAAGTCATTAAAGGCCCTGTCGCACTGTCTAGCGCGTTTCCACTGCGTTGCGACAGAATGCCGTGAGATCGCAAGAAAAATATGATATTTTCGTGAACATTGAGATGTCACGGCGTCCTCACTGCGACCAAGCTCACATGCCGTTCTATCTCGTTCCTACCAAAGACCATATTATATCAGACCCTGATTATATATAGGTCTCTGTTCCTACGGAATTCTGGTTGGCGATTGCCTGCGCTGTAACGACGCTCCGACTGCGTGCACTGCGCTTTAACGGCTCTTTAAAGGCGTTTACACTGCGTGCACTGCGTTTTCGCGGCGCTCTTACGGCGTTTCCACTGCGTGCACTGCGCTTTCACGGCGCTCAAGATTACGGCATTTCCACTACATGCAATGCGCTTTCGCGGCGCTCTTACGGCGTTTCCATTGCGTGCACTGCGCTTTCAGGCGCTCTTACGGCGCTTCCATAATGCGTATGACTGCGCTTTCGCGGCGCTCTTACGGCGTTTCCACTTTATGCACTGCGCTTTCACCTCAGCAGTGGCCTACAACCGTCTAAAAGAACATGTCTGTGTGGGGTTTGCAGAATTAGGCCTGTGTACAGGGGCAGATGACTGCAATGCAACCGATCCGTGGATCTTGTCAAGCTACCGTATCTACCAGACCCCCCTAGCAGTGCCGTTACCCAGTCTGCTGTACCACATTATGTTTGTCAGAACTTAATAGCGACACTATCGGAATGCCCGATACCTCCTTTGAAAGTGCCGTCGCAACACGTACTAGATGAGTGAATGAATGCGGTTGTAATACCTTCTTAAACGCATTATGATTAAAAGGTTAAAGAATTGTGAACTATAAATGTGATGCCTAAACTATATATTCTAAGGGACCGTGAGAAGTATGTTTACAACCGTGTAGGGAAAACACACAAAAGTGTAAAATATATCTTTGATTTAATTAAGTACCATACTCCTTGTTAATAATTAATAAACATTTTGTTTTAGCCTGTTTCCGAAGAAACATTCGAGATATCGTTATCACTTGGTTGTCGTCGTCTGCATGACACTTTTTTACCATGGTCGAACCCTTGGGCCCTCCTTCTTCGTCGTGTGAGAATATTATGCATAACGTCTGCATCTTGGTGTATCTGTTTGACCAGAATAAAGGCCAGCAGTAGCTCCTGTACATCAGTCATGGTAAAATGAATGTTTATTTGCACATTTATTACCTTTTTGCTCGTGTTTGTCATGCAAACGCCAATGGACGCGGTACAGGCGTAAAGGAGCGCAATGATCGCCGTGACAGCTCCGTACAGTCGTTGAAAGAGCGCAGTAAAATAATAAACTCTCTGTATTATAAGCACCATAGAAGCGCCATTAAGCGCAGTACAGTCGCAGTGACATCTCAGACAACGCCGTGCAATCTCCGTATATTTACACTTCAACTTCGGGCCTGCTAATCAGATGTTTGAGATTCGTGTCTGGTCTTAAGCTTTAGTTTAATTATTTTGGGCCCGGGTTATCCAGCACATCCAGTAGTAAGCTCACCATTGCTGTATAGCAATATTCATTATCATGAAATCGTGATGCCATTCAAAGTGTGTCATCAATTACCCGCGTCGATGCTATAAAGTGGTCGAAAGTTTGGTGCCAGCCTCCCCTCAGGATCTGTACTTTACATCAGCTTTTGGTAAGATGTAAAAAACGTAAAATAATGTAAAGGAGCGTCGGATGCCGTGAAATACAAATAATACCCGTCCCACTATGGAACGCTTCCGAGTTTTATAATGACCTGTTACGGATTGTCAGGTATTGTAGCGTTTCCCCCGTTGTACTTAGATTTAGGACGGTTCTGCTGTAGCAATTATTTGTTAAACATTAACAGTTTAATATTCTGGCGCGGCATCCACGGCAATTACAGTCTGTCACGTTTGCCTATCTCGGCCCCCACCGTTATCTCACGTTCTCTCCCCGTTTCTCCACGGTGGTCTGAACCGTGATTGCTGTGGCCACCGGGAACAGTGTAAACCTAGCATGAGATATACAGCGTTTACATTTCTTTCAGTCTGTAGTGTTGTTATTACGCTGATCATTGCTATATAATTATAATGTATTCAAAATTTCAAATCATTTCGTAACTGCTCTTTACGAGTTTGCCGAAATGGTTTGTCTTACTGAAACAGAGCATTTAATCGTATCTTGCTTCTGTTTATTTTTGTTTCTTTCTTGCCTATAATTGCATGAATAAAATAGTGTAGCTATGCCTTATCGTTTTCGATTCGCGAGCTTCGATTTGGTCCCGATCGGAAGTTTGCATCAGCCTGAAATCGACTGCGTGATAGTTTGTGACAAAGGTCATGGGACCTCTATAGAAATAATTTCTTAACGGGTTGATGCAAATTCGGCATCAGAAAGATGATACTACATGTATTTGATTTTAAAAGTAGAATTATACTTACCAGCTAATAATGAGATCGAACAATTGATACGATGTAATTTAAAATTACAAAGAATGGAACAGAAAGTTTGTCTTTTCAAACCGATAAACTTTGATCAATGTTTTATTTTAAGGAAGTACTTCTACCGTGACTGCTACATTGGAACCATGCTGCTTATAATTTTATTTAAAAAAAATCTGTTATATAAATGCTTTTAAACAGAATTCAACACACATAATGTTGTGTTTCCCATGCCTAAAAAATATTATGCCATATGTCAACTATGGTATTCATGAACGGAATATCTTTTTCTGGTGCCAGAACGAAATGTCACATGTTGGTGCCAGGACGGAAAGTCTGCTGGTGCTATAACAGATTGTCCTTTGTTGGTGCCAGAACGGAATGTCTTCTGTTGGTGCCAGGACGGTAAGTCTACCGGTGCCAAAACGAAAAGCCTGCTGGTGCCAGAACGGAATGTCTTTTGCTGATGTCAGAACAGAATGTCATGTTGGTCCCAGAAAAGTGTTTTCTGCGCTTGGAACTGCCAGTGCTATATATCAGAGTGATTTAAACATTCAACAAACGGACCCTCAACAAACACTTTAAATACCTAGACAATACAATACAATGTAGGGTTGTCTTAATGAGGTAAGACAACCCCGAAAATAAGACCACCTCAGTAATACCGAATCCCTTTTTTTCAGTTTTGCATTACTTTCTATCCCAGATTGAAGACCACCCCAGTATAAACACAACTTCCCCAGGGTGGTCTTAGCTGCGGGATTTTAATGTAATATGTTTTGTAGAGAAAAATCTTTTAAAACCCCGCACAAGTGATCATTTCTCAAATGATATTTTGTTAGTTATTTATCATTTGTGCAAATAACAGTATAATGAATATGCTTAAAAATCTTGTCGTATGTCTTTCCCCTGAATAACAGGTCTGGAGGTTATAAAGCTGAGATTGGAAACCAGTCTCAAATCTCAAGCATCTGATTGGCTGAAATGGCGACCGGTCGCCATTTCAGCCAATCAGATGCTTGAGATTTGAGACTGGTTTCCAAACTCAGTTTTATAACCTTGGGCACTGTTCTTCCATATTCTAAAGACCACCCATAAACAAAGACCTTCGGATTAAGACTACACTTTATTTGTCCAACTAACTGGTTTAATGAACAAATATAGCTGTGAAACAAAGACCACCTGCTTTTCAATACCACGTTTGTGGTTTCCTCTGAGTGGTCTTTGAATACAGGTTTGCCTGTATATTAATTTTTGTGCATGTTTGAATTCAGCGCTGAAAATTATAAAACTGAGATTTGAAACCAGTCGCTATTTCAGCCAATCAGATCCTTGAGATTTGAGACTGGTTTCCATTCTCAGTTTTATAATCTTGAAGCATTTAGTGCTCCTTGTAAGAGTCTGTGTTCTTCTTTCACAGTCGGACCGTTCTTGTAAGACCACAAAGGAGAAACCCCAAAGTGGTCTTTGGAGGCAGGTGGTCTTTGTTCAACGCTGAAATTGTTATTTGAATAATTCATAAGGACAAATAAAATGTGGTCTTCATCTACATGGGGTCTTTTTATAGGTTGTTTCTAGGCCTAGTGGGACTATATTGGAGTAGTGTCAATATTACTTTTATTTGCTTTGAGGAAAAAAATGCCTTTTTCTGGCTGAGAATTTTGAATGAATAGGGTGTTTTGTATTATGAATTGAATTTTAAAGTTTAAAACTCTATAACTGTATAGTTCTTTTTAATGGATCGCTATTTAGATCCTCAATAGACTGTATGTGTTTGTTGTATAAAACTTCCGCAGAAATAAGATCAGCCTTTCTTCCATTTATTGTTCACAGTTGTTTCTTCTTCAGAACAAATAATTATTAACTGGATGTATTGTCTGAATAGCGAACTTCAGCAAACTGTTGATTGATTAGACCGACTAAAGACTTCGGATAACTCCCTAACTAGTATCCAGTGCTAGGCGATTACTTAAATTGGTGCAATATCAACAAGTCTCCATTTCAGCCAATCAGATCCTTGAGATTTGAGACTGGTATCGATTTTCAGTTTTATATTCTTGAGGTCTGATGTTGGGTTCGAGATGTGTCGCGAATTGGTTTCAGAATGCATTAAATCTGCGTGCGACTGTGTTAAAAATGTTCATTGCTTTGGTATTCGGTCAAGCGCCACCTGGCGAAATATAAATTTTTTATTTACTTTATATTTAATTTACCCCTTTTCTGTTTAATACAACTTTGGCAGGCCCGGTGGATTGTAGCTTGTTGCCCGCGGTCACCGGGCAAATGATTTGTTGGACCCTACTTTCAACTTTTCATTATGTTCTTGATAAAAAAAATGCCGCGTACGTCTGGTGTTTCGTCACGAGCATCGAATATTGGGTTTAAAATCATGAGTTTTCACATTCTGAAAGCAGAGTGCTGTCGGTGGTCAGTGTAAAAAAAAATGTTTTAGCAGCAGATGTTTGTCACAGAATTTAACGAACAAAATAAGGATAAGAGATATTTCATCGACACCGGCATTAAGAGTAGGCTATGGATAAATAAGATGTAGTTGATTTCAGTTTTCTCTCGTTCTGGATTTTCACTTGTAGATTGCTGTTTGTGAAGTTAGAAAGTAAAATTAATATCTCACAAGCACTTAATATCCAGGTCATATTGAAAGCGGCAAACCTCTAGTGATCACGTGCATTAATTGCTTCGTGTTATGGTTGGTCCCCAGCTGCATAAACCGCAATAATACAAGGCTAGATAAATAATCACTTTAATCTACTTGAAGTATTTAGTAACAAACCTTTTGTCGATCTTTCTGTTGTTTGATGTCATGAGACCTATTGATGATAGGCCTATAGGCCTAGCGGGTGCATCAGGCTCATAATTAGTGTTGGGATATCGGTTGCAAATCACAATCGATCATCAGTTGGAATCGGTTGCCACTTCCGATGTGATTTCACCCATTATAATCGGTTTTTAAATCATATCTGTGTTACATTAACAAATGGTTTCTAATAAGTAGCTTACATAATTTCCCTTATTATTGTGTGTTTGCTGATACTTTCCACATAAAGTTTGGTGTTCTAAGAACACAAAATAAAACTTTTCGCTTGTTTTTATTTTAAATGCACTAATTAAAATGAATGGACAATGCTGAACAAAGAATACACACACCAAAATACGTTGTTGATAGCACTTAATGCCTAAAAGGCCCTACTAATTCATTTCAATCATGACTAGTACAAATATTGACCAAGATATGTTAAAATGTGCAGTATTTTACAGTCAGGGGTATTCATCGGTTTAAATCGATTATGAGAGAATGACATCGATAATCGGCATCGGGAAGTTCTTACAGATGATTAATCGATGTCTTTCGATCATCGGCACATCACTACTCATAATGTACAAATTGTTTTACACGGTAGCTGTTGAGCCTATATATCTCAACTGACTCAAGAGCAAGGATATCTCGCCAAGTCAGTCGCAGGATGGTGCGCTGGACCCCTGAGCTGGACCCGTGCATTCGGATCACTTATTTTCAGACCAGCCAATATATTCCTTCTGCACTTATTCAAAGACCCAACTTCGTAGCTCATAAATTCTCCTCTTCCCGGCTCAGTGACCACCAAAGATTTTGGGTTGTTTGGAACAGGCCTTCTAATTGGCGAAAGCATGAATAGAAGATATTACTATATGCTCATATAAATGTCGCGTTGAAGCCCGATAGGGAACTTACACTAGCCTGTCAGTGTAGCTAACTCAATACGAGTTCTTTCCCTTGTGTATTCACCGCCGTTTATAGAGGGCGTTGCATGTGTTTTCTGTTTATGCCGTTCGCATGTAGTCGTCACAAATCATGGATTTTTCAGCTTTGCTGACAGATTTGCGAGATGTCGCTGAGAAATACAAAGGCAAGACTACTGAGCCACAGGTGTCTACCCATGCCTACGCGGATATGTTTACGAAGGTAGGAAAATTCGCCACAAGATCGGCCGACCCCCTCCGCTCAGGAAGAACCATGGCTTGTTTGCTATTTGTCACGCACGCATCTTTAAAGACATTTCTCTCCAACATCTGCAGTCGCTTGGAAGAGTTGTGCTATGCATTGTATCCAACAGATGTCCGAATATGGTTATACTGCTACAGTAGATTGGAGAGAGTCATTTTGTCACCGAAATTAAGCCACACACTGTTGACAACATTATGCAGGGACTGTCATGGCTTCCCAAAGCAAAATTGAATGGAATGTCATAACCCTGACATCTGTTTTATCAACTTAAAAGTGATGATTTTTTGCTTATTCATTGATGTTGAGTCATTTCCCACATTAATCATTAGTAACTACGTGTAAGATGCAGTGTTTCCTTCAATTTAAAAGTGACCTAAATTTTTTAGAAAATTGAAAGAAAGTCCTATAACTCAAAATTCAGTCCATATTTTTTTTTGAAAAGGAATTGAAATGGAGGGGAGAAAAATGTGAAGGCCTTGACCACAATTAAGAAAATGCATCTGTTATTGTTCCTAATATGCCGACGCTCTACCAATAGCAGGGACGGATCCAGGGGGGTTTGGTCGGATACCAGGACCCCCTATTTGAGCAGAAATTTTTAATTTTCAGGGGTAAATTAGCTATGAAGTTCGAAATAATCATGTAATTACCGGCAATTTGCTTCTAACAAAACCCCCATCTTGCATCCAACCCTGCTATAGAGCACTGAAAGCCATCAGAAAACTGAAAAGGGCTCTACTGCATTCCTACCTTCTAATTGCATTCCTACCACTTAAAATTTGAATATGCCTATTGCAAGCATTCTTGGTCTAGATCTACTATGCTTCAATGCTTCACCCAGTAGAGCTCCAAGGGTAAATCGGTTTACACTGGCCTCAATTGAAATCGGAGATAAATGTGTAAAGTCTAAATACAGATTCAAGCCTAATCACCAGCATTTAGTGTCAACACTACCAGTTGAGTTACAAAAATAAAACCTAACATTGAACAGGATGATTTGCCCCCTATTTTTACTTGTCAAGATGAACTTTCCAGTGTTTTCTTCATACATATTTCTGAAAATAATATGTAACAATAAATTGTGTTCTTTTCAGAATCATTACATCCTTAAACTGTATGATAATCTTGGGGTGTGACACATAAAATTCAGGTTGAATTGATGCACTGTAAGGAAAATTGACACTTGGCTTGAAATTTTCACGGGTCAAAATAAGCATTCTTTGGATCTTCACGGGTCAAAACCCTGTTTTAAATGTGAAAATTTATAGTAGTAAAATAAGAATTCTAGTATCTATTTCAGTCTACATTGATTTTGTTTCCTTGTATAACTGGTACTGGTCAACAGACCCATCTAAAGCTGGAAACAAATGCAGAAAGAAAATTTTACATATTCCCTCACAAAGTATTATTAAATTTTCAAAAATACTGTCAAATGAGCATAGAGGAGATAGGCGAAGTTTTCCAGTTACACTGGTGTTAACTTTAGAATTCTAGAAGAGTAAAATAATCTGTTTGTGTTATTAAAATTAATTTTGATTCAGTGTAGAATTGTAACAGCTAAAACCACATCCAGAAAATACACACTGTAAAAATTCATTTACATTGATATTGACATTAAATAAAATTTCTGATATTTAAGAATGAACTTAAATATACTTACCCTTTTTACTTCATATTACAATGTATACACATTTTATTGCATGTGCAAACAGTATAATTCCAGATCAGCTGGCACATTCATGCCATCTGATCTGGATCTGCATCTTGGTCAGAAATGGAATATGCCAGCTGATTTGGATCTACACAGTTTGCCCACACTTTAAAGGTGTATCTATGGAATAAATGGTTAACACTTTCCTAACATAAATACACATGTGGAACCAGTGTAGATCCAGATCAGCTGGCACATCCTTGCCATCTGATAGAGATCTCCACTGGTCACATTTTGGTCACAAATAACCTAATGAATCAAAAAGCGAACAGTGCAGATCCTGATCAGACTTCACCGTTGTGCCAGCTGATCTGGATCTTCACGCAAAAGGTGTGTCTATGGAGGAAAGGGTTAAGTTACAAAACCTCATCTTACAGGATTATAAGAGCTCCAGAATAGGTTGATGTTACTCAAGCATCAGGGTGTCTTGTGAATAGTCTTGTTTCTAAGCATCTGATTTACACAGATTCTACAATCATTGATAGACGGCCCAGGGTGTTTTTGCACCATTTTGGGAACATGCCCCATTCACATGAAATTGGGAAATTTTGCATCGTTTTGCCAGAAATTAGGAATTTTCTTGCATCTTTGGGAAATAACGTTTTACAGTACACATACTTAATATTATCAATAATTTCTGGATTAAAGAAACAAATGATGCCTGATTTACCAACAAACTATTATATTTTATTAATGAACTGACACAGGTATTGCAGAATTTTGTCAGAAATTTTTGTATTAATACAATAGGAATTTTTTTCTTTTTAATTGGGAAAAAAGTTAATGTTTTGCCATTGGGAACATTACTGAATATCAGCTATAAAATCATTAGAAAAACAGCTCTGATCTAAGTATCTGATTTACACAGATTATTAAATTGGTGATTGATGCAGATTCCTACATTTCTCTTTTTTTGACCAAATTCTAACCTTTTGGTCTGATGCAAGACAATTTAGGACAAAAATTACCTGGTACAAAATTTTCTGAAGATTTTGGGTCGTTTGCCTTTATTTTTTCTTAGAACAAAGCAAGTCTGTTTTTTTTTTCACTTTTTCCTGTTATCAAACATATTCACAAGAAAAAATAAAAACAAAACAAAAAGCCCAGCAGATTTACTCAGTAGTAAGCTATTGTTAATTTACTGTATACTCCATAGAAACACCCTAATTGCATGGGCAAACAGTGTAGATCCAGATCAGCTGGCACACATGTGCTGTCTGATCAGGATCTGCACTGTTGGCTTTTTGATTTCATTAGGTACTTTCTGACCAAGATGTGACCAGTGTAGATCCAGATCAGCCAAATGAGCCTTCTGATCTGGATTTACACTGTTAACTCATGCAATAAAGGCTTATCTATGGCGTAAGGGTTGTTTGGAGTCCTTTTACAAGATCATTATAGAAGCCTTTACATTTGGGGCCATGATAAGGGAAAAGATGTCATAACAGCTGCCACCAATTCTTGATATAAGACCATAAAGTTGAGTAGAAAACATTGATTATTGTACATTTCGAAGTAAAATTTATATAAAGTTCATAGTCGAAATGTGTAATAAAAGCAGCTGTTATTTGCATTATTTTATATTGTTTTTATTTAACCCTTTCCTTCATAAATTTGCATTTTTACGCATGTGGGACCAGTGTAGATCCATATCAGCCGGCACATCAGTGCCCTCTGATCAGGATCTGCATTGGTTGCTTTTTGGTCAGAAATACATGTAACCAGACATATCATAAAGCGAACAGTTTAGATCTGATCAGACAGCATGGATGTGCTGTCTGATCAGGATCTAAACTGTTCGCCCATGCACTAAGGAGGTATCTATGGAGGAAAGGGTTAAAAATCCTGAGGAGAGCCCAGAAAAGATGCATCATTTGATATTGTTTCTATTTATAGATACTTAGGAGAGCCCAGAAAAGATGCATCATTTGATATTGTTTCTATTTATAGATCCTTAGGAGAGCCCAGAAAAGATGCATCCTTTCATATTGTTTCTATTTATAGATCCTTAGGAGGGCCCAGAAAAGATGCATCATTTAATATATTGTTTCTATTTATAGATCCTTAGGAGAGCCCAGAAAAGATGCATCCTTTCATATTGTTTCTATTTATAGATCCTTAGGAGGGCCCAGAAAAGATGCATCATTTAATACATTGTTTCTATTTATAGATCCTTAGGAGGGCCCAGAAAAGATACATCATTTAATATATTGTTTCTATTTATAGATCCTTAGGAGGGCCCAGAAAAGATGCATCATTTAATATATTGTTTCTATTTATAGATCCTTAGGAGGGCCCAGAAAAGATGCATCATTTAATATATTGTTTCTATTTATAGATCCTTAGGAGGGCCCAGAAAGACACAGAGGAGTATGATGACCAGATCACTGTGTTATGGGTTGCCCTCAATCAGCTGGCGGCTATCTACAAAGATCTGTCACCAGGAGCAGCCAGGGACCAGCTGTGTAAATTCATATTTGGGTAAGGCTGGGTCTGTTAAATTATGTGTTTACCTTTCTTCTTGTTAATTTCAGGGAAATCTGTACCTCCCCCTTTTCAATTAAACAAAAAGTGCATGTGCAGCAATAACTGGAATGAGTATTTCCATTACCTTACATGAATAAGCCCAATCAACACATGCCTACAATATTTTCATGTACAGGTCTTTTAATTATTATAAATATATTATTTTTGCTGGTTTTTTTTTAAATTGTTAAAAATATATTATTGTTGCGATTAATTTTTTCCTCAGTTAAGCCTATGTGTGTTAATTTGCTGGGGTTTTTTTTTGGCGCTTGCAATAATATGGTATATCACTTCTTGTTGAGCAATGCTTAAAATGTTTGTCAACATAAATGCGAATGGAAAAGGTTTGCATGAATAATACAGTCAGCCTATTTCTGCTTTTAATTATTCATACTCATAGGTGAATGAATAAAGTTTAACCTGCATTAGCTGTCAATTGTGTTGAGCAGACATACAGTTTTTCAGGAGCAGTGTGTACAATAATGACGAAACAGTTACGAGGATTTTGTTGCAGTTACAAGACAAGAAGTCTTGTTTTTCTGCTTTTAGCTAATAATTTTCAAAATATGGAACTCAGAAATTTAAATCTTAATGGTGTGATAACCTTTTTATCATAATGAATTTGAATGATATTTCTCTTTCTCTGCAATGCTGCTAAAAATTCTGAATTCTGGGTCTATGGGCCATATTCTAAAATTAGTAATTTTTGGAGAGGGGTTATCCCAGATAGTATGATGTAATAAAAAACTTGATGTTGTGACCAGCCACCAGTTTTTCGCACAAGGCTACTTTATATAGGTTTAAATATTACCAATTCACTTGATTACATTTGCAGGATGTGTGCAAAAACTGTTCTTAACATTCAGTGGGCTCAGTTGGATGAGGACAGCAAAGTAAAGAAGAACTTCAGTACGACTGTGGAAGATGTTCACAAGATTTTGTCCCAGGTTGGCTTCCATAGATTCCAGCTCATATTAAACCTGATGGAGAGTCACTGGACACATCCTATCCTGAGCAAGATTATGTCTGGGGATGACGAGGACACTGAGGATTGTAAGTAGAGTTATCTCCCTTACACCATATATACAGGTTTTATTGCATGTGTATGTATGACAATGTAGCTCCAGATCAGCTGGCACACCACGAAGAAACTTTTTTTTACTGAGTCAGATTATTGTATGTTAAATGGTTAAAAAAGTTGGCAGAGATTAGCTGCTTGATCTGAATTTACACTGTTTGCACATCTGTTAAAACCCATATATAAAAAATAATGGGATAATGTGGCATTCTAATGTACCAGTAGAATAGAAAGGAACTGTCCTGATATCAGAAATTGGCAGCAGAATACTGTGAACTCATTAATATTTGTGAGGTATTAATTTTCATGGATTTTGCAGGTAGGTTGATTGAAGAATTTAAAATTCCAACGAAATGAAGAATTGTAAATCAAATTGATTTAACCCTTTCCTCCATATATACGCATTTTTACGCATGTGCGACCAGTGTAGATCCAGATAGGCTGGCACATCCTTGCCCTCTGATCAGGATCTGCACTGGTCGCATTTTGGTCAGAAATAACCTAATGAATCAAAAAGCGAACAGTTTAGATCCTGATCAGATGGCAAGGAGTTGCCGGCTGATCTGGATCTAAACTGTTGGCCTTTGCGATAAAGGTTTGTCTAAGGAGGAAAGGGTTAAGATAATTGTATGAACTAAGAAAATGACATTTTACTGTTGACCATCTTTTAAAATTGATGCAAATTATTCCATTTCATTATTACACTGTCGTAAACTTTGTTACCTTATTCTTGAAGGTCTTGATTACATCCAGAAAGAAGATCCAGAGGTTCTGAAGCTGCGGATAGAGATTATGATCAAAGAAAACTGTGAGGAGTTTGCCCTTAACCTGTGTAACTGGTCCCTCAAACATCCCGCTTTGCACAATGACTTAAAGATCAAGGAACACCAGATCTATATCCTGTATAAACAGCAGGAATATGGCAAAATGCAGGAAGTGGTAAGTGGGCTTGATAGGGTAATGCTACATGCATTACTAAGCGGACTTTGTAAATGTCCTCTAATGTTTTTATTGCTTTACATTTATTTTACTCTCTTAGATTAAAACATTAAATGGAGTCGTTTTAGTATATGTAAAACAATCGAGTTTTAAGAGTAAAAGTCCAGCTTTGGAGAAGCAAAATTCAATTTTGTTATTATATACAGGGCTGCTGAATTTTATTTTTCCTGTATAGATACACCTTTGTTGCTAGGGCGAACAGTTTAGATCCAGATCAGCCGTCTGATTAGGATCTAAATTATTCGCTTTTTGATTCATTAGGTTATTTCTGACCAAAATGCGACCAGTGCAGATCCTGATCAGACATCACGGATGTGCCGGCTGATCTGGATCTACACTGGTCGCACATGCGTAAAAATGCATATATATCAAGGAAAGGGTTAAGGGAATTGAGGCAATTAATAGCTAAAACACCTGTAGTTTAAGGAAAAAAATGAACCTTCAGCTGTAGTTGTAGGGGCGAAAATGTGGATTTTTTTGCGTCAAAAAGTCATCTCCTGGGTCATATGGAACCCCTGATGTAATTATCACATGTAGGAAACTATTGTGTGATAAAGTTTTATATAATTACTTCAGTGCGAGACGATTATCTGTCATGATGGTATCAAGGTAATGTCCCACCTGGCAAAGACGCCGTCCAATCAGGAGCTGTGTATCAGACTGGCCCAGGTGTTCCTGATACAAGACTGGATCAATCCAGACAGGAATTGCTGCACACAGGTATTCAGGCCACACGATTATAAAACTGAGTGGAAACCAGTCTCAAATCTCGAGCATCTGCCATTTCAGCCAATCAGATGCTAGAGATCTGAGACTAGTTTCAAATCTCAGTTTTATAATCTTCATCACACTTTAAAATTTACTGCTTAGATACAATTTTATTCATCTGTGCAATACTGGTGCAGTAAAACCTTGCAATTAACCCTTATTACTCCATATATATATATACCTTATTTTGCATGTGCAACCAGTGTAGATCCAGACGGCATGGATCACGGTATGTAACCCAATAATCAGCGTCGGATGACAACGTCAGGCTCGGATGATAAGAGCGGCTCGAATTGCGGATGAGAGTGAAAATGCATTAATATTTTTACTTTTATCTTTTACTTATGCCGATTTAAATCACGTTAGTGATTGCAATTGTTCTAGACCAACATAAGCTATATAAAACTGGAATGTTTTTTTGAAGACAGTCCCTACATTGTGGGAAATTCGACCCATGGCTCAAAATTAAACAAGTTTCCATCTGTATTTACGTAGTTGAGTGAAGAAAACATAACTATTTGATCCTTTACTGTCCCTCCGTTAATAAACAATCACAACATGGTAACAAAGTTCGGTAAAAATGAATCTAAATCTTACTTTTTCTGAAGATGTCAAAGCGAGATGGATAATCGCTGGCTTCAGTAAAATTTTTTAAAGATAATAGGTGGCTCAAACTGAATAATGGCCAGGCTTATAATTTTATCTTTAGGAAAATGTATCAATACTTAGTGTTTTTATCATTTCTCAACTGTGAAATCGCGTTTTATGTTCGCCCTTTGTCCGCGCGCGTGTGTGTCAACAATGTCTTCAAACGACACCTCATATACAGGCCAAATTTTAACAACATGTTTTTTGATGAAGGGATTCACACTTGTAAAAATTCTTTCCTTGACAAATTGTGGTTTCTTTTGCAAGCAATAGAAATAACAGATTCAACATGAAACGAGAAATGAAATAAAAAGTTTATTGGAAAAATATAAAGAAGAGCCGTCGGTATCTTTCTGCTAGATGGATAAAAATTATAATAAATAATCAATTGTCTTTTGCCAGAAAAACTTATATTAGAAAATTTTTGGATCTAACAGGACATTCTTTTGTTTTTAAAGGTGTTGTAGCAATTATCTCTTGTGTGTCATCTTTTTTTTATGAATGATGAATATAATCCCGTCTGTAACTGTGATGCATTTTTGTTGGGATGTCACTGCGTTTGGTATGACACTTGGTAGAACTCTAGTACGGTATCCTTTTTTACCAGTTGACTCATCTAGTAGAAATTCCTGGTATTTGATGCACGAATGCAGTGCTCTCCACAAGTTTTGAAGTAGCCAGTGAATGTCCCAAAGTAGCCAGTGATGGTTAAATTTTGAATTTAACGGTGCAAAATGGTGCAATCTGGTGTGTTTTGAGGAGTTAAGAATACCTAATAAATCTCCTTAACTTTTGTACAAATACTAAAAAAATTTCAATTTTATTTCTGGTTCACAATTATCACAAACAAAACATGGAGGATTTCAATCAATCATAATCCATCCCGCAGTCATCAGGCTCACTGCCAGAGTCTTCCACATCAAGTGCACGAAGTACTATGTCTGCCGCAACCTTGGCAGCCAGGTCCAGGTCCAGCTTCACCGCATCAGCAACTGAAATGAAAGATTATTTCAGTATAACAGCAGAAATTGTGTAGGATACTGTAGGCAGTAAGCATAATACATGTATACAAATTAAAAATATTTGATAAATTGATAAGAATGTACCTTGGATGTCTTCTGTCTGGACACTGGTGTCTGTTGTTGCAACAGACATAGTACCTTGTGCACCACCCATGCTGTCACAGCCACCCACTTTTGGCAGGGTTACCTTTGGTAGGTTCCTCACACGAGTCTGGCGCCAGATGCATGTGGCCTCTGTCAACAGCTTGCTTGCATCTTCAGATTTCTGTTACAACGATCAAATGAAATTTATTTAAATTAACATTATTTAAGAATTATTATTCTCTACCTAATAGAATTACATGCAAATGATCAAAGTCTGATTTATGCATAATAAATTATGAGTACTTTATAATATTATTAAAGTATAGATTGTATATTTTATAATATTGAAGTTTCGTTGTACATATATATATATTGCTTTTTATGCTATAAAAGTAAACCTTTTCTGGTCCATTGATTGTGATATACAGCAGGCTGGCCAACATGTCATTCTTTAAGGAGTTCCTCAGGCGTGTCTTCACCCTTTTGACAGCACTGCACCCCCTTTCTACGACAGCGTTTGAGAGTGGCTGAGACAGGCAGATTTGTGCCAGCTCAACTATGTTGTTGAGAGTTATTCTGTAGGAACACTGTTCCCGGACCAATTTCTTCAAGACATAGTGAGTGGGTGACAGGCCCCCTTTTCCCTTTAGCACTATATTTATTGCAAATTGTTCAATGCCTCTAGTTGATTGCAATTGAATATTACCATGAAATCCCATATAAATGACTTAAAATTACCACAAAGTGGTAAATTTAATTAATAAAAAACCTTGGGGTCTATATTGTCAGGATGACTATCCTCCAGAGCATGTTTACACAGCTGGCTGCCTTCACCTTCATCAATCGGAGTGGTAGTGGCTTGTAGTTGGACTGGAACAGTAATTAATCAGGTTTTTCAACGAAAACCTTTGATAACTAGCTTGTTTTTTAAAAATCAATTTTAATGTGTTTGCAGACAATACTGAACACTGCTACAAAACTCATAGCGTTCCAGGGAAAATCGAACAACCTGTGTTTGTAACTTCAATCCCACCAGTTAAAAGGAAGCTTGCCTCCAAGGCAATAGGGAAATGACAATATGAATATTTCTATCATTATGTAATTTTCGTTATAAATAATTTCCCGTAGATATACATGTATTGAATTATTTCTATTTAATGTAATGTTCAACCAATTTTGACTTATGCATTTGTGTGACACGTTGTTTTATATGATTATTATAAGCCGGAAATATGAATTTATTTAACTTTGACAAGAAGTTGGTGAATCAGGTGGCATTTTAGGCTGAATATAATCGTTTCAGAAGTAAATGACATGTATACATGTATACATTGACTAAATCACAGTTTACATATTATTTATTAACTTTACCAATAGGTTTTGCCCATAACTGGGCTATAGTGAACTGCCTGTGGTCAGTAGACTTCTTTTGTTTTTTACGGACAGGACCTGCAATAGAACCGTCTGCCATTATTCAGCATCCACAAAGTTGCATTATCATTTACCTGGTACATGTATGCAATATATCGTGTCATTTGAGGTCAAGTTTTGATCTAAAATTAGTCATGCGTTTACGATTGGATCAATTCCTTTACGAGTATTGGCGGAAAAACACGAACGAGCGTTGCTAGATATCGTAAATGCATTTG
This sequence comes from Corbicula japonica, assembly GCA_038501625.1. NCBI lineage: Eukaryota > Metazoa > Mollusca > Bivalvia > Venerida > Cyrenidae > Corbicula > Corbicula japonica. The sequence continues at coordinate 5,087,685 of JAZAYU010000014.1, forward strand.
TGGGTTTTTCCGGAGCGTGACGTGTGCAGAATATTTATGCAGAATATATAACGCGCGATACGATTGGTCAGTGCGCGTCAGTTGCTCTAAAAATATACCGTGTCAGCTGACTGAGGTTAGTCATGCCTAAACGTTGGGAAACCAGAAAACCTCGTATTCGTGAAATTCATATTGACAAGTTGTTGCTGTTTTAAATCGGCGAGTGTTGTGAATTAGTTTGCATTATTTTTTTCTAATATTTGCAAAAAGTAGCCGGTGGCGAATGCTTTAGTAGCCGGCGAAATCACCGATCGCCGGGGCTTGTGGAGAGCACTGACGAATGCCCATGTTATAGCGTCAAGTGGGAGACAACCTCTGTCAAAGATTCCCACTCTGTGCCCACTAGTAGCATTTGAAAGCAGTTCTCCAAGTTTCTGCAATGTAATTAAATATGCAATTTATTACACTTCGTGGCACTTAACTTGATAAGAGTGTGAATTGGTTCTAAGAAAGAATGGTATATTTGTAAGTTTCATATTGCTAAGCATCGTATATCAAAACAGACCATAAATCTATGGATAAACATTGGAAATTTTGTATCACAGTACGGTGTTCAGTACTGGTCACATCCAGGAGCGTCACCGGTGTCAAGAACTGGGTGTGTGTATAGAACCAATGAATGATTTTGAACGTTTACAACTACACGCTGAAAACTAGCAAATTAGGTTATCTCAGAAGGGCCTAAAACCTGAATTATGATATGATATGAAATGATATATTGTATATCTAAATCACTTAAGATTACTACATTGCCAATATAAATTGTATTACCTTCATTATTACTTACCGAAAATAGATAAGTTGTTGGACAGTGACTTCTGGTCCTGGAAGATGAAAAAAGGGATTTAAAAACTAATAAACATTACTTTAAAGCTTATAAACATTATGATGAAAAGGTCAGTTTGTTTATTTTCCAAACAATTTTAAATGTAGCCATACATTATCTTCACTGAAGCCAGCGATTATCCATCTCGCTTTGACATCTTCAGAAAAAGTAAGGTTTAGATTCATTTTTACCGAACTGTGTTACCATGTTGTGATTGTTTATTAACAGAGGGACAGTAAAGAACCAAATAGTTATGTTTTCTTCACTCAACTACCTAAATACAGATAGAAACTTGTTTAATTTTGAGCGATGGGTCGAATTTTCCACCTTCTTCTGTGATTTTCACCACAATGTAGGGACTGTCTGCAAAACTATTGCAGTTTTATATAGCTTATGTTGGCCTAGAACAATTGCTATCACTAACGTGATTTAAATCGGCATTAGTAAAAGATAAAAGTAAAGATACTAACGCTTTTTTCACTCTCATCCGCAACTCTAGCCGCTCTTATCATCCGAGCGCTGATTATTGGGATACATACCGTGTGAATGTGTAGGGTGATCTGGATCGACACTGCTCTCCCATGCCATAAAGGCATGTAAATGGAGGATAGGGTTAAGACTGCTTTTGTTACTGGAAAAATGTGGTCTGAATAGTTAGCTAGAATTTATTTTAAGGTAGAAAATAATGCAAAACTGTATAATGGAGCCTTGTTATAGTAGTCTTGCTACCAGGGTGGTCTTAATTTCGTGCTGCAAAAAGGTATCAACATTATTTTACTTCGTAAATAAGCATTTTAAAGCATGTGCAACCAGTGTAGATCCAGATCAGCCAGCATATCCATGCCATCTGATCAGGATCAACACTGTTCACTTCTTTGGCAGAAAAAAACCTAATGAATAGAAAAGTGGACAGTGTAGATCTGATCTAATCAAAGGGCATGGATGTGCAGGCTGATCTGGAGCTACACTGTGTGCCCAAAGATAAAGACATATCCAATTTAGTAAAGAGTTAAAATTTGCTTCTATAACTTTACATGTGCACTAAGAGGAGTATCTGAACAGCTGACACCTCATAGCTGTCTGATCTGGATCTATACTGTTTGCTTTTAGATTCATTATGTTATTTCCGACCATGATGCGAACAGTGTCGATAAAGATCAGATGACATGTGTTTATATATTGGGATTTACACTAGTTGCCCATGTGATTATAGACTGTTTGCATCTGGATCAGAAATAACCTAATGAATCCAAGAACAGATATACAGTTTGTGGAACTCAGTTTTCGTAACTGTGTTTATGTTCATTTCTTGTTTTCATTGCGGTTTTGAATCTGTGGACAGTGCCCAAGGTTATAAAACTGAGCATGGAGACCATTCTCAAATCTCAAGCATCTGATTGGCTGAAATGGCGACCAGTTTCCATGCTCAGTTTTATAACCTTCAACCCTGATCTTTCCACGAAATACATGAAAATAGTTCTCAATGAATATTGCTGATTTTACAATTGTTAACAATAATTATAATGTTGTAGGAGTTGCTGAAGTTATGGATACATCACCAGTACCTGGCTGACAAAGATGAGGAAAGATTTCTCGAGAGTATTTGGACTGTGGCTAAAGTCTGCCGTGATACAGAGCAGATAGGGGTCCTCATAGATGGTGTCAAGAAAGAGGTATTCACAAACAATATAATTGATTAGCTCAACCCTTTACTTCTCACATGGGGCGCGTCACGGGAAAAGGTACCTTCAAACATTTGATGTCAATCCGTAAAATGACGTCATATATTTGAGCAGACGAGATTATTTATTATGCATTTCGCAGTAAAAATACCATTTTATTGACGAAATGTGTAACAAAATCACATTTTTGTTATAAGAAATTGATTTATAACTGTAAGTTCTTTCTAAATTAAGTAAAAACGAAAATATCACTAAAAATGACCGAAGGTACTTTTTCCCGTGATGCCCCATGTATGGGTTTTAACACACATAGGAGCCGTGTACATCTGTGGTGTCAGATCTGGATCTACACTGGTCACCTCTTGGTCACAAATAACCCAATGAATGTAATAAGTAATAGCGAAAAATACTGACCAGGTGGCACAGATTTCATTTATTTTCATAAAAGGCTATCATCTAAAGCAAATCATTCACAATTACAAGAATTTTAGCATGTTGAAACAACCAAAACCTGACTTAAACTGTAAAAATAAAAAAAACAACAAAAAACAAATACTTAAAATAAGTTTATAACTTATAACCTAAAATACATGTGAAAAATTAATGCTAATCCACCTTTGCATTTGGCCATTGACAGTTCAAGAAGATGTTTATACAAGGGTGCTGTAATAGCTAGGGGCAACAATGTCAACATATTGAAATTATCAATGATTTTGTGTTAAGAATGCAATATAGACATTTTGTCTAGGTGCAAGTAAATGGTTAAACTTGACGCATGACCAGTACACTTGAAATTTTTAGGTTATTGTTTAACCCTAAATTCCCTATATATGCATTTTAACGCATGTGGGTCCAGTGTAGATTGAGATCAGTGTGGCACATCTGTGCTGTATGATCAGGATCTGCAATACTCTTTATAACGCGGTTCGTTTAGATCCGCGCTCCATTATAACGCGGTCGTCCCGTGGATCCCCTATTTTTTTTCTAAGTCCATTTTTTACCATGAAACGGCAAAAAATGGAAACCGGAAGTCATTTTTGATCGTAAAACGGCAAATAAATCGAAACTGGAAGTCACAATTGTAACATGTACATAAGTGACGCACATATTTTATCCCTAAAACAACCGTGTTTTAACACCTTTCCCAGTGACAGATATCAGCTCGAGGCAAACTTGTCAATGCTTACTTACTGTTCATCATTGATCCATTACTAAATTCGATTGTCTCTATAATTATCACATAATCCGCACAATACAGAAAGAAACAAAAAAAAATTCCCAATCATGTTTTAAAACCTGTCGGTAGTTCATTGATGTACATTTTGCTTTGATCCGCCTTCCTGTTAATTTCATGGATGTTGCATTTTTTGACTATGGAGGTAAACAGCAATAATATCTGTCAATAAAATGCGACTTCAAAGAAAAATGTCGGCTCGTATCGTGACTGTGATGTTTTGTCGGCTCTGCTATGAAATCTTTTGATCTACAAGAAGTGTGTACGTGACATTTGGCATTTTTTAGCTGGTTTAAGTTGGTTGATGATGCAATAATACTGAAATATTATACTGGAGATAAAATTAGGATGTTACTTATAAATTATGGAATATGTTCACGATGGTTAGTGTTTTAATATTTATTTTACATTTACGTTCGTAAATGTCAGAGTTTGTGTCATAAAAAAAAAAAAAATTTCTGCAGGCATCGAAACAAACTAGATATACGGTCTTTAATTCCATTACAGTAATTTAAGGCCGATCCGATTTTAATCTTGGTGTTATTAGTCAGTGTCTTGCCGTTTTGCTTTTTTATTTGAAATTTGGTAATTGTATGTCTTGTAAGAAATATTATTTGTCGAGTACAGTGTGGGGAATCATGACGTTACACGGAATTATGCATAATCTCGTTAGTTGTGTATAAGGTAGTATATTTGCGCGGGAAAATCGGGTCACATATTTTTCGCGGGAAAATCGGAACATGTATTTTGCGCGGGAAAATATAACGTGGTTTCACTTATTAACGCGGTCGGGATGATGGACCCGCTATACCGCGTTATAAAGAGTCTGCAGTGTATATGCAGGAAAGGTCTAAATTCCAGGTGGTCCATTTCAATATACCATTTTTTCAGTTCTAAATTTTTATATTATTCAATAAACTATTAATTAAATATGTTTATACTTGTGCTAAACTTAAATGTAAATATGTCAATGATGCGTAAACTTGAAAATATCCGTATGAATGCTGACTATAGGGGATATAATATAACCACTATTTGCCAGTGTTTGCAAATATTTTTCAGTAAGTACAACCAGCATGAAAAATACTCATATTTGCTGGTATTTTGCCAGATTTGTATGGAAATAATGTTAAAAAGAAAATGGTAAAGTAAATACTGCTTAATGACATAAGAAGGAACAACCAAAAAAATTAATCCAATAATTTTGAATCATGATGTGCCAGTCTGCAGTCCGCAACCTGTTAGCCTTTTGCCACCGTGTGATGCAGATGGTGTGCATGTAAAATTCATAACATTGAGAAATTGGAAACTAGTGCAAATCGATCAATTTATTGCAGATTCCTTGTTTGATATTGTAGGTTAATGTTTCTGTCAGTTATATAATGGAAAGAGTGTTAAAGTGATAAAGGGGTAAAGGAAATACTGCAAATAACGCACATAAGGGTAACATAAATACTGCCAGAGAACACAAGAAAGAACAAACAAATTAAATAATCTGGTATCTTGTATTTTCAGTGTGGGGACATGTTTATCCAGCTGTACTCGGAGCTATGCAAGTTCGCAATCAACATTGACAAGGGTAACATAGAGAAAGAACAAGCAGCTGGGAATAAACCCGAGGTCGACAAACGAAAACTGGCAATGTCAAAAACATGTGTACGCATGGCATTTATGCTGAAGGAGTATGACTTCCGGATATCCAGAATCTGTGGTTTGACAGCTTTTTCACTAGATCCGACTACAGATAATTTAAATTTAGTTAATAAATTGTACTGGACAATGAAAAATGTGTCAGCAGCATCGCTGAATAGTAAAATAAATATTGCTACCTTGTATGAAATTGAAAGATTACTCGGACAGATTCGACCGGAAATGTTAGATCCTGAATTCAGTTGGAAACAATTAATACCTCTGTGTAAAAAATATAAACAGGATTGTGAAAACGAAGTGAAAGGAATTAAGAAAGAATCAAACACACAGTTTAGTGCTACCCCTACGATGAATGTGGTACATAAAGGTGTGCCGAGAAACCAGACGAGACCTATAACCAGTGTGAGTCATGTGACAAGTAGTGATAAATACCATACGAAGCAAATTGACACGGGTCAGCTCATGAGAAAAGGAAAGCAAAAAACAGAAACTTCAAATGTACCTAGGGATATTCAGAGAGCCCATTTAGCAAAACTGTTAGGTCAGAAAAACTTATCTCAACAGGAAATTGAAAAAATTCTCAGTAAAGAATTTCCGAGAAATGCTTCACAAGATTTGAAAGATGCACCACCTTTAGACATGAAACAGTTAAACAAAACAATAGACGACTTGAAGAAATCTATTTATCTTGAGACCGAATACCGCGAAAAAATAAAAAGTATTTCTTCTTTAAAACAAGGAAGAAATGCAAGTGGTAATAATCTGGGTTCCAGAAGTCAACATGTCAGTAGGCAAGAGCTGTTCCAGAAGCAACATTTATTAAACCAAACTAGAACTGCTAATATTCATAGACAGCATAGTGTTCCAGGTGATAGCAAAGATTCTCAAAATTTTGGGCCCATTCTTCATCGGCAGTTGTCTATGGGAAGTCCACCTAATGCCCATAGTCACCATCGTCAGCAGCAAATGTCACCAGGGGCTGCTTTTGGAAGTTCACCACCACCGGCTCACAGTTCAGTGAATAGAATGTCATCTCCGACAGGTTTATCATCTCAACTTTCACCCTCAACTGGAAGACCTGCTTCAGCTGGTTCTGCCAGCTTAGGATTGCGAGGATTCCAAAATTCCCTGCTCCACTCAAATTCTAGTCATCCAAATCCTTCGGGTACTTTTTCCCAACTGTGCAATAAAATTCAGGACGAAATGAGAAGTAAGCAGCAGGGTATGAAAGATGGGAAAAATCCTCCGTTTAATATCTTACGACCACCTGGTAGTTCTAAGCAAGAATGTGCTAAAATCGCACAGCAGATTGCAGAAATGAATGAAAGACAGAGACGAGAGAAACTTGAGAGAGCTCGGATTCAGGGACAAATTGACGGAGCCAAGGCAGCATTGAATTCAAGAAATATTCCGAGCCGGAGTCAGATCTCTGATTTACTCAGTTTGACACTCCAAGGAAATAAACCTCATAATACCATTCCAAACCTGCAGCTATTAGAAGGAAAACAAGGGAAAAGTTATGCGAAGAGGTCAGACATCCCTGCTATCGTGTCTTCAGCTCATCAGAGTCCTGGTCATTCTTCAAATCAATTGCTTCGAAAGACAATAACTGATTTAGCTTCCAGTCCCAGTCTATCATCTGTAGCAAGTACATATGCATCAGCCGGTAAGGTGTCCAATTCTCCAAGAAGTTCCATGTCATCAAACTCAAGTTCTGCGGTTGTCAGTTCATCCCAAAGACCCCGCGCAAGCACTGCAATGTCCTCAAAACCAGGTTCTGCAGTTGTCAGTTCATCTCAAAGTCCCTGTGCAAACACTGCCATGTCATCAAAGCCAGGTTCTGCAGTTGTCAGTTCATCTCAAAGTCCCCGTGCAAACTCTGCCACAATATCAGACAAGCTCATCAAAGGAGAGGAGAGTTGGGATGATGCCCGTGGTATTCCAAAACAGAAATACTACCTCAAAACTGAAGGCATGACAATGAAGAAGATGTATTCAATGGTTGTTCCTAGAGAACTCACAAATCCTGAACGAAAAGAGGAACTGATGAAAACTGTTGCAAACATGATGAAAAAAATACCACAAACCGAGACGACATCAGAATCGCAAACAACAAAGTTGACATCAAATTCTGTTAACTCGCAAAGCACAGTTCAAAATACTGCACCTTCATTTCCAAATGCCAATAATGGCATGCAGACAGTGAACAGTGCTGTAGGTCAACCCCAGATTGTTTCATCATTCAATAATGCACTGCTGTCGGGTAGCATTACATCTGTACAACCAACAAATATGAACAACCAGACTAGTATTATGTCAGCAATGGTAGAAAATAACCAGTCCTGTTTTCCTGAAAGCAACCAAAATGTGATCACCTCATTTGTTGACGACAGTTTTCTGAATCTCAACACATTGGCAGCAGCGAGCATGTCAGTTCTTGGACACACCTCAAGTCAGACTCAGTTATTCAGTACTGTTCACACTACTCAGGCAATTCAGCAGCCAACACTGATTGGACAACCAATGATTGAATCTCAGCACCTGTATCCACATGTGCAATCGATTCCGCAAATCACATGTCAGCCTGAAACCATCTTGGCTACTCCGTTGTATACAGCGCCCTCTGCAGTTATTGCTGAACCAATTTTCGCACAGCAGATGTCATCTATACCTACTCAGCTAGAACTGAATCTTCAGCCACCTATTGTTCAACAAATCCTATCAGTTCAGACTCAGCCTCTTGATATTTGCACAACTACGACGTTTTTGAATGTGGCAAACACTCCTCAGCAAAGTTATCAGTTTTCTTCTGTTGGTCAAATGAACTTTTCAGGTATGTCTCCAAATATTCAGACATTGATAGGGCAACCTCAATTACAGAGTCCTCAAAACCATTATATGGCGGCACCAGAGTTGACACCTGCTGTTATTCAACAGATTTTATCCAGTTTGAAGCAGAGTGGAGCTAAAAAACAGGAACAGCAAAAACAAGTAAAACAGTCACGGGCAGTTAAGCCAAAAAGTCAGTCCCCAAAATCTGTTAATGTATATATGCAAAAATCCCAACCTGCCAACAAGTCTAAGAGGCCTAATATTCTTCAGGCAGCTGTGAAAGACCAGGTGAAACAGATGTTACAGGGTAAAACTGATCCATCTGTTAAACAAAGTGTTGTAGAAGCAACAAGAAAAATTCTTGAGTTAAGGAAACAGTATGGACACTCTATGGATAAGGAATCCATAAACTCAACAGTAGTGCAGGATTCGTTGCCCAAAACAGTGTCGTCAGTTTTAGCTGATAAATTATCCCCCAAAAGAACTGGTAGTCTCCTTGAAAAAATAATGGCAGAAGATGATGATGTTGAGGAAAGAAAGATAAGTGCCAATGTTCCGAACTTGCCCGCGTTTTTTGCTTCCCCCGAGGATGCAGTGGAGGAAGTGTCGCAAGAGCTTCCAATGAATATTCCAGATTTACCAGATCTTGGAGCAAAGGAATTTCAGATTGACTCAATTTTGGCTCTAGATAATGATTCCAATTTACCACAAGATGCAGTAGTTGGAACAGGAGAATTGTTTTCTCAACCAACAGATAGCACTCTAGATCAAAACATTCCTCAGACTTTGTCCTCACCCGCTGATTCAATTCCTTCATCCTGCAAACCTCAGCAAACAAGTGAGGGTAATTCATCTCTGACAGAAGTGATTAGTTTGTCAATGCACAAAAGTGATCTTTTAGCACCTGTGGACACAAAGTCTATTAGCAGTGTTGCATCAACTGGTTCAGTCTTGGACATTTTAACAAAATCTGATATTGAAACAAACCCAGCAAAGGTATCCAGCACTCAATCAACCTACCTCAACGGCAATAGATTGGGAAAAGAGAGAGAGACTAGGGAAAACAAAATTGGCGAGTCAGATGCAGTCGAAAAAGGTAAAGTTGTGCCATCACAAGAAACAAGAAATATACCATGCAATATTTGTAAAGTCAGTTTTCATACACAAGAACTATTAGAGCAACACAAAAAGCTGGCGACCTGTGGAAACAAGTGGAAGTGTCAATATTGTTATATGTTGTTAAATAGTGCAGAGTTGTTGAAGACACATGAAAAAAATTACTGTTTAAAAGCTCCACAATCTTTGGTGAAATGTTCTATTTGTGGTGGATATTTTAATTCTCATGAACAACTGAAATCACATCTTGCCTTGTTACCATGTAAACCAATAGGGATACCAGCAAATTCACAATTGAAAGAAGAAACATTTTGTGGGTCGTGTAAGAAAAGATTTGCAACTTTTAACTCGCTCAAGGAACATATGAAAAAATGTGACATACAAAAAGATAATGGAATTAACAAGAAAGATAAGTTTGTTACTGTCTACAAATGTACTATCTGTAATTTTATGAACACTAATGAAAAGATAGGGGCAAAACATGTGGATATGTGTAGAAAGAAAAATGGGACAGCCATCCTTGTAGAACAGTTCAGGTGTGTTTTGTGCAATGACCTCATTGCAGATAAAGACTCTGCGGAGAAACATGTGTTTAATAAGTGCTTAAAAGAATCTAAGGATAAATTGAGCAGTGGGAAAAAGGGTCAAAAGCCAGCCAGCTCTGAAATAAATAAAGAAAAAAGTAACACAAATGCAATACAATCAGTTGAGATTAAAATAAAAAATGAAACTTTTGATGGCTTACCAAGTAATCAATCAATGGACATGAACTCACTTCCTGTTGAGGAACTAAAGATCAATCAAAGCCCAGATTTAAAAGCTATAGGGCTGAAGCGACAGGAAGAAGCTGAAGAGTTAGCAAGAGCCAGACTGCTCAAAGAGCAGAGAATCAAAGCCGAGAAAAAGTATTTGGCTGAGTTCAACGAGATCGAAAGACAGAAAAGGGAAATAAGAATGAAACGACAGAGAGAACTGGAAAAGCAGAAGGAAGAAATGGAAAGATTAGAAGAAGAGAAAAAAGTTGAAATAGAAAGACAGAAAGAAATGCTTGAATTAGAAAGGAAAGAGAAAGAAATGCATGAATTGAAAAGAAAAGAAAAACAAATAGAGGAGATCACAAAGCAGCGTGAACAGTTTGTGAAATTTGATAGAGAAAAACAGAAAATAGAAACTGAGAAACAGAAATGCATGAACAGCATTCTAGGTAATGTTACGCTTGAGCAAAAGATGAAAGAAAAGATAAAAGAAGAAAATATGTCCAAAATAAAACATGAAAAGGAACAAATTGAATTTGAAGTAGGAAAAAACTTAGAAAATCATAGGCATATTGAAAAAATTAGAGTGAAAATGAAGACGCCTGACAATAATCATAATAAGCAGGCAAAAAATAAGAACAGAAACAAGATTGAATACGATGACTTGAAAAAAGAAATAGAGCCAGAGAAAAAACAAGTTTCATATGAAAAAGTTCCAAACAAAAACATTTCAAACACGTATTCAGGCAGAGTTGAGGGTCAAGTATTTAAAAAACGATCCAAATCAGTATCTCCACAAGATATTCGCAAATTGAGAGGTTTGCGTGAAAAGAGGCTGATTAAGAAGAGAAAATTCTTTGATGAAATTGAATCCCATAATGCTGATAAATATCAAAAGTATGTGGAGCAGATTCAGAAAAAACAGAATAATGTGCAGGTGAGGGAAAGACAGTTGTCAGAAAAACCAGATCAGAAAGAAACAATACAAGAAGAGAGAAAGATTGAAGTAAAAAGTGAAAATAGATATCAAAGAAAGATAAAGGACCCAAAAGAGAAATTCTATTTGGATCATTGTCGGTTCTGTCCAGTGAGCAACTCAGCTGACTCGGGAAAGAAATATAATATTATGCTCCATTATATTAATTATCATAAATTAGGGTTCAGATATATCAGTTACAATTATTTTTGTAATTACTGTTCAATGAAATTTCCATCGACTCAGATGATGCAAGTTCAGCAGCATGTGTTTAAAACTCATTGGAAAAAGGTTCTTATCCGTGTGGCTATAGGAAAGTACAACCGCATTGCCCAGAATTCTTCAGATGGTCATTCTACAAGAAAAAATATAAGCACTTTAGGAATAAAGATAAGATCACTCTCCGAGTTGGAGAAGTCCCAGAAACATGATCGTGCTGTAGCACTGCGAGAGAGGTGTGCAGAGAAACTCAGAAAAATTGCACTTACTCGTCAGAACTCTTGGAATGAATCAACTGACATGGAGGACGATGAAACTAGCTCAGTATTCTTTGGGTCAAATGCTTCAACAGATACAGAAGCCTCGTCTTCTACAAGAGAAAGGCGCCTTACCGATGTAAGTGCTAAACTGGCTTCACTTTCTAAAGAGAAAGATGGTGATGAACTATGTCACCAGGAGTACATTAGTCCAGAAGGCAGACGAAAAGCACCAAGGCTTGCCAGACAAATGGTTAGAAGTAAGAAATCAAAACATGGAAGTGTGAGTACTAACTCTTTTGAAACACCAGAAACCAATGATTCTAACAATATGCAATCACCCGTTAGGTCACGATCAAGTTCAGTGAACAGTAGTAGTAAGTCAAGCATTATTACATCAGCAAAGAAGAGAAAAGCCGCTATTGCAATGTCCAATAAGATCACTTCTAAAGCTAGGCAGAGAAGCGTATCGGGTGGCAATTGCAGCAAGATGTTCTTGACAAGAAGTGGACGTGCCGTGAAAAAACCAGACCTTGATTATGATCATCTCACAGAGTCTTCAGGAATTACTGGCAGTAGTGAAGACAATTCTGAGTTTGAAGATTCAGTAGTTCGTAAGCGCAAGTCTGGTCAGAAACGATCTGAAAGGGAAAGATCAGTTGATGAGGCCACAACCGACACAGAAGAAAGTTCATTGGAAGAAGTCAAGCCAAGAGTGACGAGACTGTCTTTGTCAAGAAATCAGAAAGATGAAAAACCTGAATCTGATAACTCTGAGCCTGAGCCAAGGAGTTCTAAACGACTCAGAACACAATCTGATCCTGACAAAATTATCAGTAACGATAAAGAGGCGGCATCAGTCTTTAAGAAAAGGCAAGTTAGTGGAAGGGACTTGGCTTTGAAAAGGGTAAAAGACATGAGAATGAGAAGAGATGAGAGAGTTCTAACTAGACAGAGTTCAAAAAACTTAGAAGAGTCCGATTCCGAAACAGAGAGCAACTTTACAGATACTGAGCGAAAAATGAAATTGATAACAGCATACAAAGCGAAATTAGCAGCTGACAGAAGTGCTGAATCGGACTCTGGAAGCACTTCTGCAGATGATGAAAGTGTAGAGAGAGAATACAGGTTACGCACAAGATCTGCAAAGAAGGCATATGTTGTTGAATCAGGTAGTTCTGAAGAAGGCTCCGTAAAGAAAAAGTGGAATAGGAGAACTAAGGATTCGGAAGATTCTGATTTCGAACCTGAAGATTCAGAATTTGAACCTGAAGAAATTATCACAAAAGAGAAGAGAAGTACTAACAAGCAACCGTCAACTTCGTCTGAATCTGAAAAACACAGAGAGGCAATAGATAAGAAAAAACCTGTCACTGTTCTTGTGGACCCTAAAGATGATGATGACTTAAATGTCGATTATGGTAACCTTAATAGCGCTGTTCATTCTGAAAATAGGACAAATAATGAAGACACTGATCACTTAAAAGAACAAACTAAGAAACCTGAAGTTGAACATGCAATGGAAGATGTTGGATTAGATACAGTGTTTGTTAAAAATAAAGTTATTTCAGATGTGAAGCATCTTAGCTTAGAAAAACTGCCTGCTGTTGTCATGGATGATGAAGAATTTGCTCTTTTGAAGAGTGATTTAGTTGGGGAGACAAAAAGTGGTAGAGATAACACTAATGAGAACAAAAGAACTGCTTTGGTGAGCAGGCCAGATAAAAAGGGATTTGATTCTGAATTTATGAAGTATACTACAGTAGAAAGAGATGATGATGAAGAGAATGGCAATGAGACAAACTCTGACCCAGAGGTAGAAGATGAAGTGAACGGTAATGGGAACATTAAGGAAGAAAACAGTGATCTTCTTGTGGATACCTCACTTCTTAATGATGATGTACCTATTTTACCTCCAAGAAATGCAGAAGAAAAATATATTTATCCAAAACAAAAGAAAGTTTTTGTAGAAAAAGTTGTCGGAAATTCTAAATCAAGAAGTAGATCTCCAAGACAAAACCTACTGAAAGAGGTTAAAGTTGTGGTAGAGGATATTTCTTTAGTTAATAAGACAGTGAAAGAGGAAAATACTAAAAAGAAGTTAATTGAAGAATGTGAATCATCGAAGTGTACTATCAAAGTTCAAAGGCTTTCACAAGAAGAAATAGAAAAACATTCACCACGTTTAAAGAAGTTGAAAAAGACAAAAAAAGATCAACCAATTATTACAATAGATAGTGACGAAGACTCAGAAGAGCAAGTTGTTGTAAAAAGCAAGAAGCCACAGGTAATAGATAAAGGAATGAAAATAATTGAAAAGAAATCAATATCTGACAAGACAGATAAAAAGAGGAAAATAGATGAGAAGATGAATGAATCATTCACAGAATATGAAACTCTTATCCAAGACATTGTGTTAGATGGTTCAATAATTGACCAATTACTTGTTGGTGAAACACTGGAAGAGGACTTACCTGCACCAAGGACACACTTGCAAATAAATAGAACAGACAGTACTGAGAGCAAGGAGTGTGTGCAAATTGTCTTTGAGGATAGTGGTGGAACTCCAGAAAAAGTTATAGCTGTAGATGCAAAATGTGAGACCAGCATAGAAGAATCAGGAGATAATGATACTGATGCGAACAAAGTGATTTTTGTTAATGATGATATTGATGAAAAGAAAAATGAAACAAATACTAAGAGTGAGAAAAAACCAAATAACTTACCAGAAGACAAGGTAAATAAAGACATTGAAGGTGATATTTGCATAATAGAGGAACACCCTGAAACTGGACTGACATATGATGTTATTATTAATTCTGACTCTGATTCGAATGAAGGGAATGATGATGTAACGGATGGTGAAACAGTCAGGGAGGTTGAAGAAGACAACTTAAATGCAAAGTCAGCAAATAGATCTAACAGCTCAGTAACAGAATCAGTAGACGTAAACAGCAAATGTGAATGTTCAGACCTTGACACGAATAGAGAAGACTATCCTGTTGAAACTGTATGTGAATCCACCATAAAACCTCAAGAATTTACAGAAGAATGTGACAAATCCTTTGACAATAATACAAATAATTTCACAAAAGAACAAGGTAAAGAAAAGGAACCCAAAGATTCAGATATAGAACCTTCTGATGACTCTAAGATCACTGCAGTGCCAGATGATAATTTGTCAATGGAAACTCGTAATGAAATCAATGAAACAAGTGCTAAAGTGAATTCTAATGTGTCGCCTCAAAGTGCACATGTAGGGGATGAAAGTCAGGGTATGGAAGTCAAAGAAAATTTAGAAAATGATGCCTGTGAAGCTCAGCAAAATGCTGTAGGTAATCCACATAAAGAACTTGAGATCTTTTCTGATGCAGGACTTGATAATGCTTCCAAAGATAAATCAATACTGAAGGAATTAACTTCTGAAAAAGAAACTACAACTGAAATGGATGTCGAAGAAGAAACTTATTATCCACATTCGGATGGTGACAATCTCAATCCTGATAATATGTTTAAGTCTAACCAAGAAGAAAATGATGATCAGCTTGAGAATGACGAGGAAGCCATGGCAATGTCCAGGATAAATGATACAGTTGTGGAAAACATTTCTACATGTGAGGAAGGTAATTCTTCTGCAGCTAATGAGCAAGTTTGTGGTGCAGAAACTGATGTTGCTTCAAAAGAGGAATCCATTCAAAAGGAAATGACCACTGAAAAACATAGTGAAACTGTTTTAGTAGATTCTCTAGAACAAATTGATCATCTTTATTCAGATGGTGACAATCCTAACAATGATACTGAGTTTATTTTAACATCTAACCAAGAAAATAAAGATGAACAAGTCTTGAATGATGAGAAATCTATGGCAATGAACCAGATGAATGAAACAGTTGTGGAAAACATGGAAACTACTGCAGCAAATAAGCAAGTTAGTGTTGCAGAAGCTGATGTTGATTCAAAAGAGGAATCCCTTCTGGAGGAAATAACCACCGAAAAAGAAACTGAAGTCATATCAGCTTTCCCAGAACAAACTGAAAATCTTATTTCCATAGCAGACAACTCTAACAATGATAATGAATTTAAGTTAACATCTAACAACGATGAACAGGTTGTGAATTATGAGAAATCTATGGCAATGAACAGGGTTAATGATAATGTTGTAGAAAACATGGAAACATGTAAGAAAGATATTGCTACAGCAGCTAATAAGCAGGTTGATGGTGCAGAAGCTGATGTAGCTTCTAAAGAGGAATATTTTCTGGAGGAAATAAGTACCGAAAAAGAAACAGAAGCTGTTTCTGCTTACCCAGAACAAACTAATAATGTTCAATCGGAAGGTGACAACCTTTACAATGATGGTGAATTTAGGCCAACATCAAATCAGGTAAATACAGAAAAACAAGTTGTGAATAGTGAGGAACCAATGGAAATGAATATGGTGAAAGAGACAATTTTGGAAAACAATCACATGTGTAATCAAGGCAAACAAGATATTGATAGTGCAGTAAAAGAAGAAGTTAGTCATGTCCAAAGTGGTGATTACAAATTAACTGATAAATCAGAAGAGCCCACAAGGATAACAGACACAAATGTAAGTTCTGCAAGCTTTGATGTGACAGATAACACTAGTAGAATTGAAAGTGGAATAGATGATACTAATGATAATACTAGTAGGACTTGCATACAACAAAATTTCTTGGAACAGAATGATCAGATTTTAGGTGAAAACAAATCTGCAGATGATGAAAGAAATGTAACATTTGAACCAGTCATACCAGAATTATCCGAAAATCCAACAGAAATGGAGCATGTTGCTTGTGTGGAAAGGTCCTTTCATACTGCCCAGCCTGTTAATTGTGATGTTTGTGAAAATGATGACGAAGGTAGACATTTTGAAAGCAATGAAAAATTGTGTGAAATTGAGCATTTTAAGATCAAATATCATTCTGAAAAGGCTGCTGATTCTGTGAAACCTAACAATCTCGAATCAAAAGATGATGTAGGCATGGAGGTTAATAATGACCTTAAGGCAAAACAATTCAGTGTTGCATCAGTTGTGAATTCTTCCCTTCTGGCTTTGCAGTCATATTCAGATTCAGAAAACGAAAGTGACATTGAAGTTATTGCTTTGAACAAATCTCAGTCACAAGAAGTGTCACAGGAAGATTTAAACATAGTATCTCTTAACAGAAACATTGAAGAGGAACCTAAAGATCTCATTACTCATGATCCTGAGCACCAGGGTTTAGAGAGTATTAGTGTTGAAACTTCGACTGAACCCAGCATGGAGTTACAGATTAGTGAACAATTTGATGAGAAACCAAGTGCACAAACCTCAAACAGTGAGCCCATTGAATCTGAAAAAACTTTATCTGAAAGTCTTAACAAAATTGATGATGGTTATAAAACTGAGAAGAATGATACTAATAAAATATCAAACAGCACAGCTGTTGAAATCAATAGTAAATTATCTAGCAGCACATCTGTTGCAATCAGTGATAATAAAGTTGAAATTAATAGTGAAACATGTGCAGCAGGGAACCAAAGTAGTTTCAATGTATACACAGAAATGGAGGATCAGGATGAACATTTACTTGAAACAAATTCTGAAATTGTGCCTTGTATGGATGGAATCTTAGTGAATGCAGAACAAAACATTGTAGAAACAAATAACAGACATGAAAGAAGTGCACTTACAGAATATTCAGATCTTGCGGTTATTGGTCAACAGGAGATAAATGAACATGTTAGCGGTATAAAAGTTGAATCTGCTACTGAAAATTTAAACAGAAGCACAGATTTTTACTTGGAAATCCAATATAATGAAACCATTGTTAATGAGGATAAAAATGAAAATGTTCAGGCAGTAAAAGAAAGTGAAAATATGATGGGAGAAGAATGTGGAAGTAGACAAGTTTTGTCAGATTTGGGGGCATCAGAAAGGGCTAAGAAGGAAACACAAGATTCAGTTGAATGTAGTGAACTATCTCAAAATTCTTCAGATGTTGAAAAAATTTCTGTCACTATACTTGAATCCAGGGAACCAGATACTGTTAGTGTAGAGTTACATTATAAAGACATTGCCAGTGAACACATTAATGAACAAGATGTGGAAGTGAGAAACAGTGGAGACATATTAATAGCTAAACCATTATTACACTTTGGAGTATTAGAAATAAAAGATTCACCAAGTTCACACTCTTACACTCAGTTAAATGATGATTCCGATATTGAACCGATATCTGTTAATCCTGTTTTTATGAGTGACAATGACAATCAGTCAAACCTTTTAAGTGAGAGTAAACAAGATCTAGCTGCAGAGAAAGAATCTGCAAATAATATAGTTCAAATAGCTGAGAGGGACGAGATAAGTGCTAATGAACCAACATTTACCTCAGTACATGAAAGCGGAGGCTTTGAAATAGGATGTGAGGGGAACATAGAACATTTTGATCGCATTTCTGACCATCAGAAGGAAGAAACTTATCCCTGTCAACAATTAGAAACAGATGACACTGCTATAAGTACAGAACTTGGAACCCCTGAAGAACCTCAAGGCATCAAAAGTTATGAATTTGTTGGGCATAAGGCAGATAATGAAATGTCATTGGGATTGGGATCTAGATTCACAGAAATATCTACAGATAAAATTTCACATGAGCACCAGCATTCTATCTTAGAGAAAAAAGCAAGTAATTCCTCTTTGTCCGAGCTCAGTTTATTGTCTTGCCCAGAATATGAATCAGAAAACTTGAGTGATGGAAATATATGGATGAAAAATGTCACAAATAATCAGTCGGGAGAGCAAAGAGAATTAAGTCCTGATCTGCGAAAATTAATAACAGGTGATGTCACTGTCAAAATTGAAAGTTGTGAAGGAATGGAGTCTGCACAGGAGACACTGATAGCAAGTGACCTAGATACAACAATTGTGGCATCTGATGAGAATGAAGATGTAACTAGGCATTCTAACAGTGGGCTTTGTTCCAGCATTTCAGCACATACTGAAGTTTCAGTGATAGACTCTAAAAATTTTAAACATGAAGTGGCATTGGAAGTTGATATGCAACAGAACACTCCAACTAAGGTTACTTTGGAAGATGCAACTGGAGATGTGCTAAATGAAGAAATTATAAACATTGTCTATCGCAAAGAAGTAGAGGACTTTAAAGAAAATAGAACCAATGTGCTATCAAGTGATTTGAACACATCAGATTTAGTTGAAGATGACAGAAATCTGGAAGAGGTCCAAAAAGCTTCATCTAGTCTTGAAATTGGAAAGAATGTTACATTAGTCACGGATCCAGAATTGATAAATACAGATACAAATACTGACATTACGAACATACAATCAGTACTTAGCATTGGAGAAAATCTAGAAAACACCTGCAAAAATGAATCTAAGGAAGAAATTGAAAACATAGATTCCAGTCAAAGTGAAGTTGCAACATTTCATAAGAATTCAAGCAATGTTAAAGTTGAAGTGTCAGAAAATATGCCTGTAGAAGATATGAAAATTTGCACACAAAATAGTGATGAAACAGAGAACCAAATTGGTATGATAGCTGATGAGAAAATTGAAAAGAAACAACAAAATGATGCAAACCAACAAACTGATTTTGGATCTAAATATGCACAAGCATCTGGCAGTGAGTCTGATAAAACTAGAACTACCAAAGCTGATTCTGTTCCTGTAGATGATACATCAGTGGAGGAGGTACCACAGCAGGAAAGTGTCGGATATACTGAAGTTACATTTATTGCTGGCGACTCAACTGATACAGAAAAAGAGTTAGAAACAAATTTAGAAGAGGTAATGGGAAAATCTGCAGGAAGTGATGAAGTTACCAAAACAGTAAGTGTTGATAAAACTGTTGTGGCAAATAAAAAAGAGGTTTTAGAGACAGAAATAAATGTGGAGGAAAAACTTCAACATGCTCCAAAAAGAACTCGGACAAGAGCTAGAGCAACTTCAGTGGAAACAGACACGAAGAATAGACCAAGAGAAAAGAGGCCTAGGCTTAAATCTTCTGATAAGGAAGTGGCTGAAACGAAACTGGTTGGTCATAAAACAGAAAATCTTGATCAGTGCGCCAGTGAAAGACCAGTTAATCTGCAAGATACAACATCACAGCAAGAAGACAAGTGTTCTCAGATAACACAAAAAACATCCAGTATTAAAGGAGAAAAACAGCACATTTCTGGAAATCAGTCTAAAAGCCATATTATCAAAACTATAGATGAAAAAGGATCTTCCAGCAAAGGCAGCAAAGGCGAAGAAATGAAAAGTATTACAGATATGGAAAGCAGATCAAAGGCAAGTGTAACAGAAGGCTCTGGGACAGAATCAGTTGTACAAAATGAGACGTCCACATCAGAAAGAATGAATAAAAGATCCACTTCATTGATTGAAAGTACTAAAGAAAGTCAAGAGATGATTCCCTCAGTTGTCCAGCAGGAAAATGAGTCTGAGGAAGATTTTATTCGCCGAACTGAAACTTTGCGTTCAGAGTTGAAAAAGATGGCTAATAAACCATACGAATCAGACTTTAATTTTGAGGATAATGCAAAAGTGGATACATCACCTTCAGAAAGTGCTCAGTCCAGTATTTTCTGGCCGTCAGAATCTGAAGGTAAGATGGATAATTTCGACACTGCAAGTTTGTACAGTAATTCTTCATCCGGTGAATGTTCCAACACAAGTGGGAAAAAAGATGGTAAATCCAAAGTACTTGCAAGAGTTCAAAGAGACTTTGGAAAAGAAGAACTGGCTAGAAAGTTGTCCTCCCAGCCGACTTCAAGTGTTGTATTAAGCACATGTTCCTCTCCGCAGAAAACCACTTTATCAACAATGGCAGTAAAAATAGTGAAAACAATGGGTGCTAGTGTAGCTAATTCAAGCTCACGTCAAAGTGGTTTAAACAGCCCAATAATTAATACAAATATGATCAACACAAGTCCAGTACAATATCGAAGAAGACTTTCAGGGGAATATACTGGATCGATACAGATTTCAAACCAGAGAGTGCTTTCTAAGACATCAGGCCAACCAACCATCGTCCAGATGCCAGTCTTGAGAACAATGCCTAATGTGCCTCGGTTGATAAAATTAACAAAGAGCAATGTTGGGCAGACTTACCAGGTATTTACATCAAGAGGGGCTTTTAAAAAAGCTGCAGAACCTGTAAAAATCATAAATGTTGTACACAGAAAAAGACACTCTTCTGAAGCCAGGTTGAAAACTGCAGATGTCAGTGTTTTGCAACAAGAAATCCCTTTGACTAATGATTCGACAAATCCGAGTAAAGTTACGACACTGAAAAGCGCAGAACTAATCGTGCCGAAAGATAGAAAAATTGAAGATCATACAAGTGGGAAAGAGGTTGAGGTGAATATTAATGAACAGCCAGGAGCTGTTAATAAATCTCCAGTAATTCCAAATAAGGTTAGGTCTCTAAGGGCGGCAAGAAAAGAAAGTAAACCATTTAAATGGGAGTCAAGTCCAAGCCCACCAAAAAGGCTAAGACCACGTTCAAACGAAAGTGCTGATAAAGTTATTACTTCTAGGAAAGAAGTCTCGCAGGAAAAGAGTGGTATTGACCAGAATAATACCGCGGTATATAGGAAGTCTAGAAACAGCAAGAAAGAATTACAACCGGCAAAAACTCGTAATGTTGTCACTGACGCTGAAGAATTGATAGCAACACAGCCGTCAGCAGTCAAAGATCTGAAATCTTCATCAGGGAAGGCATTTGCTAGTACAGCTAGAAGTTGCAAGTCTCCACCAGCAAGTAAGTTGAATACTGGAGCTAAAATGTCCGCAAAATGTTCAGTTGCAGCGGATTTAAATAAAACTACAACAGCCAAGGCAAAACCAAAAGATGAAAATACTCTAAGATCTCCGTCTTTGGAAGGAAGAAGGACTAGATCAAGAGATAATGAAAATGCGTCAACAGACGAGGGACGATTGAGGACAAGATCTCGAAGTGGTTCCAAAGATATTTCCAAAAAGAATGACAAAAATAAACAATTACAGAGTGGCAAGCAACAAAATCCCCAACAGACCGGTTTAGGGCCTTCAAAATGTGCAAAGAAAGTTGTTATTCAGAAACAGTCAAGCAAAACCATTTCATCTGAAACAAAAGAAGTTTCAAAGACAAAGGTTGAAAACCAACATACTGTTAAGGATAAAATCAAAAGTAAACTGACAAAACTAGATCCTGCATTAAATGAAATGGACTCAGAAGGCATTGTATCTAAACATAATGAGACCAAAGTTGTACAGGAAAAAACAGATTCAACTAATAGAAAATCAATAAAGCGAAAATCAGACAAACTAAATTCTGAATCAGATTCTAACTCGGCTGAAACATCAGATGAACCATCGGAAAAAGTTTGTAAGCTTGATGGAACTTCTAGAAGTCCTGAGAAATGTTGTGCTAATTCTGATTGTGACCAGTGTAAGAGTGAAGCTGATAAAGAACTGATAATCCAACCACGTCCATCAGTGCGTCAAATATTTCATCGTGGAAAAGTGATCGAAATTCAACAAGGGCGTATAAGTGAGACAGAGATTCAAAATTTCAGGACTAGGCGCCTGCCTGCTAACACAGGAGAACCATCGGGTTCAAAACCTGATAAACAGGAAAAGAAAGAAATACCAAGGAGACGTATCAATTCAGACTTTGTAAAGCTTAGACCTGATGAAATAACTCCAATAGACATGAAAGATATAAATAAGTACATTAGTGCAACGTTAAAAGACATTAAGAAACAAAGAGAGGGGAATACAAACTTGAAATGGACTGTTCAGAAGAAGGGGGCGAGGCAGCATACATTTCCGTATTCTTTTAAGAGAACTAACCAAAATGTATGAATTATTGTGATAATTAAATGTGTAGATGATGACCATTTAATGGCAGCTTAATGATCTTGTGTCATATATTCTGAATTACCTAAGTTAGGGGATATGATTATGTATTGTTTCACCCTTTACTCCATATATGCTGGTTTTATCACTTGTTCAACTAGTGAAGATCCAGATCAGCTGGCACACATGTGCCATCTGATCAGGTTCCGCATTGTTAACTTTTAGATTTATTAGGTTATTTGTGACCAAAAATCGAACAGTGCAGATCCTGGATTTACACTGGGCACTTCTTGGTTAGAAATAAATCTAAATGAATCTAAAACCCAACAGTGTTGTTCCATAATTATGTGCCTGCTGATCCGGATCTACACTGTTTCACAATAACCATATTCCATGGAATTTTTCACTACGTTTATGAGACTTCTATTGCATGGGCAAACAATATAGGTGATCAGCCTGACTGGATTAACCCTGTTTGCTTTAGATGTGTGGGTTATTTCTGACCAAGAACAGTGTAGATCCAGATCAGACAGCACAGATGTAATATAGAGTTATTTGGTTTCTTGACAGGGAATGTGAAAATATATTGCCGGTCTGGGTGTCATATTACCCGAGCCGCAGGCGAGGGATAATATGACACCCAGACCGGCAATATATCCTTACATACCCTTTCAAGGAACCAAATAATTGTTTTATTATACTGCAAAGACTTTTTCAGACAAAAATAATAAGAAAATATCGATTTTTCATTATTGCGCTTATTTAATGCCGCACGGCTTAATTCCCCTCTGAGAACCTCAATAATTACATGTCTGACGTCATTAATTTACCTGCATAACGTCACTTCTATAGAAATTGAATGGATTATCGATTTGATATTTATTTACAAAATTTGAGAATAATCTGATCGTTTTCAACGTTAAAAACATAACACAAATATTTTTTGTAACAATTTTAGTAATCTCTAAGCTATATAATTTACAAAATCGGCTTCAAATTATGCATTTTCCGGAAATTCAAAACAAAATGGCTGAAGACAACAAAAAGTGGGAGGCCAGAGGGGGGAATTGAGGCATGTGTGTTCATATCTACGGCCAAGCCGTAAATACGGATATACATCAACGCCAAATTATCCAATCAAATTCAAGCAAATTTCTTTGCAGTATAATAATGACTGATATGTATCTATGCAGGATGCGATAAAAGGCATATCCATGGAGTAAAGGTCAACAAGATGTTGCAGTATTCATGTGTTCAAATTCTGTTTTTCCGCTTATTATCTATGATGTTAAATTCCCAGCAATGCAAGTCCCAGTATTCCTAATATTAACTTGTGTCTGTAAAAAATATACTACTCAAATTTGGATAAGAGCTGCTTTTGTATTTTGTATGTTTTCCTGCTTAGACTTGCCTAACATTTCAATAATCCATCTAAGATGACTTACCAGTTTTATCAAATAAACAACACAAAAAACTTTATGTATCATAAACTGTTTAAAATTGGATGGTAAACAATAATAATTACAGACTACTTAAGTGGCCCTTATAAAATTTTGAGTTGTATCCTGTGAAACCTGCCTTAGCAGCCACCTGTGAATAGCAACCACCTGTCTTAAACAGCCAGTTTGAATATGTCCTAAACTGACATTTTGTTCTTATTTTTTACTGTCTTTAACAGCCACCTGTCTTCAGCAGCCACTTTTTGTTACTCCCTTGGGTGGCTGCTAAAGACAGGTTTGACAGTACCGGTATGTCACTTAGGATTTACTAAAGATTATAGTCCTAACCATTGTATGCATGGAACAAAAGAATACAAACTATTCATCATTTAAAGAACTAAGGTTCGTGCTAACTTTGTACTTGAATTTAAATAGTTTTGAGAAAAAAAATCTTTTTTTCCCTACTACAGTAAAAATGTTTATCCCTTTGCTTCAATCTTAAAAAAAATCAAGTTTTTGGCTGCATCTGCTTGGCTGAAACTTATATTGTTTAAGCCTTTTATTTCATGGGATATGGCTGTTGTGCCATGGGCAAACACTGAAGATCCAGATCACCTGAAACATTCTTATCATATGATCAGGATCTTCACTGTTTGCTTAAGATTTATTAGGTTTGCATTTTCAAATTACTGGTAATTATTAATTGCAATAAATTTTGCAACATGTACATGTACTTATAATAAAATTGAATTCATTTGTATTTGTGGGAAGAAATTATGCTTGTTTTTTGTTTTTCAGTTAACAGATTTGTTAATTTGCGCTTTTCAATTTTCTGAAGTATCGTTTACCTGAGTTCAATATTTTTTATTAATTTTTTACTTCCCAGATCATTCCTACAATGAAGTCTACTCAATGGTGGGTGGTGCTGAACCTTTTACTCCATTTATACACCTTTATTGCGTGGGTGGAAAGTGAAAATCCAGATCAAGCAGCACATCTTTCTGGTCTTACCTTGTTAGCTTTTAGATTCATTACATTTTTTTCCTGACTTGTATGCGACCAGTGCAGATTTTGATCAGATGGCACAGATGTGCCAGTTGATCTGGATCTACACTGATCGTACATACATAAAAATGTGTAAATATGGAGTAGAGGGTTAAATCTCTTTGAAAGTCCAGCAAAATAGTACAAGTACTGTTTTAATTAAATTTAATGTTGAAAAAGAAAATTCTCTGCAAGGATTTCTTTTAACTATCCACCATTGAAATAGCTGGAGGTATAAAAATTCGTAAAGAAGATAGTTATTGTTCTAAAATGTTTGCTTCATATTGCTTACCAGGCCTGCTGTATCTAGCAATTATATATTTAAATGTTAATGACATCAACGTCTGTCAGTAACTTGTGACAGCCGCTATGGAAATGTCTATGTTTTGATAAGTGAAATAGCATATGATCATAATTTAAGTTTTTTATTTGATTTCATACAGAAAAACACAACACCAACAATTAGATGTTTAACCTGGATCTGAGTTAACAATTTACTCTATGGGATGGGTGTTATCCCATGGACAAACAGTGTAGATCCAGTTCAGCGAGCACTATGTGCTGCCTGATCAGGATCTGTACTGTTGGCTTTTAGATTCATTAGCTTATATATGACCAAGTTCGACAAGTGCAGATCCATTTCAGATGGCACAGAGTTCCTGGATGATCTGGATCTACACTGGTTGCATGTGCAATCTATATACGGAGATAACAAAGATTTAAATTTTACTTCACCAGACAACCCTTCAGTATGTTGACAATCCTTTAATACTGTGGTTCTTATATGCTGACAGCCCTTGCATAGTACAGTTGTGATTTGTTATGTTGATTACCCTTAGTTACAACAGTTCTGACCTTTTTTATGTTTTTCCTTTCAAACTGGTTCAAAGATCATTTAACCCTTTACTCCATGTTATATGGGTTTTATAGCATGAGCCAGCAAATCTGTGACATCTGATAAGTGCCCAAGGATATATAACTGAGCATGAAAACCAGTCTCAAATCTCAAGCATCTGATTGGCTGAAATGGCAAATGGTCGCCATTTCAGCCAATCAAATGCTTGAGATTTGAGACTGGTTTCCAATCTCAGTTTTATAACCTCAAGCCCAGGATCAGTCGCATCTTTGTCAGAAATAACTTAATAAATCAAAGAGCGAATAGTGTAGATTGTCAGACAACATGGATGTGCTGGCTGGTCAAGATCTACACTATTTGCCAATGGATAACGGCCTCATCACATGGAGTAAAGGGTTAACAGAGATCAAGACAAGTCTCTTACTACAAGCATCTTTGCCCAAGATCATAAAACTAAATCAGGAGATCAGTCTCAAATCTCAAGCATCTGATTGGCTCAAATGGCGACTGGTCGCCATTTCAGCCAATCAGATGCTTGAGATTTGAGACTGATCTCCAAACTAAGTTTTAAGATCTTGGGTCCTGATGGGTGTAAAGCTTTTTGTCTCCATATTGATTAATAAAAAGACATCAAGTGTTTTTGGGACAGGTTCGTGTTCAATGATTTTGGGGCTCTGAATTGGCTTCTTAACAAAAAATCAACCAAACTGCTTCCAAGATCATAAAACTGATTGGAAACCAGTCTGAAATCTCGATCATCTGATTGGCTGAAATGTAAACTCGTCTGCATTTCAGCCAATCAGATGCTTGAGATTTCAGACTGGTCTTCAGTTTTAGCTTTATGATCTTGGAATGGGCTCTGAAGCTGATATTTACAAATTGTGCTAAACATTTGCATGTAAAATGTTGGACAGAGCACAAAAATAATGTTTTGTGATATTCTTTTGTAAATACTTCATGTAAATATGTAAATGTACAAATAGGTTGTATATATTTTTCACATATATCAATTCTTTGAAATCTTTTATTCATAAATAAATGCAGCCAATGTCAAAGACGTGTTTTTGATGTTTATTTTCCTGTCTCGCCTATTATTTGTCACAATTATGGGTGTAGCTCTTTGGTTGAAACCGTCTGGATTTCAGATTAGCCAGTACATCCACGCTGTGTGATCTGGATCTACAATAGTCGCTTCTTGGTCAAAAATAGTTATTGAATCAAAAGCAAATAGTGCAGATCCTGATGAGATGGTTTCTCTGGATCTTAACTGTTTGCGCATTGGAAGACAGCTATATCCTACTAGTTAAAGTGTTGATTGCTAATATTAGAATATTCGGTCCTTAGCTTGAAATGCTGTTTATTGTTTGGTTGGAATGATAATGGAATTGAGGTAAATACGGTGACCAGTGTTTGCCCGAGCACATTTTCTAAGAACTAACATGTTGTTTTAATTCCCTGCCTCTTTGCATTAAGCAGACCTGGGTCCAATTACAATTATAATTTAATTACTTATAATTAATTACCTTTTTTTCAAGTAATTGAAAATAATTAATAATTGAAACAAAAATCCATTATTTTAATTGTAATTAATTAATTAAAATAAAAAAATGCAATATAATTGTCAATTAAATTCAATTACATGTAGCAAACAATTACACATGGCAAAACACAGGTTATTATGCAGTAGCTATTGTCACCTGAAGTTATAACTTTCACACTTACTGGTCTCTTAAAGAGGTGTTAATTTGGATATGAACCTGAAATAGTTGCTAGACTATTGATGAATATGGATACATGAAAATAAAATAACTAGTTTAAGTAGCCAAAAATGAAGAGAATTCAATTTCATTTAAATTTGCTACATTTCTCTTCTATGTACATGTAATATTCCTCTTTGTCTATAGAATTATTCCTCTTTGTGTATGTTTTCTTATCATTTTTTTGTTACCATTGCAAAATTATTATTGGACCAAAAAGCAATTATTCATAAATGATTTATGTTGTTTTCCTCCCATGTTGTATGCAAATACCTGGGTGAAATAAAAGAAATGTTATCTTCTTTCATGTTCATCAATTGCACTAAGTGGGTACTAAGAAGTGTTCAAAATCTATTCTCAATCTAAGGTATAAAGCATTAGTTGAATATATGTACTTGGCATTTCACATTTAACAGTTATCCATTCAACACGAATTTAAGCAGATTAAATCACTTTATATTAATAAAGGATACTGGTGGAATTTTTAAGCAAAATGTCAATACTGTTTGTCATAGTACAAAGGCAGATTGAAAGCTACTTCAAAACTTGTCTCCACAAGCACTATATACAGTTTAATTCCTCAGACATCAACATGTCGTAGACACAGATCAGGAAGCAGTCAGAGCTTGACCAATATTTGTCTTAAGTTTGTAAGGTTCTGATTTTATAAATGTTCTGATTTAAACCCTCTCCTATATTGAAGTGTACATGCTGATACTGTGATAGTCTACCAAGGTTGCCAAAGATGGCTGAAACCTACCTTACCCTACCTGCATCATCTGCCCAAGTTAAACAGCTCTTTCAATAGCAGGGAAAGTGTTTAAGCCTTAATGTTGTTCACTGACAGACAGTAACTTTGAAGCATTAATGATTTTGAAATACAATAAGGACTTAATATAGATCTGCATCAGAAATCTGTTTTCAACATAGTTCTTTTTAAGAATATATTTCCTATCGAAAAATAATTAAAAATAATTAAAAAATAATTATTTTTCTTAAAATAATTGTAATTAATTAATTACTTATGGAAATAGCAAGTAATTATAATTTAATTGAAGCATTTCTGTTTTAATTGTAATAAATTAATTACTTTTCAAACGTAATTGAACCCAGGTCTGGCAGTAAGGGGGATGTTTGGAATGGTCTTTGTGCATCTGTTCACCTTACTTTGTGTGTGCCTCCAGATTTTGTGTCTCCTTCATAACTTCTTAACCCATGGAAGGTATTTCATGAAACTTTGGTTTATTGTTCACCCTTTGACCATGTGCAGAACATTTGTTCCAACCTGACGCTGTGATGGTCATGGTGATGTTTAAAGGTTCGAACAATATATTTTGTGTCTGCTGCTCCATAATGTCTAAACCCTTGGAAGAAATTCCATTTAATTTGTTCGAATGTTCACCTAATTGGAATGATGAACAGTGCTGGCTCAAAGCTGAGGTCACAAGCAGAGGTCAAAGGTTTGAGTTGTGTTTTTTGTATTTGCTCCTTAACTTTTAAATCCCCTGAAGAAATTTCAAGAAACTTCGGTGAGCAAAAATAAATACATTAATAACATGGATTTGTGAAGTGTTTTATTGAACTGGGAGAGATTTTGATATTTTAACTTTTTCTTTATAAAGGGGCAATGACAACAGGAGCAATTGGGTTCATTTTCGTAACATCAGGGGAAATCACTATAACATTAATTTTACAGAGATTTAACATAAGTTCATTCCCATGTTAGGCTTGCTCAAATCTTTATACCTCTGTTGGTCATTGCTTTGACATAGACAAAAAAGAAAAAATATATCAAAATCTCTCAAACAGCACAATACAGTTCCATCAAACTTTGCACAAATCAATGCCACAAGTGTATTATTATTTTACATTTACATATGTTGCTTCATTTTTGCGAAAAATTGCAAACAGAGTTTTAGGGATTTTTTAGGTCTAATTATTTTTCTTTACTGTTCTTCTTTTTCTTAGCGTATGCAAATTAAACATAAATAAATAACAATGGTTTGTGCAAAGTTTTACTGAGCTACATTGCCGTTGCAGAGAAGTTCTTTTTTGTCCATGACAATGCAAGGACAAACAGAGCAATGCCACTTGTGACCTTTACCTTGAGCAATAGAAACATGATCTGGCCATTGTCTCATTGAGGTGAGCACTTTTCAAACTTTTCTAACCACCAGTGAGACTGTTTTAATCTTGTCTATCAGTGATCTCAGCTCATTACCTCTTTACTCTATTTATACAGGTTTTTATGCTTGTGCCAGCAGTGCAGATCCAGATCAGCCGACATGTAAGTACCATCTGATGTGGATCTGCACTGGACACATCATGATCATAAATAACCTAATGAATCAAAAAGCAAACAGTGTCGATCCTGATCACAGATGTGCCAGCTGATCTGGATTGACAGTATTTGCCCTTGCCATAAATTTATGAATCTCTATATGGAGGAACTAGTTACATGCCTTTGTATAATACAGTCTTCAAACCTCATTGATGATTGGAAATATTTAGAGATAGATGCCTACTGTTTTAGGGGTCACTGGGTCAAAGTCACAATGTCCGTAAAGGTCAAATTTGTTTCCACTCAGTCTCGCAAGAATCCTTGAGCAGACAATCCATATTGTTTTAGTAAATGTATTGCTACATCATGTCACAAGGGCTATAATGATCAAATCATTTTTTGCATGGTCTTAAAATCCAGGACAGCATGATTGGACTCCCTGAGCAGATGATACCTATTGTTTCTGCGGTCACCAGTTCAAAAGTCCAAGGCTGTGAAGGTAAAATAAATTTTCCACTCTATCTCAAGTCATTTGACCCAGTCTTCTTACTTCACAAGATGGGACTCATTTAAGTTGATGATCCATACTGCTTTCAAGGTAAAAGGTCAGGGATCAGTAAATGTTCTGCCAGTTTCCATTCAGCAACTCAAGAACCCTTTGACCCAGTCTCCAAACATCACAGTAAGAGCAGGCCAGTGAGATGACCCTTAGTTTTTGGGGTCACCAGGTCAAGAGGACATCTAAGTAAAACCCGTTTCTGCTAAGTATTCCGAAAACCATTAATCGCAGCTTTCCAACTTCATAAGATGATTGGCTGCCTTGATTAGGTAATCCCAAATTGAAGGTCACATCATGTCCATACACTTACTAGGGCTAAGTTCAATGTCACAATCTCACCTATGACCATACATGGGGGAGACATGTGCTAAAAAAAAAACATCTTCCAGATTTTTTTTAATTGCAAGTCAATGGAGGTCCTTGTGGAATCATTTTTATGTGCGTAGTTGCTTTTTTAACCCCTAAACAGTGCATAATTTCCTTACGACATTTTAAGCCTCGCTAGGTGTATGTTTGCAAGTAACTTTTGCATGTAGACTACGTGATAAATTGTCAAGAATACACAAAATAAACTTGCAAAGCATACAAACCAAGGTCAATTAATGGCAAAAGCTGTTGTGGGGATGATGGAAGTGACAATATCTGAAGCAGCAGCCATGGTTAATGATAATAATGCCACCCAAGCCCAAGATTATAAAACCAAAACTGCAAACCAGTGTGAAATCTCAAGCATCTGATTGGCTGAAATGGCAACCTGCCTTTTCAGCCAATCAGATGCTTGAGATTTCACACTGTCTCCATTCTTTTTAATAACCTTGGGCACCAATTACTTTTTTGTTTTGTCACAAGTGAGCACAAAAAGTGAAAATAATGTTAATCAAAGAAGACAACAATGCAAGTCGGATTATTCAACAACTGTCAGTAAGCTTCATGAATTATTATATCTGCCAGAGATTCATAACAACCAGAACAAAGTATCAACACAGAGAAAATCTGTACATAACACATTGTGAGTTTTGAGTTTTATTTTATATGCCTACTGATGCAACAAACATGTAATCATTTACAACACAACACTAGCATTACTTTCCAACTACATTCAATAAACATGCAGTTACATCAACTGTAGAGCACACAATCTATTTGGTTTCTAAATTGAAATATATCTAAATTTCTGTTTAATGCAGAATCATGTTTAAAAATACCTGTTCAAATAATATTTCTACATTTGGTCAGACTTCTATTCTGAAATATTACTGTGGACGCCCTTAAAATATATTGGTGAACATTCAATTTCATGGTTTTACTTAAGACCATTTTCACGGGTTCTTAATTTTGTGGAATTCAATTTTTTAAAATGTTTAAATTTGATTCTTTATTCCAAGGTGGTTTTAAATTCAAGAATCCATCATCCAAGGAAATCCATGAAAATTGTTATCCCACAAATACTGATCATTTTACAGAATCACCAAAATATTCAATTTTTCCTTTAACATGATTAACAAATACATGTACAGCAGACCTCTTAACATCTCAATTAAACTTGTAATTTCTTCAATAGTTAGCAATGTTTAAATGGTAAAAAATTTGCATACCCTTTTTGTTAGCCTTTTGCAATCTACTTCTCATTAAAGACAGTTAAATGTATTAAAGAGGATGGTACAGATTTCACTGTTCTAAAAGTGTTTTTTTCTGTAATTACAATATTAAAGTACAGGTATTAAACATGCCTTTTGCATTACACAGCTATTTCCTTTATTGTAAAGTAGATGAAATTTCATCCATTTTTTTGTACAGTTCAGCACGTTTATCAGCTATAGCTTTTTCACTGTCGAGATACTGCTGTTTATTTAACTTCTGGGCAATCAGCTTCTCCGCATATGTCACTTGCAGGTTTAACTGCTCTTTGTACTGGTGGTCCAGACGATTCAGCTCCGCTACCTGCAAATACAGTATTCCAAAACTCTTAACATTTTATTTAAAATTATATAACTTCATAGTATACGCAGCAAAAAATAAAAATAAAGTGACACTTAAAAACTATGAAAAACTGAGATACATAATAATATAAATTCTATATTTTCACACCCTTCCCATAAAAACTCATGGCTAAAACAGTAAAAGACTGTAGATGCACTATCTACATGGGCATAAAATGGAATGAGTTTTCAAGAAAAAGGAGTTTTTCAGGGTTAATAATGGTTTTAAATTCTAAAAAAAAAAGAAGTTTAAAGTTAATTTCAATACAATATTGTCACAAATGAAAACAAAAATTATCTTTTATCAGGAATATTTCAGGTAAAACTTACCTTTTCACTTAAGTCCGAACCTTCCGTTTTCAGCTGAGCCTGAAGATTCTGTATCTGACCAGACAGTTGTTTATAATCCGCGTCAATTTTCTTCCGAGCAGTTACGAAGCTAGAATGTTCTTTTCCTGCTTTGAACTTGTCAATGGCATCATCGTAGCTCTGATAGAGGGCGCTGCGCTTGTCCTGAGCACTCTGAACTTCCTCAACCAGACTGGCAACACGCATCTTGCTTTCCTTGGCCTCATCCTGTTACAGTGCAGAACATTTTTCATACAATATTGTTGTAAAAAAATCACATTCAGGGATTTTAATAGCTTTTGAAAACCAGATGTCATTTGACCACTGCCCAAAAAATTTCAACGGGTTGCATAAATGATGATAATAAAAATAAAAACTATTTAAGGTGAAAATTACTTTTACAAATTAAACAAAAAAAGTTGATCTTAAGACATAATAGATGAAATTAAAAAAATAATACAATAGCTTACACAATAAGTATTACATTTATTTGATGCTTTTAACTTGGAACTACATAGTCACACATAAAGATTACATCAATATTTGATGGTGTAAAATTTGGGTAACACCCAACATTTGGGTTGTTTAAAGTGTGTGAAGCCCAACTTAGATCAGGTGCTCGAGATTTAAGACTGGGCTCCAATCTTAGTTTTATTATCTTGGACACAGATCAATCCGTCACACTTAAAACAATCAGTGGTTGGCTGGTTCTCTAAAGTATGGGAACTCACCTTGGTGATGGCAAAGTCCAGTCTGACATAGATAATGACCAGTACAAACAACAGATAGAAGGCTCCAACAACAAGTAGAGGTTCTTGCAGCAGACGCCACTTCTGAAAGTTGTAGTGCAGCTGAAAAAAAAACAGGAAACCAATATATATTAGCTGGAAAATGAGATCATTGTCTAAAGCAGTTCAGAAACTGGTACTGGGTAATTGACATCAAAGAGTCTTCATTTTTTATGTACTTTTAGACAAGATTATCTTTATGTCTTGGTACAAACCATGAATTTCTATAAATAACAGTTATTTATATTTTTCGATTTCTTCTAGGTGCCACATGAATATATAAAGTAACAGGATACGAGTTACTAATTAATCTATTCTTTGGGCCACCATTGCAATCAGTGCAATCTGATTAGGATCTATAATAATCGCTAGCAAACCGTGAAAACTTGACTAGATTGCACAGTAGCACATGTAATAAAAGAATATTAATGAAGTTAAGAGTTACCTCAAAGTCTTGGATGTGCTGTTCAACCAAGTTATTCTTGTAAGCAACAATCACTGGTCGGCCAACTGTGTCCAGGTACGTGTAGTGGAGCTCATCCTTTCCCTTTGACACATCAAAAGGTGTCTTCAGTTGCCAGTTCCTGTAAAATATGAAGAAGACCTTTTCCATTTATTCCATATACACAGGTTTTATCACATTTGAGACAAGTGTAGATCCAGATCTGCTGGCACATCCATGCCATCTGATCTGGAGCTGCCCTGCTAATGAATCTAAATGCAAAAAGAGTAGACTGAGATCAGCAAACACAAATATGCCCACTGGACTTGATCTATACTGTTTGCAAGTGCCTTAAAAGTTCTATCTATGGAGAAAAGGGTTAAATAATTGTGATTACATAGTATCTGACTTGCAGTTTTATCGAGCCACTTCAAGTCTACTGTTAGCAGTAAAACTATTGACAGTTTAATGAACTTTTGCAATAGTTAAGTTTTATTATTGATAAATATCATTATACATGTAATTATTCCGAAATATCGTTAAGTTGACCAATTGTTACACCTAAATCAACCACAGTACTACTTACGAGGAACCCTCGGGCAGGATAATTTTGAAGGTCATCTGATCAATGACAACATCATCGTATACATGGTCCACAAATCTCATCTTCAATGCGTAATTGTCACCTGTAAAAATGAAAATCAAACAGATATTATTGTATGCTGCGTGCAGGGCAAGATCATAAAACTAAGATTGGATACCATTCTCAAATCTCAAGCATCTGATTGCCATTTCAGCCACCATTTGAGCCTATCAGAAGCTTGAGAATTGAAGCTGGTCTCCAGATTTAGTATTATGATCTTGTGTACATGTGTTCAAACCATTTACACCATATATATGCATTGTAGTGCATGTGCGACCAGTGTAGTATTGTGCTATTTGATTAAGATCCACAATGTTCACTTTAGGTCAGAAACAACCTAAGTCCTTATCAATCGATCAGCAATAGTGTAAATCCTTATTGTGGCATGGATGTGCTGGCTGATCTGGATCTACACTGTTCACCCTCGCCATAAATGCATATATATGGATAAAAGGCTAATTCTCCCCTGAACTGAAAATTGTATACACTTGGTAAAATGCCTATTGCTGGTTTGTATTCTATAAAAAGTTAAGAAATTACAATGAAGTTCACAAATGTTAATTCAACTGTACAACATTTCTAGTATTTCATATATAGGGAACTCATGAAATTTAAGGCCCCAGTTACACAGACAGTCGGTGCCCAATCGGTTATTTTATTTTAAGTTGCTCGCTGATTTGATCGGTTGTCATGCGTTATTTTATTTCTGTTTTCCTGTGTAACCAGCCATTGGTGATTCACTAGTGTTCATCGGTTATACAGATATTTCATGGGTTTCTGGTAAACATTAATTCTCATCTTTTGTTCTTTTTGGTGGTAAGTATTAGTTGATCGGTTGCTTATCGGTGGCCCATCGGATATATCGGATGTAGACAGGTTGTCGATCAGTGATGTCGGTTTTATACAGGATGTCGATCGGTGATGATCGGTTGTAGACAAGTTGTCAATCGGTTATTTGTAAAATATTTTCACCGATCGAGAATTTTAAACATGTCTTAAAATCCCGATCGTTATTTTTCACTGACGAAACTCATCTTTCCCCAGCAGCAAATGATAGGTGGCAAACAGGTGACCAATAGTTGATATCGGTGGTCAATCCGTTGTCATCGGTTCACTCATTAATTTGGCTAAAAAAACTACCGATCGACCACCGATGGCTCTGTGTAACTGGGGTTTGAACAAAGCAGACCTTAAAAATATCTTAAATTTTAACACTTCAGTCGGAACAAGCATCTACTGGAAATTCTTAATTTCTTTCCTGATCAGAAAAATTGTGCTAGGTTCAACAACCTAGTCAAATGTCTGAAATATGAAATATAAAGGAATGGCAGTTATAGCAAATGTTATGTTTTCCTGACTGACAAACAAAGTGATCCCTATTTATCACCTGTTTTTTCCAAAGATCCACACAAAAATTCTAAAAAATACAGTAACATACCACTGTTAAACAGGTACTGGTAGCTAGGAACATTGTACCCGATGGTGTACTTGGTTTTCCAGCCACCAAACAGAGGGAATCTGGGACGTAACTCCACCTCGACCATGTCTTCCAGTTCACGCATGGCACTTGTTGAAATGTTACCAATTTCATCTCGGTAGTAAACATCCCTTGCCGATGCAGGCAAGATGGTCTGGAAAATAACACCACCTTATGATTCTACTGTCAACCTTCATGAGCAATTTGGTCAACTGAGTCTTCTGACCAGGACTTGTAATTATATTATCCATCCAACAAATACCCTCTTTTTGTGTTTTGAATCTCAAAATGAATTCTTTTGGAAGTTTGCTATATTGCAATACTGCTTCCAGTGCCCAAGATCATAAAACTAAGAAAGGAGACCAGTCTCAAATCTCAATCATTTGATTGGCTGAAATGGCAACTGGTCGCCATTTTAGCCAATCAGATGCTTGAGATTCGAGACTGGTCTACAGATTTACTTTTATGATCTTGGGCAGAGGTAGATGATTCCAGAAGGTTGCTTACCTTGAATGACTTGACTGAAGCCCCTTCTGCTTGTCTTTGGTAGTCGTATCTTGAGAAAGGCCCCTTCAGTTCTGCGCCAGTGTGTCGCACCTCAATATGTTCCTCTACTGCAATGTTACCCCAGTGCGAGACCTCAATTACACGTTCCATGCTGGTTATTGTCAGGAATGGTGTGTTATTTTCGGAGTGTATTCGCAGCTCTCCCTGTCAACAAATATGTTCTTTTATAATAATCTACATTTTGTATCATTTTTACATATTTAAAATCTTTTTGCATGTTTATACACCAGGGCTTTTTTTTCACTGCCTGAGGAAGGGGCCCATGCCCTAAAATTTTGGGGAAAATAGTGTTTTTTTCTCTGAAGGGGAATGAAAAAACCTGAAGTGAAGTTACTTTTTGGGGAAAACTGCATGATTTTGAAGAAATTTTCTGATAGGAAGGCGCCCATAAGCGGCCCCTACTAAAGAAGGAAAAAAAGCCCAGTACACACATAATTAGAACTATATGCCTTCCTAAGCTTGACATGGTATACAAACAGTTTGAAATGGACTGAAGTCAGTGATAGTTAAAAGCAAAAAGGACCAAAAGCTGACAGAAGACAGCACTTTAAAACTACTGAATTTGCAAACACCTCGATATTGAGGGCTATTCATTTCCATAGATCGGTGAGTGGGTGTCACATCGACCTATAACACCAGCCTATATTACTAATCATTTCAATTCTGAACAAAGCTTTGTTCTTTTGCCAAAGATTATAAAACTGAAACTGAAGACCAGACTCAACCTAATCAATCTTGAAACAACTTGTGTAGATTTGGATCTGAATGCACAAAAAAGCAATATCCATGAAGGCTTAAAGGTATAGGTATAAAACCAACATCATCGTGTTGAGTTGCTTTTCATTTCTTGCATACTGGATAAGTATTTCCGCGTGATTTACCAGGGAAAGAAAATCTTATCTTTTCCCTAGGGAAAAGAACGTTCGCGTGCTACATGAGTGACGTCACGTCTTCAAGTATCTGATGTAATATATTCAAGTTAGTGACGTCATTTAAAAATAAGGTCAGTGATTTTTTTTATGCCAAATATTGGGAGAAATAGGGCCCCATTCCCCCCTAAAAATAGTATATATTTTTCCCCCATGTCCGATAAAAAATTCCCCCTTTGCTGGAGTCTGTTACAGACCGTACTGAGTCAGGATATGTTTAATGGATAGCGCTGATAGACAATACAATGACAAGAATAATTGATAAAATTGCAGAGGGAGAAAGAGACATTTCACTGTAGACCACTGACTTTCTTTGAATTAAAAAATCAGTGAACCCTTTGTTTTGTTGTGTTTGACAGGCTGCAAGTATATTCCAAATACTCCCCCTTTCCTTTGTTCACGTCGCAATTTTCCCCCTCCAAAGGGCTGTGACCCCCTTCCCCCAAAAGTGAAAAAAAAACACTGAAGGTTTGCGTTAACGTCAATATTTCAGGGTAAAGAAACAAAATTTAATGTACACAAATGTTATGAACAGTAAAAGGTTTAAAAAGTATCTTGCACGAGACATTCGGTAAAGATTGAAAAATCTGTCACCTTGGGTGAACTGTTTTGGCGGGAACTCGGCAGAGCCTCGTTCCCGCAAAAACAGTTCACCCTCGGTGACAGATTTTTCCATCTTCACCTCACACTCATGCAAGATACTTATACGAGTTATTCACCTTGGAAGAATCAATCTTTCTCAACACACCTCATTAAATAATAAGATGTATTCTTTTCACATACATCTTATATTAAAATTACCTCAGTGAATGGTTCCCTGGTTTCAAATGGTCCATATGTGATGGTACTCTCGGACTGGGAGACTGGCTTTGTCTTAGTATATGACTCGATGGTGCTAGATGAAGTAGTCACGGTGGTGGTCTGGGTTTTCACCTTATAGGGAGAGAACACAAACAGATTTCCAACGAACACAACATATTGTTTCTCGGCTTGCGTCACCTGGCGAGGGAACGGTGTTAGGGCATGGGCAAAGACGGTGTCTACATTGACTGTTATTGATTTTCCTGTCTCCAAGGCAGATGGTAAATTTACTCTCCAAAACTGCTTGTCACTGTAACATAAGAAAGAACTAACATGAAAATAAAGCAACAAAAATGTCATTCCAGAAATGTTATTTTATGAAAATTGATCTAACAAAAACACCAAGACATCAATATTTTCAAAATGTAGATCCAGCAGTGCTTTTTCTACATATAACAAAGTCAAATTTTGGAACTATTCTCACTGCTTAACATGCATATTTCATCTGCAATTAAAGTGCAGACCCAGTTTTCATCAACATAGAATCATTGCAGACTAACATTTAAATGTTAATGCAGGAATTTCTCTGGGACAGAGGGATGACAAACCCCCATTATCCATACTTTTTGCTAAATGAAGTTATTTTC
The DNA here is from genome assembly GCA_038501625.1 of Corbicula japonica. Lineage (NCBI taxonomy): Eukaryota > Metazoa > Mollusca > Bivalvia > Venerida > Cyrenidae > Corbicula > Corbicula japonica. The sequence goes on from JAZAYU010000014.1 coordinate 5,126,698, forward strand.
ATGGCAGAACTTAAACTTGTTACCTCTGTCCTGTGACAGTAGTTTGTGTTACTGAAAGATGGCTGGCCTTCTCCTCACCATCTGCTTTCAGCTGAAATCATAAACAAGTATAATATTATTTGAATGATCCATGGTAGATCCAATGCGGCATCGTTTTTTTTAAATTATGAGGTGTCAACTTTAAATTTTAACTTTTCATGCATTTTATATAATTATTAAACCCATTAACACTTATAATGTTATTAAATTTGAATAATGTAAAGCTGTTATGTAAACAATAATTATTAGAGCAAATATACAACTAACATTTCTTTTTTTGCTTTGACTAGTATGAAATAACACACAACTACTAAAATATGATGATTAAAATCTTTTTTGCATCAGATGATTGGCAAACAGTGCAGATCCAGATAAGCCAGCATATCTGTGCCCTGTGATCATGATCTTAAATGTTTGCTTTCAGATTCATTAGGTTATTTCTGACCAAGAAGTGAATGTAGATCCAGATCAGATGGCACTGTGCTAAAAGGTCACAGGAAAAATTCTTTTCTTTGCGATCATCTACACATCCTGCTTGATCATTTGTTCAAGTTTAAAAGATATCCGCCTGATACTGCGATGGTTAATGAGTTGATGCCATTGATTTTGGGGAGGCACTGATGGCAGAGTGCAACTCTATATGCCATCCACTTGTTAGGGGCATAAAAAATGCATCTATCAACTCAAATCCATCTTTGGTAGGTTAAACCCCAGTTACACAGAGCCATCGGTGGTCGATCGGTAATTTTTTTAGCCAAATTAATGAGCGAACCGATGACAACAGATTGACCTCCGATATCAACTATTGGTCACCTGTTTGCCACCTATCAATTGCTGCTGGGGAAAGATGAGTTTCGTCGGTGAAAAATAACCGATCGGGATTTTAAGACATGTTTAAAATTCTCGATCGGTGAAAATATTTTACAAATAACCGATTGACAACTTGTCTACAACCAATCATCACCGATCGACATCCTGTATAAAACCGACATCACCGATCGACAACCTGTCTACAACCGATATATCCGATGGGCCACCGATAAGCAACCGATCAACTAATACTTACCACCGATAGGAAAAAAAAGATGAGAATTAATGTTTACCAGCAACCCATGAAATATCTATTTAACCGATGAACACTCGTCAATCACCTGTGGTAGCGACCGATTCTGACAGTCCGGACTGGACCGGACTGTCTGGTTCCTAGCCTGGTAGAAGACGATCACGTGGGCCCGCAGTGACGTCACTCTGATTTCTGCTGACCAAATGACAAGACACATTGCTTGAACCTGATCCAGGATTCCGAGCCAAGTCTACTTTTGGTGAGTTTATTAGAGTCATTTTATTGTTGCTAACTAAAGTAGGCAGTCGTTGGACGACGCCTGCTTTACTGGCGATGAGGATTTTCGTACCCACAGCGGGGAATCTATTCATCTTTACCGGTAACTTGCTCCATCCGTTGGACGGGTGGAGTGGGGGAAAGTTGGACGGATTGGTCGTTGTGTTTTGTATATGTATTTAGGATTTCGTCCAAAGTCGGGTGGGACTCGACCTCGGACGATCCTTGCCCTCAGCTAGAAAGCTCTGCCTTGGCGGTTCATTGGCCGTGAAGCCGCCAAGTGACGTGTCGGGTCACGATCACGTGGTTGACCCGATATCGTCTGGCCGTTTTTCTATTTTAAGTTATTAATATTTTTGTTTTACGTTTTATTTTATTTTTATATTTTCGGCCAATTCGTTCTGTAAATATCATATTTTAATAGTTTCTGTCGGACAATTGAAATCTCGTTTTGCCGCCATTTTGGTGGGATTCCGCGGGCCCGCCATTTTCTTGGGCGAGATCTCGCGGGATCGCCATTTTGGTGGCGGCACCGGTTTTTCTACTTCCGGTTGATTTCTGAAGTTGATATTTCTTTGAATATTTTTTTTTTTGTGAATATTTTAAATAAAGTGCTATTTTGTGTGTTACTGTGTCTTATCTTGTCTATATTTGAGGTTTTTGGTTTGCTTTATACAATTAAACAAACATGACTGAAAATGATTTATGGTCCTGGGAGGAAGAGGGTCTTGGGTGGAACCTGTGCAGCCCCTTGCCCTCCAGTCCCCCATGCATTGTAAGTGCCCGGCCTATGGTGGAGCCGGGCCCTGGTCCCCTTATTAAGAATGGGGGCTCCTCGACCCTTGTGAAAATTAATTTGGCAGGGGTGGAGGAACTGAAGGCAATACCGGGGATTGGGGAAAAAGGAGCAGAAGGTATAATTAGGTTCAGACAGAGGCATGGTAATATTACCAGGTACAACTTTCGCTACATAGACGCACTGCAGGGGCATGATAAACTTATTACCTATTTCAACTTCGAAAGGGCAGAATACCTCAGGGACGACCACACGGGCCCGACTAACTCGGATCCGTGGGGCCCAGCCACGAATTTGGCCCTTGAAGTTGAAATCCTTAAAAAGGAACTATCGCATGTCCAGAAAGTGGTCTTTTCACCGTGGAGGGATGGGACCCCAGCCCGTCCCCCTACGGAGAGCAACGCAGCAAGTAGGGCTTTATTTAAAGACGAGGAGGATCGGGGCCAGACCCAGGTTGGGGGACCCAGTCCTCCAACCTCGCCAAGAGGTACTCTAATGGCCCCGCTCCAGCCTAAAATAACAACTCAGTGGGTCATGCCTCTTTACAATAAAAAGTGGGCTGAAAGCGTGAAAGTTGGTCCAATGTTTAGCACTCCTTATGACACAAACAATGCCCCACCCACTTCAGGTTATCGTTCAGGGGTAGAGCTAGTGGGATCTGAACGACTAGGAGAGAGAATTTGCAGTTTCGGTGCACGGGGCACGCAAACCCAACATCAAATGGGTATAGACCACGGTAATGCGAGACCGGGAGGGAGTCCGGCTGGATTTGCCAGGAGTGATCCTGGGGCGGATCTTGCCGGATGCAGACCCCGGCCTGGCGTTTTGGATAATATAGAAGCAGAGCCTAGGGAAGGTGCCCCAAACAAAGATTTCTTGATGGAGCCTAGGCAGTACAGGCTATATGATGAGCACCCAACTGTACCTGATCAGGGTGGACCCTGGGGTAGGGGTACTGTAGACCCTACCCGAGGTAAACTCAGTTCAGGGGCAGATCAGGGTCATGGTAGGCCCCATTTGCCTCGAAATCCGGTGGAGGAGGCTAAGGCTGATGGCCTGATAGGGAGGAGTGTAGACCCTAGTGGGTGTAGACCCCAGTCTCAGGTTAGACCCGGTTGTGATTGGCAAATGGGTAGTGCCCGGAGTGGTCGGGAGGACCAGCGCCAGTACCTGGCGTGGCTAGACCAAAGGAATAATGGAAGTAATGCAGGTATAGACCCCGAGTGTAGGGGTGCCCCAATCCGTAGGTCAGACATAACTGAGATGCCAAGTCGGGTAGGTGCTCCGGAGAATCGAATATATCTAGTGAGAAGTGAAGCTAATTCTAGTAGGGCGATACAATTCGCGGGGGAGGATGGTAACTCTGGGTCGGGGTGGGTTTCACCGTGCGAACGGGGTGGGGAGTGTGGGGGTCCTCAAAGGGGTTTGCCAATAGAGAATAGTTGGGGAAAGGTGTATACCCCCAGTTCTGGGATGTCGCGTACTGAACAGCCGGTGTTCAGAAGGGATGCAACCGGTATGGCCCGGAGTAGCGGGGTACCCTGGGGTGGTGAGGGGGAGGGGTTTCCCGCAAGGGGAACCCAACCTAACCAACCATCACGGGTAGGCCAGCTACCGAAGACGATCCAATTTGATGGTAGTTCGAGTTGGGAGGTTTTTTACCAGAAATTTGAGAAATTTGCCAGGGTGAGTGCTTGGACTGATGAGCAGTGCCTAGATCAGTTATGCTGGGCGGTCACCGGCAAAGCCGCAGACCATCTAGCTTTATTATTGAAAAAGTACCCTGGAATCCTGTACGCCTCTCTAATCCAGCGGTTGGAGAAGCGGTATGGGGACAATGATCTCCCAGAGATGTCCTATTTGTGTCTACAAAATGCTGTTCAGAATGAAGGAGAACCGCTCGAGGAGTGGGCGGACCGGGTGGTGAAACTTGCTATGAAGGCATTTCCCAACCTCCCGGAAAACTTTGTGGAATCTCAAGCAATTTTGAGTGTGTGCCAAGGGCTTGCTGATGCTGTGGTGGGTGAGCAGGTGTGTAACCTCCGACCCCGCACAGTAGAAGAGGCCTTGGATAAAATTAAATGGTACCAGCACAATCACCAATTAATGAAGCATCGGGAATTATCTGGTCCAGATTCACCTCGGGCAGTGGGGAGGTCTCACCGGCCCGAGAGTTCTGGACCAGCCATACGGATGGCCCGACCGGCTGAGGGTCGGAAAAGCTGTTCCTCAACTGAGTCTGAGAGCCCAGTGACACCCCGAATCAATAACGTGGGTCGGGGTATGAGCCCAGAGTCAGATGGGGACTCTCCTACTTTAAAGGAGTTGGTTAAAAGCATGATGGCATCATTGTCTGAAATGCGGATCGAGACAAGGGACTCGTCGCGGTCAACATCACCGCGACGGTCTCCAGCAGGTTGCTTTCATTGTGGGGACACTGGGCATTTCAAAAGAGATTGTCCTGGACGTCCCCAAGGCGGCGGGACATCTGACCGACGGGTCACTTTCAAAGAGGAGGCTGTTCCTCAAAAGAAAATAAAGCAAATCCGGTTAGAGTACGAGGTAGGAATTCGAAGCAACCCAGATGAGAGCGTGGCTGAGTGGGACAGGGACCTGTGCGAGTGCGGCCCAGTTGAGGGGGAGAAGTCTATTGTTAAGGGTATTACCAACGGGGACCAGCCCACGGGCAGCCCCCGTGACTCAATCCTTTGTAGCAGTGAGACGTTGGATCACGTTGGATCCGGGTTGGGATCTACACCCGGTCCACCCATCCAACGCCCCTCTTTGGTTGACACCTGCACGGTGGAAGTGCAGCTAAATGGGCGTACATTTAAGGCAGTGGTCGATACGGCAGCCGAGATAACTCTTATCTCGGACCGCTTATACTGGTCCATTAAGGGGCGGCCCCCAATTTTACAAAATGTTAAACTGGTAGGAGCGGGGAGAGACATGGCCATGAATGGTTTTATTGTGGGGCCCGTGAAATTGAGGATCGGGGGCCGAGATTTCAATGAAAACATTTATGTCGCACCCATAGAGGATGACATGCTTCTGGGGATAGACTTCATTTACAGGGAGGGGGCGGTTGTAAACACTAGAAATGAGACCCTGGATTTTGGGGCTTGGAGCGTGCCATTGAAGTTTGGTCGGGGTTCGAACCAAGAATGTCGGGTCTCAAAGGTGTTTGTGGAGAAACGGGCAGTAGTCCCCACAAACTCAGCGAAAATGATTAAAGGGGTGGAGCATGCAATCGACACGGGGGGCGCCCGCACTATCAAACAGCGGATGAGGCGCACCCCGTTGAGGTTTGCGAAAAAGGAGGAGGCTCACCTGACTGAAATGTTGGAGGCTAGGGTGATAGAACCCTTAACCTCTGAATGTGCCTCTGCACCAGTGCTCATTTGGAATAAAGACTGTACAGTTTGCTTGTGTTTAAACAACCGAATACTGAACTCGGTGACGGTGTTTCCGCTGCCGAGAGTAGATGATTGCTTAAACCATCACCCGGTGCTGGTGTTGTCTAGATCCGGGGGACAGTTTATTCTCAACCCCGACGTTAGTGAGACGGCGATCGGGGCTGAGCTTGGTTCCGCGTTTACTTGGGAACAGATGTGGTACTGCACTACCCGGGAGCAACTGTTGGCTGTGGTCCTGTTATCCCGGGGGTGCCGCTTTTTCCTGGGTCTTCCCTTTGATCCCGGCGGGCCGCAATAGGTCCCGTCGGGAGAAATGAGGGACCTCCTGGGGGTGCTACGGGGCGGGGAGGACCTCGTTCCGGGCCTCCGGGGGTGTATTGGGGGAACGGGTGTTAGTGGTAGTCCGGGTGGGCTGCGGGACGGGCAACAACCCCGTCCCGGGCATCGCGGCAGGAATAAATGACAAGGGGTCGAGCAGGAGGCCGTGGGCAGGGGGCTGTTATATTCACTTGAGATGCTGAGCAATCTGGCCGCCCACAAGCCCACGGACGCTAGTGTAGGTTTATTTCTGTCTGAATAGAACATGTGGCTCCTTGCGCTGCCCGTCAAAGTTTCTCGGGTGGATCTCTTCCCGGGAAGCATTTGCCGGTTAATGGGCTACCCCTTCGTGTAGTAATTTGACGGCCGGGTGGGCCCCTGAGAGGAAGAGTTTTCTGGCTTCCTGCCTCGGGGGATCAAAGACGGCCGTATGAACGCTAGGCACCTTAAGGCAGTATGGGCATTACTGAGGTCGCAGGAGAGTCCTTCTGGAGCTCCTAACGACTTGGGTTACCTTAGGGGATCAGGAGCGCCGTAGCTATGGGTCCTGGCCCTCTACCAACGTCTGTTATTTCCTAGTCCGTTTATTTAGGTTACTGAAGTGAGCCGGGAACACTTTCTGTTAGCGAGCCCCGGTTCACACAAGCATGGGTAACTTTCTGTTAAATAAAATTCTCGGGTGAGTCCTCTCCCGGGAATAACATGGCCGGCAATACACCGGACGGCCGGGTATGGCTCCCGAGCGGGGAAGGTCTCTACCCTCGGGAGAGTACTGGCGGCCGTGCGAAAATCCGGCAGTTAACAAGAGTTCTGGGATCACAACAGCCACAGGGGAGTCCTACCTGAGGGTCCCCTGCTGTCTGGGTCACTGAGGGAGGCCTGGATCGCCCAAGCTCTGGGGGCCAGGCTCTACCCATCAAGATTACACTAAATAGTCAGAGGTCATTAGGCTGTCCCGGGAGGGTGGGCTAGGTCAAACCAGTTGGAGGTCATCTGGGGGGTCGTCTAGACCGTGACCACCCTAGGCACCAACTGACCCAAAGGGAGGGGGGAGGCTTTTTAAATAAAATGGGGAGGAGTGTGGTAGCGACCGATTCTGACAGTCCGGACTGGACCGGACTGTCTGGTTCCTAGCCTGGTAGAAGACGATCACGTGGGCCCGCAGTGACGTCACTCTGATTTCTGCTGACCAAATGACAAGACACATTGCTTGAACCTGATCCAGGATTCCGAGCCAAGTCTACTTTTGGTGAGTTTATTAGAGTCATTTTATTGTTGCTAACTAAAGTAGGCAGTCGTTGGACGACGCCTGCTTTACACCGATGGCTGGTTACACAGGAAAACAGAAATAAAATAACGCATGACAACCGATCAAATCAGCGAGCAACTTAAAATAAAATAACCGATTGGGCACCCACCGTCTGTGTAACTGGGGCCTTGCAGCAAATACAGGTGTCTGTGCAAAACATTAATCAGTTGTTAATGTCAATGGGATACGCCCCTGCAATAAATTTGCACTTACCGTTGCTCCAAAGTATGAAAGATAATTCTGAAGAGAACTGTCTATTGGCACTAGGAAAAAACCAGCAGAAGTTTTCCCTGCATTTTCAATTGTGACGGCCGTGCTGATCTTTACTAAATGTGTAGAAATGTCAATTTTTCTATCCGCTTGAGTTATCGTCAAGTCGTTGTTGATGGCATCTTGTCTGCAATATATTTTATTGCACGACAGCAATAAAATATAACCGATGACAGTTAACCAAATACTTCTCGGAATCATCGTCTGGCACCGAAGGATCTAATGGATTTTTCTGCAAAATATTATTTAGCCGGCTTAACCCGGAAGTGGTTGTCAAACAGGAACTTATGTGTCATGTAAAGCTAAATGAACCTTGTTTCGTTTATTTTAAGCTATTGGTTTCAAATAGTTTTATTATAAAATCTGACTGAAATAAAAATTTGCTAACAATTTATTCGCTTTCATACTTTTCAAGTCATTAGTTTATTTTTATCCGAAAATAAATTATAAACATTTCCCGCGAAATTTTATGTCAAACATGGCCGGTGTCACGCTGTCAGAACACAATCAAACTTTGAAAGAAGCTTTAATTGAAAGTCTTACAGCTATTCTTTCCCCAGACCACAAAACTCGTGCAAATGGCGAAGATCAAGTGAAAGCATTGGAAGTTACTGAAGGTTTTTCGTTTCTTCGTTTCATCACTCCTCCCACTTCGCCAGGCTCGCCAAATTCCCCAAAGGCCAACCTTTTATGATTACCCCAACTGCTATAATCTGTATCAGCACTTTAGGGTCTACACTGGACAAACTTCATTTTTGTTTGTTTTGATACACTGGAACTGTAATTGGTTCATCCACACTGTTAACTATAAAATACCAAGTGTTCTAAAATTCCATCCCAACAATTTTCACATAGTGCAGACTACGCTTGATTTAAACTTTCATTGCAATTTCTTTTGTTCTGGCTAAATCAAGTTAATCGCACAGTGCACAAATAAAGTAATCAGCTGTCTCCCTTCTCGTGCGATGTCCATTTGTAACACTGATGTCAAGAAAAAAGAAGTGTCTCCTTGACCAAGCCCTGCCGAGGAGACCCAGAGTCTCATCGACTGGCTCCGGACAAGGAGGCTATACGGGTACTATTGTCTCCTCGACTGGTTCCAGAACTGATGTTTGGTACTTTATTTGCCCATTATAGTCATAAATTGTGTTTAAACTTGAACATCAAATGCAATCGGGAATTCAATTAAAATTTTGTAAAAATGTTTGTTTCTTTTATGTAAAGGTGTTTTCACATGTGAAATAATAATTGTGCCAATTGCTTGTCGTCTGATGTTTCGGCAATAATTAAAACTTGTTAAAACTATCAATAGACAATACTAAGTGATCAACTCAGTTTGCAGTCGTGAAATAGCAGCATTGTTAAACGCTGTTGTTCACAGGGTTGGTAATTAGCATATTGTTTTTTGTTACTCTATAAATTACAATAATTACCCTATCATTTTGTTCCTTTTTAAAATTATAGAACAATTTCATATTGGCACAATTATTCTGTGTTGATGGTTTTATTTCATTTGAATTGTATTTTTAAGTTGATAATAAACATGTATGTCGGAATAGTATGTACCGTAAAAACCCTATGTTTTCGGTCACCCTATGTTTTCGGCCACGGTCTTTTTAAAAAAATATTAATTTTTTTAATGACCCTAAAAATTTGGCCACAAAAATTCGGCGATTTTTCGCTAACCCTATGTTTTCGGCCAGCATTTTCAATTCTAAATTCGTCTGTTTTTATTAAATTAGTAATAAAAAATATGTTTGTAAACCTTGGTTTTGGTTTTGATATTAACCCAATGCCTCATGTATACGGAGTTTTACGATTAGACCACTCGCCTAATAGATACGGCGTTTATCTACTTTACCTGTTGATTCATAGATACGGTTTTAATAGATTAAGCCAACTGAATCATAGATACGGCATTTTTCCGGGTCACTTTTTCTAGTTGTTTTTTATTAAATATAACAGATAAAAGTATACTACCCTAGTATTTTCTAAAAGTGCGATCTTTTCTCGGTAAAATCTGATATAAACATCATAAGGTTTATATTTACAGTTTTGTCTTAAATCCAGGTTATTTCAACACACCCTGGATTTCCCAGTGACACAAAGGTCGAGGTGAACAGTGGAAGTTTCCACTTCACATAGTTCTTTGTTTCTAATTTTAGAAATGCTTACGCAAGTTTTGTGCTCTTGTTAGCTGAATGTACTATTTTAAGAACATGAATAAGCTATTTTAAAAAATAAAGATCAGTTGAATATTCGGTAAAAGGTCGCGACCTGTCTGGATCACTCGTGACCTTCATGTCTATTTCCTGCAGCTGTAAAAACATGTTTACATGTCATATGTTTTGTCGGCGATTTATGGATAATGATCAAAGGTAAGTTTGAAATATTTTTGGGGGACTCTGAGGTCTGTCAAAACAACTTAATTAGATCAAAAGGGTTAAAAGCGGATGTTTATTGGCTTCAAAGGAAGTGGCCCATAGCGTGGCATGTTAGGTGCCTTATGCAAATTAGGCAATGGGTGGGGTAATTAAAATGTTATAATCTACAGAACAATAAACCAATCAATAAATTGTGTTGATATTCAGTTAAAGAATCCTAGATTCCTAATCATATTTATTAGTTTTGGACACGCCCATAGAAAATAAATGACAGCACACTTCAAATTTGTAATAGGCTATGCTCTATAATTCTTTCATATCTGTTTTAATTGAAGATTTCTAAATTCACACCCTATTAAATCATAAACACACCTACTTTACAATTGAATTCTAAACATTGAAATGATATTGCAAAAATATAAATGATTAACATATAGATTAAACAAAATAGTTCTAATGATTTAAAATTTATTTCTTCTGTTAATTTGTTTTCAGGTAGAGAACTTCACCAAGAGGCCTGGTTCCAAACTGCTGGCATGGGTGTAATGTGCAATTATGCAAGCAAGGAAATCATCGACTTTACCACATGAACAATATCGAGTGAAAATGGACATTTAGTTTATACATCTAGTGATTAGTGACTTAATAATTTCTGAAACAAACACTTCAAATTAAAAAAAAATCACCAAACCCCTTCAAGAACAAACTATAAAAGCCACCGACCTGACGATTCCTTAAGCCCAGACAAAGCAGTTTTCATATTGTTTTGTACCGGTATATAAAAAATAAAAATATATACAAGTAAATGTGTTGGTATTTTAATAGTTAGCAAATAAAAACAAAATCATGATGGCCAAAGTAACCATTTTATCAATGAAATGAAGTCCTGCAGACTAGTTATTACTGATGTCCTAGCATGAATAACAGATGAAACTAAAACAAATATTAAGATTTTTTATTTGTTAAATAAAGTTGTTTTCTTTTCTGCTCTTTATATTTTTCAAATATTTTATGTTTAAAATATTAAAATCGTTTGTTTCTGAAAAAAAATGTAAATCACATCTAATTTAATGTTCTCAAGTTTACACAAGAAAAATATTCCTTACTTTCAAAAGCATTTCTTTGGTATAAAAAAATTGTCATATCTTAATGAAACTTATATCATTGGAAAGAAAATGTAATTTCCTAAGTACTATCTATTGGTCATAAAATAATTAAATTAAGTTTTAATATGAAAAATGTGGTCTAAACAGAACAGGTATCAGTTTTCAAATTTTTCCAATAATCTGCATTATTTCAGTGTACACTTAATGCAGCAGTGCTGATTGATTATTGATTATCTATTATGCAGTATCAGTATGCAGTAGATATTACTGATATGGATTACTGTGTATGAGGCATTGGGTTAAAAAAGAACTTAGAAATAACTGTATACATCATTGTCCGCCGATTGAGTTTGTTTCTGAACAATTATTTGTCATCATCTTATTTGCGGTAATCAATATTGTAACAACAAAGCTGTAAGTAATAAAATCGTACCCTGGTAAATATAATGTTCTTTTTATTTAAAGCAATTATAATAATGATTATCTTCAGTTTGTAATCTGTCATCTCAAATCTGTAGACGTTGCTACGCAACTAGGCTATAAAGTGCGAAATATTGCGACTTTATGATTGCCGCGGGCAAACATCTATTGTACTTTTTACTTGATCACATGATCGCCACTTAATAATATCCAAACTGTTTTCAGTCAAATGATTTTTCGATTACTCAAATGTTTTTCCGAAGATAATATCATAACTCGTTTCTAGCCAATATTTTTTTTATGAACAGAACTGATGTTTTTAAAACCGTTATTCAAAAGCGAGTTTAATTTTATTACGAGTAAGAAATTAAATGAACGATGTGTGTTTTTAATTAAGCGAATATACTTGCCCCTAAAATATCCGAGAATTGTTACATATACATTGACTAAAATCATCAAATTTACAACTGCTATGAACACCTGTTCATTGCCCGCTTTGATCTAAAATGTCAGCGATGCTTGTGTAATTTACATCAAAGACATCAAAGACGCCGACGTCAACTTGAAACGCTGTGCACCGCTCAAACATCGATCGACGGTGTATTACAAAAAATTGCAACCCGTCAACAAACTAGGTTCATTTCATTTCTAAATCAGTCGATTGTTTGATTGATAGTATTTGGTATAATTAATGCTAATTTCTGATCTGGTTGTGTTTTAATCTGCAGTACCGGCACTTTGCCGAATTAGCAGTTTGCAACTTATCTATTGCACTCCTATCTGCGACAGCCATCACAATTCTTTTGGCAATGTTGATTATACAACAATAGGATGTTTGTTTAGCAACTATGGACTTAATAACTTGACAATGGTAAGCAGAATTTTTAAAGGTAGAAACGTCTGGAATGTGTTGACTTATTCTAGGCTTACATTTATGGACGTGTCAATTAATGTACATGTGTCTGAATGTTCGAACGATCTTTTTTTAAATGAAAATTCTCTTCTCTAAATATTCGTTCAGCCAGAAAAATATTTTTTTCCGTCCAAAGACTTAGACAAAATACGCTAAGTTACGATACGCATTTCATAAAAAGACATGTATACTGTACTAGTATTCGGATAGTCGGCGACGCGGACAAAATCCTAAGTTTTCGGCCGCGATTTTTATAATTATTTTTTCGTGACCCTAAGATTTCGTCCAAGAAAAAAAATAATTATTTTAAGCTGCCCGAAAACATAGGGTTTTTACGGTATGTGCTAAAAAATTTTTCCCCAGAATGTGCATTATCTAGTTTTCAAAATGTCTATCAATTTCAAATTGGAGAAACTTTTGACAATTTAAAAGTCAAAATTTTGAAATACCAAAATAAAAAAAAAATGTGCAATTTTACAAAAGACTCTAGATTAGTTGTTGCAGCAAAAGCGCAAGCACCAAAGAAAATTTTTATGTATTATGAGGATATTAAGTTTAGAGAGTAAATTTACAGTTGTATACATTGGGGCAGGAAATTTAAATCATACATGGTGATGGAAAAAATCGAATGAGGTATGTACCTTATAAAATTTTGTCATATGCGTTGCACAAATGACAATATCAAGATTATGATCTGTTATTAGGGAAACAGGATCAGGATTAGGATATCAGGAGTTATTTTGGAAACCACCAGAAAATCACATGTATATAAATATCTAACCAAATTAGTATCAATCAGCACCCAAACCATTTGTCTGTTGAATTCCAGCAATTACTGGCCAAGAAATAAATATCGAAATGTTTGTGCACTATTTAATATTACATACTGTGCTGCGACTATTTCTTGTAAAATTCAGAGACCAGGGCTGATGGTTATAAAGCTGAGATTGGAAACCAGTCTCAAATCTCAAGCATCTGATTGGCTGAAATGGCGACTGGTCGCCATTTCAGCCAATCAGATGCTTGATGTTTGAGAATGGTTTCCATGCTCAGTTTTATAACCTTGGGCACTGATCCATAGATGTAAATACGTTATCAAATATGCCAACTCTGGATTATTTTATGATTGAACTGCTTAATCAGATTATATACTTTGATTTTTGTAGAGTTTGGAGTACATCTTGCCGAGTTGACGGTTGATCCGAGTGGCCCACTTGCAATACGGCAACTAGCGTCAGTGTTGCTGAAACAGTATGTGGAAGCCCATTGGTGTGAGCATTCGGAGAAATTTCGCGCACCTGAAACACCAGCTGCGGTAAAAACCAGTGTTTTATTTCACCATTTTGTGAGTGTGGCTAGGGCCCTTGGAATTGTGAAAATAGAATCAAAAGTCCAAAAACTGTGAATTTCGTGATTTGCTGAAAACACGAAATTCTGCATGATTACCATTACATCACGTATTATACGATATGAGTTTAATAACTGTAAATCTGTAAAGGATAACGTTAAATTAAACGTGTAATGAAAAAGTGGAAACAAATAATCAAAGATAAAAGCAGTGTGAATTGTGAATTTTAAGTCGATATTTTGTGGAAAAAAGCCCGTATAACTTTCAGAAATTTTGAATGGTGTCCGAAATCACCCCCATTTTCAGTATAAAAATGGAACACTGAAACATTGGATTGAAAAATATATCATGCATTTTGAAACCATGTACATATGTATAATATTATCAGAATTTGTACTTTTAAAAAAGTTTAGAACAGCTAACAGCTACATTATCAATAAGATAGTCATTACAGTGATGTTTCCATGTTTTGATTTTTTCACATTATGAATCGGTTTAGGACAACTATATGAACACATAATATTTATGCCCCCCTTCGAAGAAGCGGGGGTATATTGCTTTGCACATGTCGGTCGGTCGGTCCGTAGACCACATCTTGTCCGATCAATAACTAGACAACGCTTTGTGATACAGTCCTTATATTTGGTGTGGAGGTTGGTCATGACCAGTAGAAGACCCCTATTGATTTTGGGGTCAGTAGGTCAAAGGTCAAGGTCACAGTGGCCTTGACCACAAAAACCTTGTCCGATCAATAACTAGACAACGCTTTGTGATACAGTCCTCATATTTGGTGTGGAGGTTGGTCATGACCAGTAGAAGACCCCTATTGATTTTGGGGTCAGTAGGTCAAAGGTCAAGGTCACAGTGGCCTTTACAACAAAAACCTTGTCTGATCAATAACTAGACAACACTTTGTGATACAGTACTCATATTTGGTTTGGAGGTTGGTCAAGACCCGTATTAATTTAAGGGTCAGTAGGCCAAAGGTCAAGGTAATAATTTTCTTGACCACAAAATCCTTGTCTGATCAATAACTTGACAGCGCTTTGTGTTACAGTCCTCATATTTGATGCGAAGGTCATCATGACTAGTAAATGACCCCTTTTGATTTTGGGGTCAGTAGGTCATGGTCACAGTTACCTTAAATACAGAAAGTTTGTCATGTCAGTAACTAGACAACATGTCATCACCAGTAGAAGACTATGCTTTGTGATACAGTTCTCATATTTGGTATGGAGGTTTGCCATGACTAGTAGACATGAGCTATTGATTTTGAGGTCAGTAGGTTGAAGTTTAAGGTCGAGGTAAATGTAATCCTCTCATTGGATGACCTGGTTATTGATATATAGGAGTTCCACCGTCTTGTAAATTGCTTTCATGACTGGTACCCTTCATTGCTAAAGCTTACAAAAGTCTCTAAATTTCCAAAAATTTAAATTCAATGCTAATAGATATCACTTGCACGTCAGGGGGGGCATTTGTGTTTGACAAACACCTCTTGTTTAAATAAAATTAAGTTTTTATTTCCAGTCCAAAGAGCAGATCAGGAAGATTTTGCCTGTAGGTCTGAAGGAAAGTATTAGCAAGGTACGATCCAGTGTTGCATATGCGGTGTCGGCTATAGCCCACTGGGACTGGCCCGAGGCATGGCCTGACCTGTTCCAGATCTTGATGCAAGCTCTAACGAGTGGAGATACAAATGCTGTTCATGGGGCTATGAGAGTACTTGCAGGTAAAGTATGTGCTATACTACATTAACAACCTTAAAATGAGACCAATTGATCACACATAAACATGATAGACAAAGAAATTTATGAACACCATTTATTTTTTGTGCTTGAAAATTCCTACTTTTAATTATAACATTATTTATGAAATAAATAAATAAATTAGAAAAAAGAATTTGTTGGACCCTGGTCTTTTCACTCCGAAGTAATGTCATCCCCAATAATTTGGACATATATAATTACAACATCATATCACTTGGAGCTTTTGTATTTAATATTTGACTTTGATGATATGAAGTTTTGAAATAAATAAAATCAGCGCTCTCACTAGACTTGCAAATCAGGGAGATGTTTTGTCATAGCTTTATTGAATTATGAAGAAGTTTGCATTCAGCAGTGTTCTTTCCCTAAATAGTCTATTCATGACTTTTTCCCACAGCTCAAAGAAGGAAGAAGTCTGTTCACTTTGGAGAGACCACTTCTCCCAAGTCTCCCTCTAGTGAGAGCCCTGAAAATATTATGGAATGTCTCTTAAATAAACAGCTGATGTTTTGCATTCAAAAACTGTTACTTAGTCAATTTAAACAATCTATTTCAGAATTTACACAGGATGTCACAGACACACAGATGGTTCATGTAGCACCAGTTATACTTCCAGAAATGTACAAGATTTTCCTTCAGCATGAGGTACAACATTTGAGCCTTTTTTTCCATATCATTCTGCGTTTTTAAATTGGGTATTTAATTTCTGAAGAACTGCTGTTCATGGATTTGTCTGAAAACACAAGATCCTGAAATTTCAGTATAATATTGTGTATAAGATGGCATTGATGTGCCTGCTGATACTGATTTACACTGTTAACTGATGTGATAAAAGTGCATGGAATAAAGGGGTAATTTACCAGTGTTAAAATTTAACTTCAATCTTGGAACTTTAGCATGTGCGTCTTGATGCCCTCAGTAGAGTTTGGCAGGAAATATTTGAGATTTTCTTGTATTCCAAGAATAGCATCTAAATTTATGTCATACACTGCAGCTCTGTTTTATCGAGATCCGTTATATCGCGATATCCAATATATCGCGCTCTGTTTATATCGCGGTTGGCAGACTTGGACCCCAAGGTCTGCAGTATAACAGTGTTTTTTTTATGCCAAATATTTGGAGAAATAGGGCCCCATTCCCCCCTCAAAATAGTATATATTTTTCCCCCACGTTCAATAAAAAATTCCCCCTTAGCTGGAGTCTGTAACAGACATTTCGATTTCTCCCACTTATGTGAAGATGATAAATCTTAATTTTTTTCTGATGCAAGAAAATTCAACTCTGGGAAGTATGAGGCAAGATTTATTTGGTTGAACTACAGTGTTAGCAAAGCAAAAAGCAAAAGATCAGTGAATACTTTGTTTTGTTGTGTTTGACAACTGCAACAAGTATCATCCAAATAGTCCCCCTTTCCTTTGTTCGTGTCCCAATTTTCCCCCTCCAAAGGGCTGTGACCCCCTTCCCCCCAAAAGTGAAAAAAAAACACTGTATAATGGAGTTGCAGTGTATGTTACATTTTTCTGCTTATGCTAAGCTTGAAATGTTATTAAGTTGATAAAAAAGTCAGATTCAAAATTCGTAGATAAATGATGCCTGCAAAGTTTTAAATGGATATGCTGGGTTTCCTTTTACGCTAAATATAAACAATCACCATATCACACATGGTGCGCTAGAGTAGGCAGCATGTGTGAAGTCCAAGTTTTGGCACTCGATATTGATAGTTTGTTAATTACGGCATGACGGACCACCATTTTTGGCCATATTGGGAATCGGTAGTGGTAACCGTGGAAACTGTTCATAATCCTCACCTGATCTGGAGAAGCAAACTCTGTATTCTAAGAAAATGACCTAGAATACAGTCAGATAAAAGTTGTTTCAAAATGCTTAAAAATTTCTATTTTTAAGGCATGTTTTTGTTTGCCATACGAGTAAAATTAATCATGTTGTTGTATGTTGTCATAAAAGGTATCTTAACTGGAATAGTGAAATGAGACAATGCTTATATTATAGGTTTTCAGTATAAGGACAAGGTCGCGAGCTGTGAATATATTCAATGTCTGTGCCAGCATGATTGCTACTATGGCTGAACTTCAAAAGGTAAATTTGTTTTTGTGTCGCCCTTTCGAAGAAATGGCGATACATAGGGATCGCTTTTTCTGTCTGTCCGTCTGTCCGTCCGTCACAAAAACTTAACGTTGGCTATTACTTTGCCATTTCTTAATATTTCTTCATGAAACTTTAAAATTATATTGCTTATGACAACACGCTCATGATGATGCCAAATTCTTTAGGTCAAGGTCACATTTGATGGAGTTATGCCCCTTTTTGTACTTGGATTTTGACATGAAAACTTAACGTTGGCTATAACTTTGCCATTTCTCAATATTTCTTCATGAAACTTTAAAATTATATTGCTCAAGACAACACACTCATGATGATGCCAAACTCTTTAGGTCTAGGTCACATTTGTTGCAGTTATGCCCCCTTTTGTACTTGGATATTACATGAAAACTTAACATTGGCTATAACTTTGCCATTTCTCAATACCTATTCATGAAACTTTCAAATTCTATTGCTTATGACAACATGCTCATGATGATGCCAAATTCTTTAGGTCAAGGTCACATTTGTTGGAGTTATGCCGCTTTTTTGTGCTTGGATTTTTTACACGAAAACTTAATATTGGCTATAACTTTGCCATTTCTCAATATTTCTTCATGAAACTTCCAAATTATATTACTCAACACAACACACTTGTGATGATGAGATGTTGTTTGGGTCAAGATGGAGTTATGCCTCTTTTGAACTTGCATTTTTTCCGACATTGTACCAGAGAGCGACACAAGTGTTCAACTGAACACCCATCTAGTGTAAGTAATGTGTGATACAGGTAGTGATGATTGAGCATTAGAATTAGTGGGAGGCATATAGAGTTGCACTTGTCTGTCCTTGTGTTCCTCCTTACGTCCGTCCGTCCTTACGTCCCCAAATCTTGTGGCATCAACTCCTCCTAAACTATAAGGCGGATTTCTTTCAAATTTGCACAGATGATCAAGCAGGATGTGTAGATGATCGTAAAGAAAGGATTTGTTCATGGAACAATTTTACCAGAGTTATGGCATTTTGTTATTAAAAATTATGTTGCAGCAGTGGGGGCATCAGTGTCTGAGGACACATTCTAGTCATTCTTATATTTCTCCATTTTCTTCTACCAAACATTTTGTCTAAAGAAAATGTTAAAACTTACTTGACATTTCGAACATAGTTACATGGCAATGTGAAGTTGTGCAGCTTGCAAGTATTTTGACTCTAGAACACTGTTACTAAGTTATCTCCCTTTGTTTTTACTGTTAAGGAAAAACATCAGTTTTCAATAAGCCACTCAAAAAACAGCATTTCTAGTTTAATACTGAAGGCCACAGATGACCTATATGCAACATAACATAAACATAACATAGAACTTTACAAACTATTGGTGAAAGGCCAAACAATTTTAGTTTTGTTCTTGTAAAACTTTATTGAATAAGTGGTGTCATTTTTTTTTTGTGTGTTTAATTTTTGCACATTTCGCACTATGAAACATGTGCAAAATAAAAGACCAGAGATGTTAAACCTTTAGTTAAAGCCTTTTTAATGAGAATTATATTACTGCAAATATATGCCTGCTCGAAAATGTCATTTGTAGCCTTAATGCAAAATTTTGCCCCCACAAAATTTAATGATTTCAAACTAGAATAGTATTATGTACATGATGTGTTTATTATAGGGGCTGGCAAAACAGTTGTTATTCCCTGTTGTACCACAGTTCACACAAGCCTTTGTACAAGCCCTGGTAGTGCCAGATGGACCCACATCTGATAGCGGACTGAAAATGGAAATCCTCAAAGTAAGGAAACAGGAACATTCTATACTGAGTGCCAATGAAAAGGAAACACTTTATTTTGGAGATTTTTTTGTAATGTGTAAAAGTTTAATAAATTCGCAAAAGTAGATGTTTTTTAAAATCAATAAGATGTCATAAGGCCATGCCAGTAATTGTCGACGGCGCACAATGCATTCGACGAGCTATTTTACATCGAGACGTACCTCCTTGGATCATGCCCAAAACCTCATGTCGCTGGTTGTCTTAAAGCATTGACATTTTCACATTTGTATAAGTAAAAACTTGAAAACTGAAGATGGGATGTCAGCACATGTTTTAAAAGTCATATCTATGAATTAAAGGGTTAACACTGGTTTTACTGAATGTATGTTATATTATAGGCAATAACAACAATGGTTAAAAGTTTCCCCAAGTTGATGTCACAGTGGATTGGGCAGATTTTACAGCCAGTATGGAGTATTTTCACCCTGAGTTCAGACTTGTATCCTTTGTTTAAAACAAGCACGTTCTATAAACATTTTGTGATGGACAAAGTAAATATTATCTTTTCTGTCCTCATTTGTATTGTATTGGTATTAGTATTGGTATTGTATTGGTTATTGCTTTTAATTTTTGCTGTGTTGTGTTGTATTGCATTACATTGCATTGTATTCTATTGTATTTGCATTGCATTGTTTTGTATTTTGTTTTTAAATTTATTTGAAACATTTTGATAAAACTCTTGCAATTAAGAGATGTTCTGAAAAAAAATCAGGAGCAGTGGTCTCAGAAAGAGGCAGGTGCAGTTGGGACTGGGGTTGGGGGAATTAACCTTGCAGTGAAGGCTAAAGGCAAATTTTATACCTACATAAACTGAAGTAAAACTGACTGCTGCCAAAGCCTTTCTTAGAATAATAAAAAAAAATTCGTAGCTTAGAATACATTTTGTTGTTAATTCAATATTTGTCAGTGAGTAGGCATCTGTTTTTAACAGATTTAATTACAAAAAACTTACAGATAAAATAATTCCTTGACAAAGGTCAGTTATGTACGGACAGTAGTGAACAACACGGAAGAGGCAGATGATCCAGTGGACTCTGATGGTTAGTAATGCCATTTATGTTTACGTCTGAATCGTTATGTAAAGATTTTGTTGTTTTTTTTATAAACCCTCTACTCCATATGTACCAGACTCCCTGAAAGTTGCCGGACTTGTCTGGTAAAATTTGGGCCTACCTAAGTGATTTGGTATGTTATCAGATCGAGTGTCAGACAAAAATTTGGACTACTAATTCCTTTTTTACATGTTTTGGTCAGACAGAATTTGTTTCGGTCAGACAGATTTTCACAATTTGTCTGACCAAATGTCTGAAACTTTTTAAACTTTTGGGAAGTCTGATATACAGATTATTATTGCATATGCGACCAGTGTAAATCGAGATCTATGCCACCACAGGGCTTTTCATCAGAAAATTGGGAAGAGGCCCTGGCCTTTCCGATTGGGAAATTTATGCGCAATAATTGTTAATTTTGGGAAAACAAAATTAATTGAAAGAGTGGTTCTAGTATATAAAATTGAATTATAATAGGTATTTTTAACGTAAATCTTATTTTGTAAGCACTGTATTGTTCAGACTTCAATTTTTGAACACCCCTCAGATGATTTTTAACTGTTTTTGGACATCTTTCCTAGCATTTTGGGAAGAGTCTCTGCCACAGTTGGGGAAAAAATACTATATTTTTGGATTGGGAAGAGGCCTTTTATAGGCCTCTGTTATATAAGGAAGAAAAACCCTGCACCATGATCAGGATCTACACGTTTCACTCTACACTTCTTGGTCAGAGATGACTAGAAAGAGTTAAAAACAAACAGTGGAGATCCTGATCGGATGGCACATCTGTGCTGGCTTATTGGATCTGCACTGTTTGCCTGTGTCATAAAAGTTTTAATAATGACGTATAGGGTAAATATTTAATCCATAGATATGGTTTATATCTGATGTGTGCCCGGGGTAAAACCAGATCAGTCTGCCTACCTGTGAATTCTGGTCAGGATCTACATTGTTTGCTTTTGGGTTTATTAAGTCATTTCTTAAGTGTAGATCCCGATCTGACTGCAAGGATGTGTAGGCTGATCTTCATCTACACTGATCAAACACAGGTTAAAATTTAAATCCATGGATTCAATGGTGAAAGATACCTGCTTTGTTGTAAAAAGATATCAATAATTCCTAATGGTAGGCAGTGTGACACATTACTTTACGAAAAGTATCTGTAGTAAAAGCTGCTCACAATTAATTTGGACGTTGCTCAATATTTTGACAAGTGCATTTCGCCAAAAGGTGCTATGAAAAAGCTACATCATTCACTTTGTCGTCAACATAGCTGTTACAAAACCTGTTCAAAAAAGCCATTTTATCATTAATTCTTCTCATGGTTGCTGTATAAATTATAGTTTTTATGTGTAAATATAAATTTTAATAAATAATTGATGGTTTTTATTTTTGTATGTAAAACAGTTGGATTGCTAAAAGTTAAGCATGTGGGGCTTCACACACTATTATGTGTGGACTAGTAAGAACCTTGAACAAGTTTATGAAGATGAATATATGTTAACATTTTAGATAGATCAGAAGGTACATGTGTTTGTTTGACAGTTTCATCAAGTTTATCCAAATTTTTGGAAGTTGACTTGTTTATATTAAAACTATTAGTTGAATTATATCCCTTTACATGTTATTTTGTCATAATTGTAAAAAAAATGAATCAAATGGAAGTTTGACATCAGTCTCTCGAGACCTGTGAACAATTGCAGTTAACTTAGCAATTTTGGATATAGACTTGCTCAACCCTTACTCCTTATATATGGGCTTTATAGCATGTAGGACCAGTGTAGATCCAGATCAGCTGGTTGCTTCTTGGTCAGAAATAATCTAATGATTCTAAAAGTGAACATTGTAGATCTTGATGAAATGGCTCTGAAGCGCTGGCTGATTTGGATCTACACTGTTCGCCCATGGGATAACATTCATCCCTTGGATTAAAGAATTATTATAGATCAGCCAGTCCTATCTGTATGAATTTATATTGAACTGAAATCTGCTTAATAATGAGAATTCTATTTTACATGTAGGAGGCATCTTGTAACCATAGCAACCAACAACAAACTAGAATGAAATGTGATCAAAGTTTGTATAGAAAAATACTACACTGCAGTTTGCCTGAAGTAGAGGAAAGACAAACTGCAGAAGACGTTCAAACATACTATTAAACATTTACTACATAACACATTATTATAACTTGTAACTTTCAAAAGCTGTCAACCCTTTTCTCCATATATATGCATTTTAATGCATATCCGACCAGTGTAGATCCAGGTCTGCTGGCACATCTGTGGCACCTGATCTGGATCTGCACTGGCTGCAACTTGGTAAAAAATAACGTAATGAATCTTAAAGTGAACTGTGTAGATCCTGATCAGACAGAACGGGTCTACACTGTTCGCCCACCCAATATGAATGTATCTATGGAGTAAAGGGTTAAACGATAACAAAGATATACATGTACCTGTATGTTTTTCTATACAGGTGGCGTGCTGGGATTTGAGAACTTGGTTTATGGCGTGTTTGAGTTTATACATGCACTGCTCGACAGTTCCAAGTTTCGAGACCTTGTGAAGAAGTCAGTGAATGATATTCTGTACTACGTTATTACCTACATGCAGATAACAGAGGATCAGGTAGTTATTTATTTGATAGTTTGACCCTTCACTCTCTATACATGGGTTTTATGACATGTGAAACCAGTTTAGATCCTGATCAGCTGCCTCATCTGTGCCATCCTATCTGGATCGACACTGGTCACTTCTTGGTTAAAAATACCATTAATGAATCTAAAAGTGAAAAGTATAGATCCTGATCAGATGGCACAGATGTTCTGGCATATCTGGATCTACACTGGTTGCACATGTAGTAAAACACATGTATATTATATACAGGTATATACATGTATGAAGTAGAGAGTTAAGAGTGGACAGCTTTACAAAAAGGTAAATCTTCGTTTTTATGTTAAAGGTATTTTGGATGTATTTGATAGGTAATTTGGACAGAAAATTAGTTTAAGCTTGAAAAATGAATATCCCAACCAGTTTCATGAAATGTTTTCCTATATCTCCGCAGGGTAGAATGTGGATGACAAATCCAGATCAATTTGTGGAGGATGAAGATGATGACACGTTCTCCTACAACGTTAGAATCTCAGCACAGGATCTTCTCATGGTATGTTAGGATGGGATATTCCAGTAATATTTGCTACTTACTGTTTCAGTCCTGGCCTGAAGGTTATAAATCTGAGATTGGAAACCAGTCGCAAGCATCTGATTGGCTGAAATGGCGACTGGTTTCCATTCTAAGTATTATAACCTTGGGACCAGTTGTTCCATTTGACTCTTGAAACAAGGTTTTGACTTGAAATTCCAAGAAATGCTAATTACAATCCTTGAGAATTTTAACCCAAGTGTCAAATTTTGTTTTAATTAGGGCAAAATTGGTTTGACTCTCAGAAAAAAGGCAGCAGTGCATCATTTTGACCCATGAATTTTAGGTAAGTGAAACCCCAGATGTGATATGCCAGTATATTTGCTATAAATAGAAAATTATGACGATATTGAGGATTGCATGCAAGATTCTCATAGCGAGATTGAATTAAAGAAGTTACAACAGTCTTCTGGGGAACCCTAGATATTATGCAGTATTTGGATTTGAAATCATACGGTCAAGAGATTATAAAACTAAGATTAGAGACCAGTCTCAAATCTCAAGCATATGATTGGCATGTCTTCATTTCAGCCAATCAGATGCTTGAAATTAAAAACTGGTTTCCTATCTCAGTTTTACAAACATGGGCCTTTAGCGTTTGTAAACTATATCAAGTGAGTCCAAAGGTCAATTAAGATGTTGCTTACAAATGCAAAAAGATATGAAGCAACAGACCGCATACTGTCATTATGTTCTTTATATTGTATACATCTCTTATTCCAAAAACAAATTTAAATTCTCTAAACAACAACATTTCAATCGACAATGTGTTTTACCAAATACTATTTAATAACCTTTTACTCCATATATAATATATATTCATATCATCCTTTTGTTGCATAGACGGACAATGTGTAACAGTGTTGATCCAGATCAGCTGGCACATCTGTGCTGTCTGATCAGGATTTCCACTGTTTGTTTTTACACTCTAAAGGTTATTTCTGATCAAATGTGCCACCTGATCTGGATCTACACTGTTTACTGTAAAACTGGTTTTATTCGCGTTAGTTAGTTTTATTTTCGCTAATATTCGCGAATCTCTTACCTCGCGAATTCTTAAATACCGCGAGTATATTATTAGTTTCCGTATATCCGAAAATAAGTTTACCCGAAATATGCAACTTAAAATAAAACTGACGATGTCGCGAATTCATAAATACGCGAATAAAGAAACTAGCTGATTTTATAACAAAATCGCGAAATTAATGCGTTTTACAGTATCCAAGCAGTACATGTATATCTATGGGTTAATAACAATAGTAACATGTTAGAACATTTATGAATGGCATAAGGAAAATAGGAATGGGTTATAAATACAATGACAGGATTTTCCATTACTATACTTTAATGGATATTTCTTATATGAGAAATTTAAATAAGAATTCAAAAAGTAGTTAAGCCTAGAACAATGCCATTAAAATCCAAGGAGTTCATGAAGTCATTTCCAAAAGGGTGATTATAAATCAGTGTCACACATTCATCTGCACAAGGAAACAGAAATAAGACAACTTGTAACCAGATATTCTTTTTGACTGGGATGATGACCTTTAATTCTTCAAATTATCAAAAAGCCTCATTTTGACCCCAACAGTTTTTTTTTGCTGACTGGTTATTTTTCCTTTAAACTAATTTAAGTATTTTGGCTGTAAATTGGCTGAATCCTCTAGAAAAATAATGAAAATGACACTTCAGATTCAGAGGCTAGTGGAAGTAACAATTAACTTTTTGTTTGCAGTTGATAGGTCAGGAGTTTGAAGAGGAGAGTGCCTTGGGACTGTGCCAGGCCATCACCAAGCATCTGCAGGAGTCTGAGACTCAGAAAAATGTCAGCGAAAACTGGTATGTGTGTAGCCTTTCTGCTACAAAACATATAAATTCTGCTATAAAAATGGCCAAAATTCAGATATTGTTTAATATCTAAATCATAAGTGGTGATATCTGTGGCCTAATTTAACCCCTTACTCCGTGGGATACGTCTGTTATTCCAAGGGTGAAAATATGGTCAGTCTGATCTGGACCAACAATGTTTACTTTTTGATTTATGAGGTTATTTCTGACCGAGAAACAGTGTAGATCCTTATCAGACAACAATTAATCACTGGTCACACATAATAAAACCCTTACAAATGGGGCTTGTCATGGGAAAAGGTACCTTCGGACAGTTGACGTCAATCATTGAAGTGACGTCATAAAGTTAATTATTATGTATTTTGCGTTAAAAATATCATTTTATTGCCAAAATGTGTAAGAAAAGCACTTGCTAGTTATGAGAATTTAAAAATAGTTGTAAGTTCTTTCTAAATATAGTAACAACTAAAATGTCACAAAATATGACCGAAGGTACCTTTTCCTGTGGCACGCCCCATATGAAGTAAAGTGTTAAAGTGCAGTACCATTCTACACAATATGTAGTAATGTCACTGTCTTGTTAAATTCAGGTGGAAGATCCATGAGTCGTGTATGTTTGCGCTGGGGACAGTCCGGAGTTTGTTGATAGATACTGTGAAATCGGGGAAAGTGCAATTTGATGTGTCAGCATTCTTAGAAAATGTAGTGCTTACTGATTTAAACTTGTCCGGTAAGATTCATGTTTACTACCAAGATCATAAAACTAAAACTGAAGACCCGTCTCAAATCTCAATCTTAGATGCTTGAGATTTGAGACTGGTCTCAGGTCAAGGTGGTTTATATTATACTAGGTTTGCGCAAAATTTGGAAATATATGATTGCAAGTATCTACAAATTTTCTCCAGATGTAGAATTTTGAAAATCAGATCATCAATTTGGTAACTAAGCTTCGGCTGTTGCTTATTTAATGGTTATGGAGGAAGCCAGTTTGAAAAGTGATAACCTCAAATTTTGTGGTTAAAGATAAATTTTAAATTAAAAAAAAATATATTTACAAATTGGTTTTCTAATATTATAATATTTGAAATTATTATAAAATTTATTTTAATATTTCTTGTCAATATTCATAAAAAATATATTCCATAATGAAACTAATTTATGAAATAAGTATTCATGCACATAAGCAGTTACTGATGATGTCACTGGTCACATGAGGTCCAAGTTGTGACTCTTGTTGTTGCCACTCGTGAAAATACGAAATCTGGAGCTCACTCGGTGAAATATACCAGGGATGATCCAAAATAACGTAGACTTTTGTTATAATTTTTATATTATTCAAAATACCACAAATAAAATTAGACCAATTTTAATCGGAATACGTTCAGCATATTTTTACAAAATATCAGCAAAATACAACATCACGTAAAAAAACTATGAACAATTAAAATCATACACTAAGCGCTATCCGGCGCACATCAAATTAGAGCTCTCAGCGTCAATGACGTTAATTCACAGGCGCAGCGTTAGCGAAGCGGCGTATGTTCAAAGTTTGTTAAAATAGACCGTGTCACCGGAATGCGATGCCGGGGAATCCATTGATCGAATATATCAGTGTTTGATTGCTGATCAAAGTCTCGCAAGTGTTTATGAGGCGATCAAGAAATTTGTCCTCTTCTCGCTCGTACCACCGAAGAAACGCCCAGGAATACAATACCCACAGTATCGCAGTTCCTTAGCAACGGGCGTGTACCTGAAAAACTCATTCATCACAAATTTGTAATTGTTGTAATATAACAAGTCTTTGCACTGTGGACAAAAATTTTGCAGCTGTTTACTTTAGTATAATTTAAATATCTAACTTATTTAACCTTATTTTATAATTTATGACATTGTGATGATTCAAATACCAAACAAAACACAATTATGAAATACAAATCTAATAATTTAATATTAACATATCTTTCAAAATTTAATTTGTTAATTTGTTCGGCAATATCCGATGCACGGTTGCTCAGCCAGTCTTGAAAAGCTCGGAAAGCGCCGCAATAGTTAGACTTTGTCCGCTTGCATTGCCACCCGGGTTGACGTCACCCCCGTAACGCCGATTTTTTTCTTTCTTCCTTACCCAAGGCCTATTTAATGGCTCTCCTGACCATTACACAACCACTGATGTCACTTAAAAACTAGAGCTCGGCTTTCAGAAGTTTTCATTTGCGTCTACTTAATTATTTTTAGCTTTTCTAGAGGTGTTTTTTAAAGATCGTGAGAGGATTTTATAAAAGCGCGTATTTCCAGGCAATCTGACGACGACATTTCTGACGTTTTCAAGTTGGTGATAGCTCTCTTAAATACTGACTGTTTATAAAACGCCAAGTCCAAATGACGAAAAACTTTAACCTTACATCATTTGTATATTGCACTTTGACATTGCGAAGTTTGGCTCTTTTTCCCCTAGTAGTTATACCCCCGCTTCGAAGAAGAGGGGGTATACTGTTTTACCCTTGTCCGTGCGTCCGTCCGTCTGTGCGTCCGTCCGTAACAAAATTTTCGTCGCAGTTTTCTCAGCAACTATAACATGCAGCAGCCTGATATTTTGCATATTGCTTTATCATATAGTCCCATATGGTGTAAAGCAATTTCATGCTCCTTGCTCATCTACTTCCTGTTTGCCGCATATTTTTAGATTTTGTTACTAAAAAGGTGCATTACATCGACCAAAAGGCATGTTAATTTTCCGTTGCATTTTTCTAAGCAACTATAACATGCAGCAGCCTGATATTATGCATATTGCTTTATCCTATAGTCCCATATGGTGTAAAGCAATTTCATGCTCCTTGCTCATCAACTTCCTGTTTTCTGAATATTTTAGGTTTTGTTACTATAAAGGTGCATTATATCAACCAAAAGGCATGTTAATTTTCCGTCACAGTTTTCTAAGCAACTATAATATTCAGCAGCCTGATATTATGCATAATGCTTTATCCTATAGTCCCATATGGTGTAAAGCGATTTTATGCTCCTTGCTCACCTACTTCCTGTTCACCAAATACTTAGATTTTTACACATAGTTGACATACATGCACAATATCCGTCGCAGTTTTCTAAGCAACTATAACATGCAGCAGCCTGATATTTTGCATAATGCTTTATCCTATAGTCCCATATGGTGTAAAGCGATTTTATGCTCCTTGCTCATCTACTTCCTGTTTACCGAATACTTAGATTTGTGCACATAGTTGACATACATGCACAATTTCTGTCGCAGTTTTCTAAGTAACTATAACATGCAGCAGCCTGATATTTTGCATAATGCTTTATCCTATAGTCCCATATGGTGTAAAGCGATTTTATGCTCCTTGCTCATCTACTTCCTGTTTACCGAATACTTAGATTTGTGCACATAGTTGACATACATGCACAATTTCCGTCGCAGTTTTCTAAGCAACTATAACATGCAGCAGCCTGATATTTTGCATAATGCTTTATCCTATAGTTCCATATGGTGTAAAGCGATTTTATGCTCCTTGCTCTTCTACTTCCTGTTTACCGAATACTTAGATTTGTGCACATAGTTGACATACATGCACAATTTCCGTTGTAGTTTTCTTAGCAACTGAAACATGCAGCAGCCTGATATTTTGCATAATGCTTTATCATATATTCCCATATGGTGTAAAGCGATTTAAAACTCCTTGCTCACCTAACTTCCTGTTCACCGAATACATAGATTTTTATATACAGATGACATACATGCACAATTTGTGTCGCATTTTAAAAAGATGCGAACATTATTTCTGTATACTCTGACAAAGCTATATTGCGGGGGTATTAATCACCTTCAGTGATAGCTCTTGATTTATTTATATTGGCCGATATTTGTTGTACAAAGTACATGGGCAATGACGTGCGCCCCCTGCATGTTACCATGGTTATTCAAATAAGTGACGCGCTTTTCAAGTTTATTTAATCTATTTATATTTTAGCTCAGTTTGTTGGGTTTGTGTTCTGATTGACTTCAGTATATAATTTATTGCAAACGTGTTTGAAATAAAGATGCAATAACAAAAGTCTACGTTATTTTGGATCATCCCTCGTATTTCTATCTTACACTGGTAAAAACATATGTCCTATATAAGTTCTTTTCTCAATGTATTTCAGTATCACCATTTCTGGTAGGGAGATGTTTATGGACAGCCAGTAGATACTGTGAGGGAATGAATACAGAACTTCTACAAAGGTATCTCAATTTCAAACACTTAATAGTGCTTTGAAAATAAGGAAAGATAATTTAACCCTTTCCTCCATATATACGCATTTTTACACATATGCCACTAGTGTAGATCAAGATCAGCCGGCACATTCGTGCTGTCTGATCAAGATCTGAACTGGTCACATTTTGGTCACAAATAACCTAACAAAAAAAGTGAACAGTTTAGATCCTGATCAGATGGCACAGATGTGCTGGCTGATCTGGATCTTAACTGTTTGCCCATGCAATAAAGGTGTATCTATGGAGGAAAGGGATCATAACTATGATCACTTTTGTATATGACTCGCTTTTTTACACAGTTTTATGGTTCAAAAGTTTGTGCAATAAATTGGTTACATTGGTAAAAATTGAAAGCAAACTCTTCATTGAATTTGAATTTGGGATGTGGCCTATATACAGGTGTGCTCAATACATGAATTATAATACACAGTGAAGTCATTTATCCTGTTAAAAATTTTTCCTCTATTTTGTGGAAACGTTAAGGTGGCGTTATTGTGCCAATTTGACGATGTCGCTGCATTTCGATTGTTTATATATTATTCCTTGATGGTTGGAATAAACTGAAATGTTTGAATAAAATATAGAATTATATTTTATCATGTTTGTGCAAATTAATTCATCAATTTTGAAATATTTATTCCATAATTCAGGTGTTTACAAGCCACAGTTGGAGGAATTCACCCGACACAGCCCCCAGTGATTAGAATCTCCGCAATACGAGCTGTGTACGGCTACTGTGATCACCTGAAAAACTCTGAGAACACGCAGCTTCTGGTTCCGTTCTTGCCGAATATTACAGAGGGATTGGTTACCGTGGCAACACAGTTTTCATCCGAAGTGTTGTCGTTATGCTTGGAAACATTGTCTATTGTTTTATCTGTAAGTTACATTTGTCAATGCTAATAACTTATTAACAGGTTTTATTACATGTGGGAACTGTGTAGATCTAGATCAGTCAACACATCTGTGTCACTGATCACAGTGTACACTGTTTGCTTCTAGGTCACAAATAACCGAATAAATCTAAAACTGAACAGTGTAGATCCTGATAAGATGGCATGGATGTGCCAGCTGATCTGGATCTACACTGTTCATCAGTGTGAATGTTCCCCAATTGGAGGAAAGGATTAAAACAAACACAGGGTCTGGTCTGTGACTAGCTTGACAGATGCATATTTTGTAGTAACTGCAGAAAAGTGTTTAAAAGACAGAAATAACCATATCTTCATACGTGTTTAATGATACGATTAGAAAGCAGTTTGTTTTAAAGCAAATTACAGCTTTAAGTTGCTTCAGTAAAAGCTTTGATCATCAAAAATAAATTGTTCTTGTTAAAAGATTTTTTGAATTTATACGAGAAAATACTAAAAGTTGAACTTACACATGACAATTATTGCAGGAATATATATTTATAAAACAAACTTGTGTTGGTTTACAGATAGATAAATCGTTTACAGCATCTTGTGAATCCAAGGTTACGCCTCTGACAATAGCTGTGTTCCTTAAATACTGTAGCGGTAAGTACTCTGGTAGATTTTTGTACTGCTCTTCCAAAGTAAAGGCAATATATAGTGATCACTATGTCCATCAGTCTGTCTGTCATGAAATCTTACATTGGCTACAACTTTGTCATTTCTTATTATTTCTTCATCAAACTAACAAATTATATTGCTTATGACAACATGGCAATGATGATGCCTAATTATTTGGATCAAGGTCACATTTCATGGTGTTTTGTACTTTTTTGTACTTTGATTTTGTCATG
Source organism: Corbicula japonica (assembly GCA_038501625.1). Lineage (NCBI taxonomy): Eukaryota > Metazoa > Mollusca > Bivalvia > Venerida > Cyrenidae > Corbicula > Corbicula japonica. Next base: position 5,158,186 of record JAZAYU010000014.1, read on the forward strand.
AAAACTTAACGTTAGCTATACCTTCACCATTTCTTACCATTTCTTCATCAAACTTTTAAATTATATTGCTAATAACAACATAGTCATGATGGTGCCGAATTCTTGGAGACTGGGATAATAATTATATATGGACAGATTTTGATCTATCTCCACATATTAGTTGAACAGTGGGTAAGTGTTTCTTGCATAAATATTTCCACGTGATTTACCCAGCAAGGTAAATCTGATCTTTTCCTAAGGGAAAAAGATAACCTTTGCATGCTACATGCGTGACGTCGTGTCTTCAAGTATTCAAGACGTAATATGTTCAAGTTAGTGACATCATTTACAAAAAAAGGTCTGCGTAAACATCAATATTTCAGATAAGGAAGCAAAATTAAGTTTGTATACACAAATGTTATGAACAGTAAAAGGTATGCAAGAAAAAGTGTCTTGCTTGAGACATTCTGTAAAGATAGAAAAATCTTGTCACCAAGAGGTAACTGTTTTTTGGGAACAAAGCTCTGCTGCAACATTTACAAGGTATTTGTCTATATTTACAGATCCTGTTGTAACCAGTATTGTACAGGAAATCTTCAAGGAGTTAGCAATGAATGAAAGTTGTATGGGTCCTTTACAACACCGTCTGTTACCGACTCTAGTCAGTATTCTGCAAGCCAGCCCTGATAAGATTGCCGTTGGACTACCATCAGTAAGTTCCACTTTTTCACCGATGACTAGGATAACATGTATATGGGTTGCGTCACAGGAAACAGTGTTTTTGGACAGCAGACATCAGTTCTTGAAATGTTATCATAAAGTTGAGCATGCAACCTTGATTATTACATAATATGGAGTAAAAATACTTCATCTAGTCAAAATATGAGATAAAATCACCTATTTATTATGAGAAAATGTTGGATAATTGTAGTTTTTTTCCAAATATAGTCATAACTAAAATGTCAGAACAAATCACTGAAGACACTTGGTATACACCACATTTTCTACAAAATTTGATTTCAGTTAGATTTTGGCTTGCAACCAAACATCGTGCCTACTGATAAATCCACTTAACCCAATGCCTCATACACAGTAATCCATATCAGTAATATCTACTGCATACTGATACTGCATAATAGATAATCAATCAGCACTGCTGCATTAAGTGTACACTGAAATAATGCAGATTATTGGAAAAATTTGAAAACTGATACCTGTTCTGTTTAGACCACATTTTTCATATTAAAACTTAATTTAATTATTTTATGACCAATAGAAAGTACTTAGGAAATTAAATTTTCTTTCCAATGATATAAGTTTCATTAAGATATGACAATTTTTTATACCAAAGAAATGCTTTTGAAAGTAAGGAATATTTTTCTTGTGTAAACTTGAGAACATTAAATTAGATGTGATTTACATTTTTTTCAGAAACAAATGATTTTAATATTTTAAACATAAAATATTTGAAAAATATAAAGAGCAGAAAAGAAAACAACTTTATTTAACAAATAAAAAAATCTTAATATTTGTTTTAGTTTCATCTGTTATTCATGCTAGGACATCAGTAATAACTAGTCTGCAGGACTTCATTTCATTGATAAAATGGTTACTTTGGCCATCATGATTTTGTTTTTATTTGCTAACTATTAAAATACCAACACATTTACTTGTATATATTTTTATTTTTTATATACCGGTACAAAACAATATGAAATCTGCTTTGTCTGGGCTTAAGGAATCGTCAGGTCGGTGGCTTTTATAGTTTGTTCTTGAAGGGGTTTGGTGATTTTTTTTTTAATTTGAAGTGTTTGTTTCAGAAATTATAAAGTCACTAATCACTAGATGTATAAATTAAATGTCCATTTTCACTCAATATTGTTCATGTGGTAAAGTCGATGATTTCCTTGCTTGCATAATTGCACATTACACCCATGCCAGCAGTTTGGAACCAGGCCTCTTGGTGAAGTTCTCTACCTGAAAACTAATTAACAGAAGAAATAAATTTTAAATCATTAGAACTATTTTGTTTAATCTATATGTTTATCATTTATATTTTTGCAATATTATTTCAATGTTTAGAATTCAATTGTAAAGTAGGTGTGTTTATGATTTAATAGGGTGTGAATTTAGAAATCTTCAATTAAAACAGATATGAAAGAATTATAGAGCATAGCCTATTACAAATTTGAAGTGTGCTGTCATTTATTTTCTATGGGCGTGTCCATAACTAATAAATATGATTAGGAATCTAGGATTCTTTAACTGAATATCAACACAATTTATTGATTGGTTTATTGTTCTGTAGATTATGACATTTTAATTACCCCACCCATTGCCTAATTTGCATAAGGCACCTAACATGCCACGCTATGGGCCACTTCCTTTGAAGCCAATAAACATCCGCTTTTAACCCTTTTGATCTAATTAAGTTGTTTTGACAGACCTCAGAGTCCCCCAAAAATATTTCAAACTTACCTTTGATCATTATCCATAAATCGCCGACAAAACATATGACATGTAAACATGTTTTTACAGCTGCAGGAAATAGACATGAAGGTCACGAGTGATCCAGACAGGTCGCGACCTTTTACCGAATATTCAACTGATCTTTATTTTTTAAAATAGCTTATTCATGTTCTTAAAATAGTACATTCAGCTAACAAGAGCACAAAACTTGCGTAAGCATTTCTAAAATTAGAAACAAAGAACTATGTGAAGTGGAAACTTCCACTGTTCACCTCGACCTTTGTGTCACTGGGAAATCCACGGTGTGTTGAAATAACCTGGATTTAAGACAAAACTGTAAATATAAACCTTATGATGTTTATATCAGATTTTACCGAGAAAAGATCGCACTTTTAGAAAATACTAGGGTAGTAAACTTTTATCTGTTATATTTAATAAAAAACAACTAGAAAAAGTGACCCGGAAAAATGCCGTATCTATGATTCAGTTGGCTTAATCTATTAAAACCGTATCTATGAATCAACAGGTAAAGTAGATAATCGCCGTATCTATTAGGCGAGTGGTCTAATCGTAAAACTCCGTATACATGAGGCATTGGGTTAAAATTACCAGGAATGTTTAATGGGGTCCTACCCATATACAGAGTTATCTCAATATTCTGTCCTAAGTTAAGTCCCTTTGCAACGCGCACCTGTTACTGGGTAGTTCCGGTCTGAGATTGACAATTAAAACAGACATGCAGTAGTCATCCGTGGTCCTTTCAAATACATTTAAATAGGGTCAGGTCGGTCAGAGATCAGCATTATGCGAAAAAAATATTTGATTATTAAATACTGAATGGAAAAATATATAGTTTTTATAGAGCAGGGCATAATATTTCTATTCTAACTGTTTTAATACGTTGGATAGATTTGTGTTTAACGTCGTTATGTTCGACCCCTTCTGTAACTTATAAAGAGTAAAAAAACAGGCACTTTTATTCTCAAAAATGTCAGACTTGAGAAAAAAGAAAAGGGAGAAAAAAGTTTGACGCCCGCAAATAAAACGCCCGTTCCCTTTTATGCATGTACTTTCATTCCCATGAAACATTTTTTAAAGGAATTTAGTAGTTGTTTTTTTTTTTATAACTGAGCCCTTTTCTACAAATTGAATTGCATGCCATTTGGATCCCATACAGATTTTTGCCATGTTCGTATTGAAATATTTTTCAATATACTGCTCTTTTTTCAAAGAAAGTTCTTTCTTATTCTTATACCATTAAAACATATTCAAACAAGGTTTTGTAATGTTTTCACGTTTTTTCTCTTCATTTTTATACTCCCGTTTGAAAAACAGGATGTATTATGGGAACACCTGCGGCGGGTTGGCGGGCGGGCGGGCGGGCGGGCAGGCAGGCGTCGTCCACATGGTTTCCGCTCTCTAAGTCAAAGAGTTTTCATCCGATCTTTATCAAACTTGGTGAATATGTTGGTGGGCATAATATCTCGACCAAGTTCTATAACCAGCCAAATCCCCCCAGGCACTCCTGAATTATGGCCCTTGAATTGTCCAAAATTACTGTTTCCCCCTCTCTAAGTCAAAGAGTTTTTATCCGGTCTTTATCAAACTTGGTGAATATGTTGGTGGGCATAATATCTCGACCAAGTTCTATAACCAGCCAAATCCCCCCAGGCACTCCTGAATTATGGCCCTTGAATTGTCCAAAATTACTGTTTCCGCACTCTTAGTCAAAGAGTTTTTAGCCGGTCTTTATCAAACTTGGTGAATATGTTGGTGGGCATAATATCTCGACCAAGTTCTATATCCAGCCAAATCCCCCCAGGCACTCCTGAATTATGGTCCTTGAATTGTCCAAAATTACTGTTTCAGCTCTCTAAGTCAAAGAGTTTTCATCCGGTCTTTATCAAACTTGGTGAATATGTTGGTGGACATAATATCTCGATCAAATTCTATAACCAGCCAAATCCCCCCATGCACTCCTGAATTATGGCCCTTGAATTGTTCAAAATAAGGGTTTACGCTCTCTAAGTCAAAGAGTTTTCACCCGGTCTTTATCAAACTTGGTGAATATGTTGGTGGGCATAATATCTCGACCAAGTTCTATAACCAGCCAAATCCCCCCAGGCACTCCTGAATTATAGCCCCTGATTTGTCCAAAATTACTGTTTCCGCTCTCTTAGTCAAAGAGTTTTCATCCGGTCTTTATCAAACTTGATGAATATGTTGGTGGGCATAATATCTTGACCAATTTCTATAACCTGCCAAATCCCCCCAGGCACTCCTGAATTATGACCCTTGAATTGTCCAAAAACTGAATTAGCGGTATCTGCTCTCCAAGTCGAATAATTTTCATCGGATCGTTACGCAACTTTGATGATAAGCATTTTGACGGGCGTATTTTGTGTCAGTTTGGCACTTTTGTTTAAATTTTGTTTGTTTTATTTAGTTTTGCAATACATTTCAACTCATAAAATAAATATATTTTTGTTAAACTTTTCAGAGGGCTATTTTGATTTCGTTCAGTTCGGAGCACTTTAAGTTGCCAAAATCAAAGAAACAATTCTCGAGTCTCAAACAACAATGTGACAATTAATAAGAATATTTAATCACTAGTCAGCTTCTTAAAACAACACGTTTTCCTCAAACAAGCAACTTTTTCAAACTCTTACAAATCTGCAACTTAACTTCAAAAGACCTTTATGACACCTCCAGCTGGTAAGACCCTGTCTTGGTAATTAGATTACGTAACATGGTCATAAAACACCAGGCCCTTTTCTTAAATAGCATTGTTTGCATGACCTAATGGTGATTGGCTGAAAACATAAAAGCTATAATTTCCATGCCAGCGAATAAATAAAATTTAAAGGGGTAAAGTTACGTAAATAGGTAAAGTTGCACTAAGTTAATAACTTAAAATCAATTTACAAAGATGATGGTTATTCCTGACATGCCTGTTTCGTTGTGTTGTTGTTGTTTTTTTTTGCTAAGTCTACAATGAATTTTAACTTCAAAATGCACTTTGAGAATTTTTATCTTCACTTCTAGCGCTACGCTTATTTCAGCTTCTAAACCGGGACTACCCAATCAGCAAGGGAAGCCACTCTCAATGGGAGGTAACTGTGTATATCGGTAGGCCCCCATTGACAGAACTCTGTTCATAGTTAATCACACCTCCAGGTTTCTTTACTTTAAGCCACACCTTTGATACTGCTTTTATGCTACATGTATCATTCAAATCGTTCGAAAACGAAATTTTCAGTTCAACCCACAGCGATAAAAATTTGATAAGACAGCAAAATCTAATTTGGAAGTAGAATGCAACATCTTCTGATTGGAGCATGCTCTAACAGTCGTGTGAAGTGTTGTAATACAAAATATGTTTACGGATTTTACTCGCTGGGTCAATTCTAATTGTAATCGAAATTTGTTGTAACCCTTTACTATGTGAGATTTGGTTGTTATTCAAACTGTGTAAATCCAGATCAGCTTGCACATAAGAAGTAACCTATTGAATTTAAAAGTGATCAGAGTACATTCTAATCAGATGGCATGGATGTGCCAGCTGACCTTTATCTACTCTTTTTGCATATGTCAAAAAGGCATATCTCTATGTAGTAAGTGATAATCGTTTAAAACAAATAAGTGTTTTTAATGGATTCTCTAGTGAATGTTAGGAAAATAGTGATCTGTTGTATAGGTGGCGCTAGATGTCCTGCAGACAGTTGTTCGGAACAGCAAGAGTCCTGTATCTGAAGAGTTGATGAATGCTTTCCCAGCTGTTGTCCAGTGTACATTAAATACAGATGATAATGCTACCATGCAGGTATACATTTACACCCAAACACGCTTTTATGACATTATCAAATTCCAGAAAAGTCTAGATATCTTATTCAATTCCCATTATGCATCTGATTGTAAGACTTGTATTATTCTAGCTTGTTTTTATTTCACTATTTTTTAATTGTGTTTTAACAATAAATCTCCAACAAAGTTCACTTAAAAAGTTCACTGGACAGTTGGTGATAGATTTTTGAAGATTTAAATTTACAGAAAATAATCTATTAACCTTTCAGAGTGGAGGGGAGTGTGTTCGAGCGTATGCATCTGTAGCCCTGGATCAGGTAGCTGCCTGGCATGATGAGCAAGGTACTTGTTGTTACTTGGTGCTGTATTTAATACTTGTAGTGCAAAACTCGTAGATGACAATATCTTTTGCTTTACTGTTATCTTTACCATATCACATAATTTACACTCATCATTATACCACTATGAACAAAAAATTATCTTTCTAAACACAGTTTCCATTTTGTATTGGAAACAATTTGGTTTGAGCATGTCTACAAGATAACCCATGCGCAAACTGTTCGACTGTGCACATTGTTTTGTTGTGTGATGTGGAGCTACGTCGTAAAGTTCATGCTATCATTTACTTTGTTGTAAATGTGGCTGTTCCAACAGCCCTTCAGGACGTCAAATCAAAAATTCTCACGTCAGGCACATGACCCAGTTTACTTGAATGTCAAGGTCACACATGACAAATCTCTAGTAGTGCACTGGTGGTCGTGTCCACATAGTAATTCTATCCTTTCTTCAGGGATTTTTAAATAACCTGGCAGAAATGTCGAACACATGAAGACGACGTGTCATGCACAAGACCCAGGACAGTTACTCGAAGGTCAAGGTCACACATACATCTCAAAGTCATAATCCCTGAAAGTGCACTGGTGGTCATGTCGGCTCAGTAACTCTGTCATTTTGAATTGGGATTTTGAAATTACCAGGCAGAAAAGTCAAACAGGTAACGCCCAAGTCCGTTACTCAAAAGTCATGGTCACACTTAAAGATCATAAACTTTTACTTCAATGACATCTTCTTGTTAACCATTTGACAGATTATCTGGAAACTTCACAGGAATGATCATTGTATGACCCTCTGTCAAAGTTGTTCTAATGGTTCCAGTCTATTGCATATTTAGATCACAGGAAATAAAAAAAGATTTTCAAAGTAAACACTTGAAAAACCTTCTTGTCATCTGAAAGTGCAAGGCCTAGAGCGGTGATATTAATTTTTTTGCATAATCTAATGGTGCTGTACAAAGATTATCAAGTTTTGTCTCAGGGTTTTATCAGCATATCTGGACATTCTTACCAAGTGTTGAAGTTTTCCTTCTTTGCATCATGCTTTCTAGGAGAACCACATCTCTCCGTTAGCTGGGTTTTTAACCAGTTTTTCTTTAGAAAAATCCTGGTTATTACATTGGGGTATGTCGTTGGGCGGGCGGCGGGCGGGCTTCAACATTTTGTCAAGTTTTTTGTGAAAGTTGTGTTTTTCTTAGTAACCGTTCAAGGTACAACTTTGAAACTTAACATAGTTGTCTGACATACGAGGGCGGATCAAAAAATTCGTGGACTTTTGTCATTGTATCTTAATTTGAAACACGTTCGCAAAAAAATATATACTAAATTCAATCAGAACACAAACGTAACAAACTGAGTTAAAATATTCATATATTTAATCGATTTCAAAGGCGCGTGGCTTATTTGAATAACCATGGTAACACGTAGGCGGCGCACTCCGTTGCCATTGTACTTTATAAAGCATATACCTGTCAATAAAAACAAAACTACTAGTTGAAACACAGCCAAATTTCGCAACGTCAAAGCACGGTATACAAATGATGCAATGCCGAAATTTTACGTCATTCTGACTATGCGTTTTAAAAACAGTCAATATTTAAGAAAGCTATCACCAACGTTAAAACGTCAGATATGTCGCCGTCAGATCGCTCGGAAATACGCGCTATTATAAAATTCTGTCATGGTCTTTGAAAATCACCTCATGAAAAGCTATAATAATTTAGCAGCCGCAAATGAAAACTTCCGTAAGCCGAGCTCTAGATTTTTAGTTGTACCAGTGTTTTTTTACGGTCAGAAGAGCCATTAAATAGGCCTGGTGTATGGAAAAAAGAAAAAAATCGGCGTTACGGCAGTGACGTCAAGCCGTGAGGCAATTGAAGCATACTAAAGTCTAACTATTGTAGCGCTTTTCGACCTATTCTAGACTGGATGAGGTACCGTGCAAGGGATATTGCAGGACAAATGACATTTTTAAAGGTGTGTTAATAATTTATTAACAAATATGTTTTTCAAAAAATGTTTTTGTTTGGTATTTGAATCATTACGAAGTCATAAATTATCAAATAGGAATCAATAAATTATTTATAATTTTAATTACACTTGAGTAAACAGCAACACAGACTGTGTCCACAATGCAAAGACTTGTTATATATTAACAAATACAAATTTGTAATAAGTTGTTTGAACAGTTACACGCTCGTTGCTAAATTACCGCGATACTGTGGGTATTGCATTCCCGGTCGTTTCTTCGGCGGTAGGAGCCAGAAGAGGACCACTTTTTTGATCGCCTCATAACCACATGCGAGACTTTGACCAGCAATGATACACTACTATGTTCGATCAATGGAACCCCGGCATCGCATTCCGGTGACGGAGTCTATTTCAAGAAACTTAGAACATATGCCGCTTCGCTAACGCTGCCCCCGTGAAATAACGTCGTTGACGTTATTAGCAGGGATTCTAAAATCGTCGGCAGATCGGTCATTGACTGATTTTCGGTAAAAATGTCCGATTGACATTTCAAAATTGGTAAGAAAAATCGGTCATGAAAATTTCAAAGTCAGTATAAGTTTTCCCTTAGTGGCCCATAACTTGTTAAGGAAATTACCTACATGTACATTTTTTCACGCTTAATCCGCTATAAACCTGTCAATTACCGACTGCACAACTCTGCTACCATGACTACAGTCACTACACGCCGCTAGAATAGCCTGCGGCATAGATGAAACGGGAAATGGTCGGTCTCATTTTAACAACGGACGAGTTCATTTAATTTGCAATTGAACTGCGGCTAGTCAAAGGCGGGTAATTAACGAACTATATGCTTGATAACTGAATTAAAAGACTCAGTATTTGTGATTGTCATAATTTACGAAAACAATATAACAGTTTGAAATTAAAGACAGATGAGTTTGTTCGATGTGCGTTTACAATTCTAATTGACCGACGACGGAATAAAATAAAAAGGACGTTTAAAATTGCTGTTACTCAAATTTTAAGAAACGTATATAATGCACATTTTACTAAAAATTTTGCCTTTCACAAAAAAATTGACTACTTTGTGAATTCCCGTAGTGACTAGCACAGCACAACACATTTTCCTTACGAGTGACGTAAACGGTGCATATGTAACTTTTTACTTTCGGTTTCGTTTTTAGCTTACGGTTTATTCAGACTTTGATGACGGTAAAAATGTTATTTTGTGTGGGACGTAGAAAATTATTAAAGGTCTAACAACTATCGGCGTCGGTGTGATTGCGGATGATATTGAGGGGGGGAAGGGGGGATAATTTTGGCTGGGGTGGGTGGGGGGTCGGTCGTAATGGCGGGAATTTCGGCGGCAAATGTCCGATTGGGTTTTGGAAATTTTAGAATCCCAGGTTATTAGATATAATTTGACGTGCGCCGGATAGCGGTTAGTGTATGATTTTAATTGTTCATAGTTTTTTTAATGTGATGTTGTATTTTGCTGATATTTTGTAAAAATATGCTGGACATATACCGATTAAAGCTTGTGTAATTTTATTTGTGTAATTTTGAATAATATAAAAACTATAACAAAAGTCCACGAACTTTTTGATCCGCCCTCGTATCAATACCAATTACAGGACAAGTGTCATAATCCCTGACTGTATTTTGACAAAGTTATGCCCCTTTTTCACTTAGAAATTTTGTCAAGTTTTTTGTGAAAGTTGTGTTTTTCTCAGTAACCGTTCAAGGTACAACTTTGAAACTTAACATAGTTGTCTGACAAATCAATACCAATTATCAGGACAAGTTTCATAATCCCTGACTGTATTTTGACAAACTTATGCCCCTTTTTCACTTAGAAATTTTGTCAAGTTTTTTGTGAAAGTTGTGTTTTTCTCAGTAACCGTTCAAGGTACAACTTTGAAACTTAACATAGTTGTCTGACAAATCAATACCAATTATCAGGACAAGTTTCACAATCCCTGACTGTATTTTGACAAAGTTATGCCCCTTTTTCACTTAGAAATTTTGTCAAGTTTTTTTGTGAAAGTTGTGTTTTTCTCAGTTACCATTCAAGGTATAGCTTTGAAACTTTACATAATTGTTTCACATCACAGTACCAATTACCAGGTCAAGTTTCATAACCCTTGACTGTGTTTTCCAAAAGTTATGCCCCTTTTTGACTTAGATTTTTTGTTAAGTATTTTGTGAATGTTATCTGTTGATGCCAAGTTGCCTCTTGACGCTTAGCTTGGTTTGTGGGTAGCTTATATCAACAGGCATCTTGAGATTGCTTCCCAGGTGTCTGTGATAAAGGTCAAGGTCACTTGCTAAATATAGAAATTCAGCTTTCCCTCAATAACTTGAGTTTGCTTTAACTCTGGATGCCAAACTTAGTATATGAGTAGCTAATATCAAAAGACAGCTTGGGATTGCCACAGGTATCTGTGATCAAGGTCAAGGTCACTGTTGCTATAAATAGAAATTCAGTTTTCCCTCAATAACTTGAGTTTGCTTTGGTATATTTACGCCAAACTTAGTGTTGGTATCTAATATCAAGATGCAGCTTGAGATTGCGACCCAGGCGCCTGTGATAAAGCTCAAGGTCACTGTAGCTTAAAATAGAAATTCAGTTTCTGCTCAATAGCTTCAGTTTTCTTTGGCCTATTGACACCAAACTTGGTTTGTGGGTAGCTTATATCAAGACACTACTTAGGATTGATACCCGGGTGTCTGTGATAAAGGTCTATGTCATTTTTGCTTAAAATAGAAATTTAGGTTTCTCCTTATTACTTGGGTTAGCTGTGATCTATTGACACCAAACTTTCTTTGGGTAGCTGATACCAAGACACAACTCGGGATTTCTACTCAGAAGTCTGTGATCAAGATCAAGGTCACTGTTGCTAAAAATAGAAGTTCAGTTTCTTCATATCAGATATTTTCTTTACAAAAGTATAAGTATTAAATGAAAACCTGGTTTTCGGCGCGGGGCGACGACTTTTTCTTGTACAAGCAGATCTGGCAATACCAGGGCAGTGGTCCCAAGGGTTTTCCTTCCTGCGCCATGCTTTCTGGAAGTATGACATCTCTCAAGCTTGGTTATTCCAGCAGATCTGGCAATACCAGGACAGTGGTCCCAAGGTATTTCTTTGTCTGCGTAATGCATTCTGAAAGAACTACATCTCTCCTCAAGCTTGGTTTTACCCGCAGATCTGAAAAAATCAGGGCAGTAGTCCGAAGAGTTTTCCTTCTCTGCGTAACACATTCTGGAAGAACTACATCTCTCTTCAAGCTTGGTTTTACCCGCAGATCTGGCAATACCAGGGCAGTGGTCCCAAGGGTTTTCCTTCTCTGTGTAACGCTTCCCGGAAGTATTACATCTCTCCTAAAGCTTGTTTTAACCGGCAGATATGGCAATACCAGGGCAGTGGTCCCGAGGCTTTTTCTTCTCTGTGCCATGCTTTCTGGAAGTATTACATATCTCCTCGAGCTTGGTTTTACCGGCAATACCAGGGCAGTGGTCTCAAGGGTTTTCCTTCTCTGCTTATGCTTCCCAGAAGTACTACATCTCTCCTAAAGCTTGAATTTTACCCGCAGATCTGTCAATACCAGGGCAGTGGTCCCAAGGGTTTTCCTTCTCTGTATAACGCTTTCCGGAAGTATTGCATCTCTCAAGCTTGGTTTTACAGGCAGATCTGTCAATACCAGGGCAGTGGTCCCAAGGGTTTTCCTTCTCTGTATAACGCTTTCCGGAAGTATTGCATTTCTCAAGCTTGGTGTTACCGGCAGATCTGGCAATACCAGGGCAGTGGTCCCAAGGGTTTTCCTTCTCTGTATAACGCTTTCCGGAAGTATTGCATCTCTCAAGCTTGGTTTTACAGGCAGATCTGGTAATACCAGGGCAGTGGTCTCAAGGGTTTTCCTTCTCTGCGTAATGCTTTCTGGAAGGTTTACATATCTCCTTAAGCTTGGTTTTACCGGCAGATCTGGCAATACCAGGGCAGTGGTCCCAAGGGTTTCCATCTCTGCTTAACGCTTTCTGGAAGTTTTACATCTCTCCTTAAGCTTGGTTTTACCGGCAGATATGGCAATACCAGGGCAGTGGTCCCAAGGGTTTTTCTTCTCTGTGCCATGCTTTCTGGAAGTATTACATATCTCCTCAAGCTTAGTTTTACCGGCAGATCTGGCAATACCAGGGCAGTGGTCCCAAGGGTTTCCATCTCTGCATTATGCATTCTGGAAGAACCACATCTCTCCTCAAGCTTGGTTTTACCCGCAGATCTAGCAATACCAGGGCAGTGGTCCCAAGGGTTTTCCTTCTCTGCGTAATGCTTCCCTGAAGAACTAGATCTCTCCTCAAGCTTGGTTTTACAGGCAGATCTGGCAATACCAGGGCAATGGTCCCAAGGGTTTTCCTTCTCCGGTAACACTTTCTGGAAGTATTACATCCCTCCGTTAGCTGGGTTTTACCGGCAGATCTGGCAATACCAGGGCAGTGGTCCCAAGGGTTTTCCTTCTCTGCGTAACGCTTTACGGAAGAACTACATCTCTCCTCAAGGTTGGTTTTACCGGCAATACCAGGGCAGTGGTCCCAAGGGTTTCCTTCTCTGCGTCGTGCTTTCTGGAAGAACCACATCTTTAGCTGGGTTGAATTGGCAGATCTGGCACCTACAGTCAAGCCTTTCCAAGGGTTAAATGCTTCTTTCTATGTTGTCTGGACACTGGAAGCCTTGTTGGTCCAATCATTCAGTTTCGTCTGACATGGGTTAGTTCGATCCTTCTGTGTCATCTGGATACTTGTTGCCGGTGAGGTCAGATCATTCTGTGTCGCCTGGACATTGGTTGCAGCGTAGGTCCGATAATTCATTTTCGCCTGGACATTGATTGCAGGTTTGGTCCCATCATTCTGTGTTGCCAGGATCGTGCAGTAATAGTACAGTCATCTGAAGGGTTGAGTTATTCTTACATGTGTCATGTATTTTTGGAGAAACATCTCTTTCTTTTAGCTGAATTTTATTGGCAGATCTGGAAATAGTATTACACTGTTCCCAAAGGTTGAAGGTATCCTTCTTTGAGTCATGCATTTTCTGAGAACCACATTTCTCCATTAGCTAGGTTTTATTTGCAGATCTGGCTCTGACAATACAGTATTCCCAAGGGTTGAAGTTTTTCTTATATGAGCTATGTATTTCTGGAGAAACATGTTTTCCCATATGCTGGGTTTTCTTGGCAGATCTGACTCTAGTGTTGCACTCTTCCCAAGGGTTAAAGTTTTTCTTCTTTGCCTCATGCATTCTGGGAGAATCATTCAATTAGCTGGGTTTTATTGGCAGATCTGGCACTTGCAGAATAGTCTTCCCAAAGGTTGAGGTTTTCCTTCTTTGTGTCACGCATTATTGGCACTAACAGAACAGTAGTGTTGAAGTTTTCCTTTTTTGTATCATTAATTCTGGGAGAACCATTTCTTTCTGTTAGCGGGTTTTTATTGGCAGATCTGGCACTAGAAGTACAGTCTTAACAAGGGTTGAAGTTTTCTTTCTTTGGGTCTTGCATTCTTGGAAAAACCACATCTCTCCATCAGCTGGGTTTTATTGGCAGATCTGGCACTAACAGTACAGTCTTCCCAAGGGTTGGAGTTTTCCTTCTTTGTGTCATTCATTCTGGATAAACCACATTTCCCCATTAGCAGGGTTTTATTGGCAAATCTAGCACTAACAATACAGTCTTCCATTTTTTAGGAACTTTACCAATTTCTATTCCTTGTCATCAGAATGTGACAAGTATTGGAGGCATGACTAGTATTTCAGTTGTTTCTGACATTTTTTATCATTATCCTGGTCAGCCTGAGCTTCTTAGCACCAGGTGTGACGTCATACTTGTTATTTCTGAAATGAATAAATACAAATTTGCAAGATGAAACACAATAAATCCAAGCATACTGCATAGAAATAGCACTTTGGTACATCATATTAGACAGCAAGTATAAATAAATATATATTTATTACATGAACTATAAATAGACACAAGGCGATTGGTCACACCCCCAAAATAACCGAGTCAATAAATCTAGATATTGACCGGCTTTCGCTGATATTGACCTGTCTATAAATAGAATGCGAAAGTTTCCATCTTTTATATTATTTATAGTTCATGTAATAATAGTTATTTTAATGACGTCATTTACGTCGCGTTACCGTTGAGGTTATATTTCGCGCCATTTATGGTTCAAATTAGCTTGATAATATGCCGCACGGAGTCCACTTAAGATTAGTCTTAATTGAAGATTTCTAAACATAACTATTTATAGTTCATGTAATAAAACAGTTATTTACTTATTAGCTGGGAAATGTGCTGTTGATATTGACCGCAAAAATCGTTATTGACCTCGGCTATCGCCTCGGTCAATAACGATTTTTTTAGGTCAATATCACAGCATATTTCCCAGCTAATAAGTAAATAATTGTATAATATGTCATCTGCTTCATTAAAATTGTCTTATGCATATGCCATACTTAAATGTGAACGTGGGGTTTGACTATATTGTCCAACTAGAAGTTGTAAATGACTTGTCCGTGAATAATATCATACAATTTTATTCTGTTAATAATATAATTTCATTTATCTCGCTGATGTTTTGTTAAATTTTAAAGATAAGAATTACAAATAATCAAATACACTTAACAAATAATCGCTTAACATAATAAGTAACAAAACTGTAATAAACTGTTTCATTTTAAGCAATAATATTAACCAAACGGGTAAGTCCATGAAACAAATTTCCAAACACAAACTGTAAACACATACATTCCAGGTATCTCAGAAAAATTAAGTGAACCTAGTGATTTTTTTAAGTGAGAGTTTGGTAAAAATAAGTGAGATCTTCTAAAGCACGTTAAAATGCGTTATCTTTTACATTTTCTGAAATAGAACATTGTTTAAGCACATTTTTGAATGAAAAAATATGTAACAAGTAAAACATAATAGCTTTTAACAAATTTTTCAACAAAAATAAAATTTATTTGTTAACACTCAGTCAATCTCACTAAAGTCAGATCTAACAAAATGTTAGATCTGATGACAGCCCGCAGATACCGTGTGTACGTTATAGCGGTTTCCCCGATTACTATTTTTAGAAATTGTCGACACATGAAGCATGATTTATAACGCTCGCAAAATGATCTGAAGATGTCATTACATTAGAAATTAATGTAATACTACACAAGCACATATATCTTCAGTGAAATGTGTCTTACATAGGCTGTCAACACTTCCCATGGTTTTAAATACTATGTCTACTTTCACTTTTGCGATTTTGTAGGCGACAATCTGATTGGTTCAAAGGGTTAGTGATAAAAGCACGTTTTAGTTACTCGTCGTCAGATCCTGATAGCGTAGCGGTTTTCAGGAGATGATTTTAATCAGATTGACACTCAGTTTATTCCACCACAGCAACATAGTTTAATTCAAACTTTCAAAACAGCCATAATCTACAGTACCCAAGGTTATAAAACTGGGCATGGAAACCAGTCTCAAATCTAAAGCATCTGATTGGCTGAAATGGCGACTGGTCGCCATTTCAGCCAATCAGATGCTTGAGATTTGAGACTGGTTTCCAAACTCAGTTTTATAACCTTCAACCCAGAGGACAATGAATGTCAGTCATTCATGAGGAGGCTGACTTGGCCTTTTTCAACATTTCAGGAGTAGGTCTGAACTTAAAACACTGATTGTTAATTTTCAAACTTAAAAGGTTGTTCATTGTGGCATTTGACAAGTTTCCTCTTTGGTCAGTTTCGATTTTTGTAATCTGGCTGAAAATTCAGCATTTGAGTTGGGAATGGTCAGAAGGGTGAATATGAGTTTAGAGATCATGGGGTATTGCAGCTTTCCACTGGGGAGCTTTCTTTTCACACATTCTGACCCAGAAGTCATCAAGTTTTGTGGTCTCCGGCTGGAAGTCAGGGAGATCTGATAATGGTGATAGAAGATATTCCTCAGCTTCCTCCTGAACAGCTTGATGTTCCATTTGAGGTTCAAATTGCTCAACAAGACAGTCACTGAAATGCAAAGGATATGTTTTAATTTACTTAGAAATTATAGATTTTTGACATATTTTTTAAACAGTTTTTTGACATGTTCCAGGAATACCTTCTTGTTATAGTTAGGTAAACACGTCATTTATGACATATAAATGTTTTTACCAGTACATATCTGACTTAACAGAACACCAATCTGACCAACAAGATAAACATGGTATTGTAAAAAAAACAACAGTTATCTAAATACCTTGATCTGGGGAAATCTTTTCTCTTGACTCTGGGCAGAAATGCCAAGGCCTGCAATGTTGTGTTTTTCAGGGGGAATTTCTTCACCATTTTCTCTACAACAGCCATGTAAAAGCCTCTGACATTTCTGAAATAAAAATAAACTATATACATTTTTAAAACAGATGTTCATATCTTATAATTATAACTATTATTTTTAATCTTATTAATTATATTGCTTATTAAAAATATTCAGAAAGTGTTGCACATTCAACACACTATACCAACTCTTCACCGAGTACAAGCATTCTGCAATTAAGTACCTGTAGAATTTGCTGATAGTCTCAGGAGTCAGGTCACTCTCCTGGGTCTTCAGGTACTCTCGTGTTTTCAGGCCAACTGCAAGATTTGAATCCTCGTGTTAATTTGTACTGCTTTTGAAGTCAACGGCCATCATATCTGTATGCCTGGAGATCACACTCGTCTTGACAAATTTTCCCAGGATTCTCCTGAATAGCCTGGTTAGTTCTCCATGAAGGCAATTTAAATTTGGGGCGGCACTGCACTGTTTTTCCACCATAAATCAATTGCATTGGCAGGAAATCGCCACTCATCGTACAAGAAAATGTACCTGTTATAAATAAGTATTTTTAGAAAGTGTTTACTTTTGCGTGAAAGCTCTGCATTTAACAGTGCACTTTGGTATTTTATTAAATTGTTATAAAAGCAAATTTGCTGTAGCATAATTGATAACAATAGTGTTTTTATGGATGGTCAATCACTGACCATGACTACTGCAGATACATGTGTATACGAAATGAAGTGATAATTAGCCTGCCGAGGTAATTATAGACTTTACAAACAGCTTATTGAGTAATGATCATTTGCATTGTTAAAAATGCATAGCATAGGTATGCAGCAAGTGATTTGACGCTTGTCTTCAGTACCAATGATTTCGACCATGCATGAACCTTCCTTTGCCATCGTCCACTTGGATATAGGAACAACATGCATTCCAGTTTGATCCCAGTTGATGACCAGTTGTTCTGGAATATCATTTTTTCACGGAGGGACTGAATGTTTCCAATAAATTTCTCCTTTATTTCCTCAAAATGTTCGACAACTGAAAGTGGTGCCTTTACATTTCACAAAGGCAGCAAGGAAGAAAGCAAGGACTGCACCCAGCTTTTGCTTAAATCAATATGACATCCATTTTCTAAAAGTAAATTGCAATTCTTGCTTATGATGATACCCCTAGGTGCCGATCTTACGATGCATAAATTGATTACCCCGCCCAATTCACTCAGTCTGTTCACAAACTCCTGAATTAATTAGTCCAATTTCTCCTCAAGCAAGCATAAGCTTATGACCCCTTTATGGGGGAGTTAAAACACCAATTGAAGTTGAATCATTATCATCGCCGTCGGAATCAAGTTTACGTTTCTTTTTTACTGCCAGTTGCTCATAGTACTTTTTTTTATGTCCACAAATTGCAGTTAGTTTTGATTTTTTATTTCAGCAGTACTGAATTTTGCAGCTGCTTTGGGGGTTCAAAATTGGCTGCATATTTCCTGATCCTAAACCTCATCTCCAGTGTGTATTTCTGATAATTCCCATGTTTATGACTGAAACATTTTCTTATTGTTTCTTGAACACATTTTGAAGCAATTTCAAAAGCGTTGTCTGTTTTCCTTTTTTTAAATTTGATATATTTCAACAAAGACCAGTTGAAGCATACACAACCTTTTTGATGTGATAGTTTACATCTAGGAACGAAAAAATTATGAACAAGGGGCTAAATTTTCCTAAATTTCACAATTTTATTGCACGCACATAAACAGCTACAAAGCAAAGGCTCAAAATTTATTTAAGAGAACATTAACCTTTAATTGTATTGATACATACCTAATCCATTCAAAGCAATTACAAAACTGACGCACTATGCAATACGCTTGATTAACCCAGAACAAAGATTTAATCAAGCTTACTGTAAAATCTAGCAAAATGGCTGAAGTTCAATTCACGAAAATAAAGTTTGAAATTTTTGGTGTTTGTTTTTAAAGTGAATTCTTGACAGTCGCGAAAATCACTGAAAAAACACCATTATACGGTATTTGTACTTTTTAAAATACATGCTAACTTGCTAGCATATATATGCCGATGTTTGTTTTAACCCTTTAATCGGTTGATACATTCCTTTACTGCATGGGCGAACAGTGCAGATCCACTGATTTCTTTTGGATTTATTAGGTTATTTCTGACCAACTGATCTACACTGGTCAATGACCTGATGAATCCAAAACAGCGGATCTGCTCTGTTTGTCCATGTAATAAAAGAATGTATCAACCGATTAAAGGGTTAAAACAAACATTGGTAAATTTCAGGGAACTCGGGCCTAACATACATAATACAAGTGATATCAAAGCTTCTTGACCCTAAAACCTCGGAATACACTGCATCTTTTGTTGGGCGACTTGTTACTGTGGTACTCATGAAGGTCGGACACCAGATGGGTGAACAAATGGATCTGATTTTACGAGCAGTGCTCAGCAAAATGCAGCAGACGGATACACTTAGTGTTATGCAGGTACAGATAAATGTTCAAGTTTTGAAAGTTGAAGGCTTCTGTTAATGGCTTTTGCTGAGGAATGAAAGAAGCCCTAGAAAATCAGACTAACCCATTTCTCCATATATATGCCCTTTAACACGTGTGCTCAGTGTAGACCCAGATCTGCCAGATTTGCCATCTGATCAGGATCTGCTCAGTTCGCTTTATTGGTCAGAAATAACCTAATAAATAAAAAAGCAAACAGTGCAGATCCTGATCAGATTGCTTGGATTTGTGGCTGATCTGGATCTACACTGTTTGCTCATGCCATAAAGGGATATATAATTATGGAGGAAAGGATTAACTGAATAATGAACAAGTTAGATCCTGATCAGATTGCATGGATGTGCAGGCTGATCAGGACCTGCACTGTTTACATATGAGTAACCACTTAAAGGGTTGGTTTATTTTGTACTGAATTATTTTGATGCTTTGGGAAAAGCAAAAATATCTACAGAAGGTAATTAGTGAAAACAAATTATGTAAAAAATTTATGCCTGTGTGGCAAATGATAAATGTATTTCTCAGTTTTTTGTGTAAAAAAATTATCTTTAATTGCTTAATGAAGTTCTTTCAGTTTAAGTCTGTCTATTTACTTTTCATACGATATTTACATAAATTTTTGCTTTGACCAAAAGATGTACTAATTGCTTTAAAAAAAGTTATTTCAGCTATGGCTAGCTGCTAAGAGTTTTTTGCTCCTTAAGATTTTCCCTTGTCTTTGTAGTCACTACTTGTGATATTTGCGCGCTTGATGCACGATCAGATGGAAGCTGTCTTAGAGTTCCTAACAAGTGTTCCGGACCCAATGGGAAAACCTGCTCTAGAGTTCGTACTCAGGGAATGGTGTTCTCGACAACATCTATTTTACGGAGCGTATGAAAGAAAAGTCATGTAAGTTTTAATTGCGAACTTCTAATTTTGTGTCTTGAATTTTTTCTTTCAACATAATTTAAAGGCAGGTATTAAAAGTGAAAATTCAATATTTTTCAACATTGGCCACAATTTTTTATCTTCATAGCTAAATGATGCTGTTCAAGACTTTATACTCTATTAGTAAAATACCAGTAGATTTTATACGATTAACTAGAGCACTTCTTTGATCCAGGAAATGCCATGGTCATTTAGAACAAACTGCACTGTTTGGGTTCAGTAAAAATTAAACATGGCTGTTCCAGTTAAAATTGGGTGGAGATTCCAGGTTCCACCTTTTATTGTTTGCTACGTAATCAGTGTGAAAGCGACATCTGGCATCCATAGGTGTCACAAATGTTATGGCATGTTAATAAATGTTAACAAATTATTTCCAACAGACTCCGTAAAATCAAATACCAATAGAATCCCACGTAAAAGTAAAATGTTTTGTTTGTACTAGAATGTATAGAGGATATTTGTTTTTACCAGTGTAAGATAGAAATATATTTCAATAAGTGATCTCCGGAATTCGTATTTTCACGAGTGGTGAATCCACGAGTTCACGAGTGAAATATTTTTCTATCTTTCACTGGTTAAAACAAATTTTCTTTTTATTTTAGGCTTTTAGTGCAAAATTCGTGTGAATTGGAAAGAAAAGTTGGAAGAAATGGCGCTAAAACCGCTTGTTTATTACGTGACGTCATGACGTCAAAAATACAAATTTGAGCCCTTTTTAAAAACGTTCTCATTTGTTATGTTATGTGCGTTTGGGTGCATTGTACCAACATGAAAAAATAAGTGAAAATTAAAATGATATTCCACTGTTTGAAAACAGTGAAATACCACTATTATTTCACCGAAAAATTCTATTCGCTGAAAAGTATAAAATAAAAGTCTTCTGTTCTTTCAAGGGTTGTGGCTTTGAGTAAATTACTACAGCATACGATAACTACCAATGATGCCAGATTGAAAGACATCGTGGTGGAAGGAGATGAAGTGATTTCCTCCAACTCTTCTGGTCCCAGGACAAGATCTAACGGTATAACTACAGTTGTTTATTCTTTTACAAACCAGGTGGCATATGCATATTTGACATATTTTCCGAAATTAAATTCACTGTGTGTTGACAGCCAATAGCTTGGGGTATTTGTAGGACTTAAAATATTTATTCACCATCAAAGTCTCAATCACAATCAAAAGGACCCATTGCTCTCCTACAAATGATTTTAAAGTTATGCCACTTCTCTTAAATTTTGTGTGAACTTAATTATGCACTTGTTTCATGACTTTGAAACTAATTTAGGGCCTACTAAAGTCATTACTGCAGTGTCATTGATAAAGAAAAATGTCTTAATCTTTCTAATTGCAAATTGCAGTCCAGTAAATCTTTGCACACATAAATAATATTAATATATCCTTATTTTGAATATGTAAAGAAAAGTTAGAACAGTCTTGAAAAAGGTATATCTAAAATCTCCCTAAAATCCTTTTTACATTCAAACACAAAAACTAAGCAACATCAACATCAGTTTTAATGCCAACATGAGTAATATGATACTGACAACAATATGTGTGGTCCTTTTAACCCTTTCCTCTACAGACACACCCTTATTGTGTGGGCCAATAGTGTAGATCCAGATCAGCCTGCACATCTGTGCCGTCTGATCTGGATTTGTGACATTTGGCGCCCAACGTGGGGCCCGTGACAGCATTGCATGGTTAAGTCTAAGACGCCTGCAATTGTGAATATAAAGTACCCTCTGGAATTCGAGGACGAATTTCCAAGTTGTGGGGGGAAAATGTTGCGGTACGAATCTAGTCACTATCTGGGGAGAAAGATGTGTAAGTGGCCCGGATAGCTCAGTCGGAAGAGCACTCACCCTGTAAGCGAGGTGTCCCGGGTTCGAGTCCCGGTCTGGCTGCATATTCTTTCTCACCCTGTGACATTTGGATTTGCACTGTACGCTTTTTGATTCATTAATTTAGGTTATTTCTGACCAAAATGAGACCCGTGCAGATTCTGATCAGACAGTATGGATGTGCTAGCTGATCTGGATCTACACTGGTCACACATGCGAAAAAATGGTTATATATGGAGGAAAGGGTATAAGAACATTCAAATACATTATTTAAAGAGAGAAATGAACATTTTTATTCTTTCATCATCTATTTAAGCAATCTGGAAATTCAAAGTAAACCACACTTACTACCTCATATTGTAAATATTTGTAAGACAAAGGACCCGGCAATGTACAACAAATGTAATAGTTAATTTGTACATTTTATAGCCCAGGTACAGTGGACAATGATACCAGTGGTGGTAAAGATCTACAAACTGTTGATAAATGAATTGTCCAATCAGATAGAGCACAGTCAGTCAACCAGGAAGGGAGAAGATCCTGAGTATGAGGTATTTATATTGTTCTTTACTGCTCATAAGGTGGGCGGATTTATATTTTAATATGAGCCCCATCATTTGGAAATCTTGTTCATTAAGGGCTTGCCAGGAGATTATATCTTGCTGGGGACAAGTCCCAGAAAAAGTATAAAATGGGGAGCATCACGGGAAAAGGTACCTTCAGACAGTTGACGTCAATCCTTGAAATATGATAATAACTAATGTGTTTTGCGATAAAAATGCCATTTTATTGTCAAAATGTGTAACAAAATCACTGTTTTCTTATCAGAAAATAATTATTAGGAAGTTGCAAGTTCTTTCTAAATATAGTAACAACTAAACTGTAACAAAATATGACTGAAGGTACCTTTTCCCGTGGCGTGCCCCGTATCGTCTTTTATCACATGGGTGAACAGAGTTATCAAGATTAGAACTCTGAGCAGTGTAGATGCAAATCAGCCTGCACTGATGTGCCACCTGAAGTGATAAAAGCTTATGCAGTTAACCCTTTCCTGTATAGATACATTATTATTGCTAGGGCGAACAGTTTAGATCCAGAACAGCCGGCACATCCGAATGTGCCGGCTGATCTGGATCTACACTGCTCGCACATGTGCATAAAAATGTGTATATATCAAGGAAAGGGTTAAGCATTGAAATCTAATATTCAGGAGATATGGCTTCAGAATAACACAGAGTTTGAATAATAGGGATAAGAAAAGATTTCATTTTTATTATTTCAAACAAAATTATAAATGATAAAAAAATATTTAAAAAAAATGAATGTATTTTAAAAAATGAAAGTTTTTTACTACCTACTTGTTAAGAAATCCTCTTTTGGTAAAAGAATTTAACTAAATTTTCTTCCCCAGACACCCTCCTTACATGACCCACCCACAGAGTTTCGCCGCTAAGTTTCCATACATTCTTACAAAGAATCCCCAATTGTCCCTTATCTGCCAAGTTTTTCTAAAGGGCAAGTGCAAAAATTGCTATGGTAAATTTACTTCTTCTCACCTACATACATGTACTCTACAATTTTAAAACAGATAAAAACACCACTAAAACAGCTTAAGGCACTGATTCATAAAATGCACTAGTGGGTTAAAGCTATGTTGTAAGACATGTGTTAATGTACTTAGGATGAGGCCTGGGAAGATGATGACGATGATGCCGGGGAGGTCCAGTTAAGTGGTCAGACCCTGTCCAGTCTCCTTGATGAATTTACGAGCGAGTTTACGACCCTCGTAGACGAAGTGGAAGATGAAGAAGATGATCCTGATGCACTCAATGACCCTGTCAATCAAATAGATCTGCAGGTAAATAAATATAATACTCCTGTGCCCAAGGTTATAAAACTGAGCATGGAAACCAGTCTCAAATCTCAAGCATCTGATTGGCTGAAATGGCGACTGGCCGCCATTTCAGCCAATTAGATGCTTGAGATTTGAGACTGGTTTCCATGCTCAGTTTTATAACCTTCAGCCCTTTTTACCTTGTGTCATTTTAAACTTAATGGTTTTAGCCTTTTCTCTATGGACATGACTTTTGTCACTTGGGCAAACAGTGTACATGTAGATACTGGTCTCATAGGTCATAAACCCCATGTCGTCATGACGCTTAACACATTTTTAATTGTCTTAGCACTAAGGTAATATAACCCTTTGCTCCTTAGATGTGACTGAGAACATGGGCAAACAGTGTAGATCCAGATCAGCTAGCACATCTGTGTTTTTCAGTTTTAGATTCATAGGGTAATTTACAACTAACAAGTGAACAGTATAGCTCTAGATGAGTCTGTAAGGATGTGCAAACAATGCAGATCTTAACCCATTCCTCCATATATACGCCATTTTACACATGTGCGACCAGGTTAGATCCAGATCAGCTGGCACATCTGTACCGTCTGATCAGGATCTGCACTGGTCGCATTTTGGTCAGAAATAACCTTACGAATCAAAAGGCGAACAGTTTAGATCCTGATCAGACAGCACAGATGTGCTGGCTGATTTGGATCTAAACAGTTGGCCCTTGCAATAAAGGTGTATCTAGTCACAGTGGTTGCATATTGTATTAAAATCTTATTGCATAATTACGGAATAAATTAGTTAATAAACCTATTTTAACTTTTCAGGTGTACCTAACAGAGTTTTTGCAATCGTTGTCACAGCAACCGTACTACAGCATGTTTACGTCACACCACACAGACACAGAAAAACAAGTTCTACGGAATATCAGTATAGCCACCTAGCAGGCTGATATTTTAAAGACAGTTTTAAATAAAGTGCTAATGAACCGAGTCTTGAAGCAATAAAAAGAATAAAGTCAATATGTTTTATTTAGTTGATTACATGAAATTGTGATGACGTTATGATGACTTCACACAATTTAGCTAGAGTTGAAAAAACTGCGCTTGGCATGCTTTTCACAGTACATGTATTTGAAAAATAAAAACAGAAACAGAACAAAGGACTGATTGTTAATGAGATTATTATCCTGTAACAATATGGGTTTGATAGTGTTTTCAATTTGTTAAAAGACATCTTAGGACACATTCAACTCTCTACTTCATATTTATGCATTTTATTGTGTCGCCTGCGATAGCAGGTAGACACATAGGGATCCTATAGGGATCCTATTGTCCGGCGGCGTCTTCGTCGTCGTCGTTGGTGCCGTCGTCCGGTAGTCCCCCAACTTTAACCTGAAACTTAATGTTGCCTATAACTTTGAAAGTACTTGTCCTAGTCACTTCATACTTGGAATATATCATCAGCACGAACAATGCCATCTGTGACGACAAGAATGATAACTCCAGTTTCAATATTTTTTGAGTTATGCCCCTTTCAAATGCAACTTTAACCTGAAACTTAATGTTGCCTATAACTTTGAAAGTACTGGACCTTTTCACTTCATACTTGGAATATATCATCAGCACGAACAATGCCATCTGTGACAACAAGAATGATAACTCCAGTTTCAATATTTTCTGAGTTATGCCCCTTTTAAATGCAACTTTAACCTGAAACTTAATGTTGCCTATAACTTTGAAAGTACTGGACCTTTTCACTTCATACTTGGAATATATCATCAGCATGAACAATGCCATCTGTGACGACAAGAATGATAACTCTAGTTTAAATATTTTTTTGAGTTATGCCCCTTTCAAATGCAACTTTAACCTGAATCTTAATGTTGCCTTTAACTTTGAAAGTACTTGACCTTTTCACTTCATACTTGGAATATATTATCAGCACAAACAATGCCATCTGTGACGACAAGAATGATAACTCCAGTTTCAATATTTTTTGAGTTATGCCCCTTTCAAATGCAACTTTAACCTGAAACTTAATGTTGCCTTTAACTTTGAAAGTACTTGACCTTTTCACTTCATACTTGGAATATATCATCAACACAAACAATGCCATCTGTGAGGACAAGAATGATAACTCCAGTTTCAATATTTTTTTAATTATGCCCCTTTCAAATGCAACTTTAACCTGAAACTTAATGTTGCCTATAACTTTGAAAGTACTTGACCTTTCCACTTCATACTTGGAATATATCATAGCATGAACAATGCCATCTGTGAAGACAAGAATGATAACTCCAGTTTCAATATTTTATGAGTTATGTCCCTTTCAAATGCAACTTTAACATGAAACTTAGTGTTGCTTGTAAAATGGAAAGTACTTGTTTAATTAATTCACTTAATACTTTGAATAACACTTCTGCATTTACAAACCAATTTTTGAAGATGATAACTCGGGTATCACCATTATTTGAGTAATGCCCCTTTTAAATGCAATTTAGATGACACATGTGATCTGTGGTGTAGTATTGAAATCACCTTAAATAAAATATTTTTATTATAAATGATTAAACATAGGCCCACATTTAAACTTCTCCATGTAGGTGACACATGTGTTCCGCGGAACACAACATTCTAGTTGCATGTTAGAACAGTGTAGAACCAAATCATATGGCACATTTGTGCCTCTAATCACTATCTTCACTTTTTGCTTTTTGGTCATAACCTAATAAAATGAAAAATAGAACAGTGTAGATCCTGGTAAGATGTGCATGCTGATTCAGATCTACACTGTTCAACCACATTATGCAATTACCAGTATATAGATGATTTATTCCATGGGATACAGCTGATATCCATGAGCAAACAGTGTTTATCAGAATCATCCAGCACATCCATCTGACCTGAATCAACACTGCTTTTAGATTCATTAGGTCATTTCTGACCAAGATGCAGTCAGTGTATATCCAAATCAGATGGCACAGTTTGGCGATATACTGGTTGCATAGGCGATCAAATCCATATTCATGGAGTAACAGTGTCCACCATTTTCGAATAACATTTTTGTGTCGCCCTTTAGAAGAAGTCAGTACATAGAGATCGCTTTGTCAGTCTGTCCAAAAGCTTGGCTATAACATTGTCATTTCTTAATTTTTCTTCATTAAACTTTCAAGTTATATTGCTTATGATAACGCAATGCTGATGATGCCAAATTCTTTAGGTCAAGGTCACATTTGATGGGGTTATGCCCCTTTTTGTATTTGGATTTTTAATCTGACAAAGTGCCAGAGGGCTAAAACAAGTGTTCTGCTGAACATCCATCGAGTTTGAAGACAATGGCCCAAGATCATAAAACTAAGATTGTTGATCAGTCTCAAATCTCGAGTATTTGATTAGCTGAAACTCGACCAGTTACCATTTTAGACGATCAAATGCTTGAGATTTGAGACTGGTCTTCAGATTTAGTTTTATGATCTCGGGAAAAGTCTGCCATTCCAGATATTTCATCAGACTTGCTGTATATTCTCCTTATATCAACATGGTTGTGATTAGCAAAACTTTTTTGTAGGTCCCATGAAGTAAAACTTTAGGTTACTGTAAGTTCACTTTTTAGTAGCCATTCAAGGTTGATTTTTGAAGCTTAAAATACTTGTCTGACATCGCAATACCAATATTCAGGACAACTTTCATAACTCTTGACTGTAATTTGTCATATTTTTGCCCTTTTTTACTTAAAATTTAAGAAAATATCATGTTCGTCACATTGTGATGTCTTGTTATGTTATTTTCAAAATGTTGCAGACTGGTCTTAGATTTAGTTTTATAATCTTGGGCAGTTTGCTATTCCAGATACTTCATCAGACTTGCTGTATATTCTCCTTATATCAACATGGTTGTGATTAGCAAAACTTTTTTGTAGGTCCCATGAAGTAAAACTTTAGGTTACTGTAAGTTCACTTTTTAGTAGCCATTCAAGGTTGATTTTTGAAGCTTAAAATACTTGTCTGACATCGCAATACCAATATTCAGGACAACTTTCATAACTCTTGACTGTAATTTGTCATATTTTTGCCCTTTTTTACTTAAAATTTAAGAAAATATCATGTTCGTCACATTGTGATGTCTTGTTATGTTATTTTCAAAATGTTGGTGACACATACATTAAACTGAACACACATCTATTTCTAATTGGTGGACAGAAGTACACAGAAGAATATTTACATGTATATGCATATTTATGGGAAAATAAAATGTTGCTAAATAGGTCATGTTTTTTTTTTCATTCTTTAGCAATTATATTTATATTAACCAAGAATTTTTAATACATTGAACAGCAGTAAATGTTCTTGAGTTTTTATTTTATATATTATTTATTTGGCAATAATGATGTTTTGCTAATGATTTGCTGCACCTCTGCCCCCACCCCACCTACACAAATCATATTTCTCATTTGTGATATTGTAGTTGTGTTGAAACTAATTTATTTGATAGTTTAAATTTGTAAAAAAAATAAAGTGAAATATGCATAGCAGGAATTGCAACATTTAGAAGAGACAGCCTCCCACACAGCAAAGAAGAGAAAGAGAAAGAGCATGGTTAATAGATAAATAATCAATTTCAAACCAGACACCACAAGTAACAAAAATGATAACCCAAGGGGTAACTGCCTTGTAACGGGCAGTGGCAAAACAATTTTTCACTGGGGGTTTAAACCAAGTTCTAGGGTAGACCAACCTCACACTTTCACAAAAAGGTTCTCGTATGAACAAACAAGTACAAGTTGTCTCGCTGGAAAAAGACCACATCAACTTGACGATGATGCAGGCAAAAGCACATAAAACATACAAAACATGAAATAGCATTTTCAAGGGCGGGTACTCGATGATCTTGCCGAGATCAGAGCTCCTGACAATGATGCAGACAAAAGCACACAAACATACAAAACATGAAATAGCATTGTCAAGGGCGGGTACTCGATGATCTTGCCGAGATCAGAGCTCCTGACAATGATGCAGACAAAAGCACACAAACATACAAAACATGAAATAGCATTGTCAAGGGCGGGTACTTGATGATCTTTCCGAGATCAGAGCTCCTGGAGTGAAATGAACACGATGACGGGGATAAAAGAAATGGATCGGGCTTCTAGATTCTTGTACATGATTTCCCTTTAAACCTTTTTTTTAACATTTAAACCCCTACCACCGTCGTGCATCCAAAGAGGTAAGCATAACGATCAAATGTAGATGGGTTAATCACAATGAATGCAGAGCGCTTTGTTTTTTTTATTTACAAATATCAAATCACCAGTTTTTAATACAAATAACTACTGTACCGATATGTTAGACAGTTGATTGTGGTTTACAAGCAAATCATGCGACATATTGACTCCGTCGGTGTGGGGTGTGGTCGGGACGTTTGATCAGGAACATGATGTTGTTTAGGATAATAATATTGAATAAGCTGAATACATGTATTACTAACAAGATTTTGACACTTGGTATCCGATGTGTATTTGTCACCTGTCAAAAAATCTATTAATGACTTGTCCGGGTTTCTGTTAAGTATTCGGTAAAATATTCACATTAGTTAGGAGCTTGAATCAACAACATCAAAATATCAAGGTAATGATTTGCATTCATTTGTAGATACATCCAACTTAAGGATCATGTCGTAATTTAGGAGGCAATAATCCAAAATATGATATACTTTAGTTCCTGTACTCATTTTCGCCCTTGATGAGGTTAAAATTAGAAATAGGAATTTCCTGTATAAACGAGAAACTGTTTAAAATTCGATTTCCAGCAAAATTGTCTTAAATCAAAAAAAGGTAAGCTCATGTTAAATATTTTTCACTCAAATATTTATCAAATTTGCTGTTGGTAGGATATAATAATAATAACAATATCTTTAAAAAAGATAAACGGCGTTGATGGAAAAGATTTATATATACATGTATATAAGAAAGAAAGAAATACAGAGAGGCGAAGCAGACACAGTTTAGTTAGTTTATTTTACTTGTTTTAGCTGTTGACGAACCCTCCCTGCCTTCTTAGTATGACCAAGAGATTAAGCGACCTAATCATGACAACTTATAAATTCATTGAAAGTGTCTTTCAAAAAAATGTTGAAGCTGTTGCAACAATTTCATACAGTGATAACAAGTCGATTAAAGAAGCAATGTATTGCATTAAGTCTTGATCTACATTTATTCAGTTTCAATAAAATACCTCTTGTAGAGTTAGAACTCAAGATGAATAAATTTAATTGAAATTTAATATAAATAAATAAAAAACATCCTGTTACAAGAGCGAAACCTACCAACTTTTACGTAAATTAACTTTTAAAAAAAGTGTCAGTACTGAGTATTGAACCCTGGGCCCTCCGCTTGCAAGTCGAGAGTGTTAGCCACTACACTACAATGAACTTGTATTTTGTGCTTGAAATTAACAATCAGTATCAAAGGAACTAGAAAGGAACCAGTAAGAACTAGAAATATCTACACTTCCTTTTCGTTTTACATTGTGTACTGTACGCAAGTTTTTACCTGACACCCAAGAATATTCCAAATAAAATTGTATTTAAGCCATCAATATTGACTTATTGGTTATTTAAATCATAAATATGTTTTTCTCCAATACAACACCCACTAACAACCAATCGAAATAATCTATTTGATTTTTCCGCTGCATAATAATAAAAATCCCACTAGATACCTCTCCGCCCTGCTAGATGCCTCTCTGGTGTAAAAAGCTACCAATCGAAATAGTTTATTTCATTTTCCCTCTGCATAATAATAGAATACAAGTATTATTTACAACATTTCATTTGTCGGAAAACTAGGTCAAAAGTGAGCTTAGACAGCTAACGCCGAAAAATATTTTTATCAAAGTATGAGGTCCACTTTCTGTTTGATCTCAAATACACAATTGTTCATCATTTTATTCTGTTTTTATTTCATAAGGCTGTTTGTAACATGAAAGTAAACATTAAAGATTGAAATCTGTCACATTTAAATTTGTTTTTCTTTTTTTAAGAGAATGTACCAGTCTCCTGATCATTATCACAACCTGTCACTGCGACTTTCTGAAGTGATGGACGATATCGGTGTCAATGAGAGAATAGTGCTTAGAACAAGGAGGTCATGGTTGCTTAAAGAGAGCTTAATGAACATAAGCTGTTGCATACGTGATGCAGATCATGTATGGTTTTACTTCGGAAGTCAGAGTGAAGGATCTACTACAACAGACCTTGACTCAGATATAGATAGGCTTGTCTGTGATCTAACAAAGCAGGCTATACAAGACTGGATAGAATGGAAGCCTGGCATGGACCAGCATTTGATGGTACAAGATGATACAACATCACCGGGCTACTGTCTGCTACAGGCAGTTCAACCTGACATTCCTGTTCCTGTACAGCTCATCCAGCAGCATAAACATCTCAGGACTGATAACAGAGGAAGAGTACTGCTCACACATTCTGCGTGTTTTCCATCAGTAAGAGAACTTGATGGAGCTGTTAGACATGGACCTTCTCAAGCATTGTCCACTATTTTCAGGGATTTCGATACTGTATTTGCCTTATCCTTTCCATCATGGCCCAAAGAAGCTATACCTTGGCTAAACCAACAGACTGTCAGTGAATGGCCGACATCAGAAATTAAGAGATATGCAGCAGAACATGGATGTTTTGTTGTCCCAGTTGCCAGCCGAGCAAGCGTGAACCAGGATACTGAATGGAGAATATCCACATCCCTTGCTGAACGATGCTTAATGTTTAGTCTTAATATGACTCAAATAAGATGTTATATCCTTATGAAGATGATCGTGAAAACATACATAAAACCGAAGTGTGAAGATGCCATCTCCAGCTTTATGTGCAAGACTGTTTTATTCCATTGTATAGCTGATTCAAGATCAAGGCAATGGAATGAGAGTCAATTACTGCCATGCTTAAATCAATGTCTGCAGCATTTATTTCACTGTATATTATCAGAAAATTGCCCACATTTCATCATACCTGGGAACAATGTACTTGCTGGAAAATTGTCCTTTCAGACCAAACAGCAGCTAGTAGAGATTATGATAAGGTTGACAACCAACATTGAGCAATCTCTGCTAGGTATTTCTCTAGATGGACTAGGACCCAGGCTTCATGTGAAGTCAGAAGGATTACATGTAGAGTTTTTGGAATCATCAGAAAATATTGTTAGATTTGTACTGGCAAAGAATACATTTATTACTGCTAGATATGTACATGCTATGCTGAACATGACATTAAAAGGAATCTATCTGAACAATGTCCTCGTTGTTTACCAACAGTTAAAACAGATGGCCTACAAACTGTGTCAGAAACATTCATTTGGTGAACAAGCAGCATGTGAACTTTATACACCATTTCTCTGTGCTAGCATCGGGTCCATCATAGCATCTGTAAATATATATCATTCTCAAGCATTATCTGCAGAGGCCCTGATGTGGTTTTCTATAGGACTGAACTCTGACTTTTCATCCTCTTGGCTCAAGCTGGCATCAGCTCTATACTGTGGTGGACATTATGAACAATGTGAAGCTATCCTGTTTCGTCTTGCAAGACAATTGGAAATAACAACTGTAATCAGTATGTGTACTTGCTTCCATCAAACAATAACAATTTCACCACAATATAAGAGAATTTGCCATGAGAAAAATGATGTAGCAGTGATAAAACAAAACACTGCATACTGTGTTAGGTTTTTGCCCTGTGAAGTATATTGTGTACCTAAAGAATTAAGGTATGAAATGTTCAGATCCACAGAAGAAGACCTGCCATACAGAGGTGGAGATGACTTTTGGATGGACTGGGCAGTGGTTGACTCCAAACCATTCCTGTACTTTTTGCAATACAAGGTCTACGGCCAGCTCCACAGACCTGTACAACAACAACAGGCAATGCTCAATCTTACCTGGACGATTGCCACCGAACGAAACCTTGGTCATAAGGAGACTGCTCTGAATCTTCTAGGACAGTGTATGGAACAAGAGAACAGAAAAGATGATGCCTTCCATTGCTACATGATGTCACTGAATGAAAGACCACGGAACAATGCAGCCAAATGGCTTATATGCCGACTGTTGGCAAGCCAGCTTAACCAGTGATTATGAGAGGTGGGGGCCATAGGTTGGGAAGAGTTGTAAAAATCTAAAACTTGATGTTTGGTGCTTGACTTGGTGACTGAATAATGATACTATTAAGACAAGAACATTTTCTGTTGATGCTAGAGATGCCATCAATTTTGACATACAGACTAATTAATTTAAACTTCTGTTGTTAGGATAAGACTATCTATAATCTAATTCCTGTAAACCAAATACTATTCACGATTGATCGTTTTACAGACACTCTCAAAAATTGGATTATGCCCAGAAGAAATAAGAATCCCAGTTTGATTGGTTTACAAAGTGTACTAGCAGAGCAGTTGACCTCACTGATTGAATTGAAGAAATATTTTAAAGTTTCCCTCCTTTTTGACATACGAACACTTCTTTTGTGAGAAGAAAAAGTTGAAGTTTTTTAATAATGTAAATTTATTTATATTAACCGGGATTTATTTTTGTGGATTTTTTGTACTGATGAATCCACAAATTTAAAACTATCACGAAACAAAGAACTTATCTCAATATCGTAGTTTAGAACATTTGAAACCCACAAATGTATGAAACCACGAGAAGTGAGTTTAACCGAAAAGCAAGAAATTTCGTGCCCACTTACATGAAGACATCCGAAATAGTTCATTATCTTTTTCTAAATTGTTTATGGCGTCTATTTTGAATCTGATTAATGTATATCGATGCATTCGCATTCTTCTCATCTTTAGATTTTGGCTGTGTGGGGAGGCTGTGTCTACTGGATATGGCCATTCCTGATTTACATATTCACATTTTTGTGCAGACTGATAACTCATTAGTACAGTACTTGTCCATTTAACTTGTTCAATGTTTTTAGTGTTTGTTCAAAAAGTACAAACCCTATTCTGATAATGTAGTCAACAAAATAAAAAGAATACGTGTTCATACAACCCCACTGACAAATCATGTAAACAACAAAACCTTGAAACATTTTAAAAATCCCCTTGTGTATTTGTGTATTCCATGTGGCTCTTGCACATTACATGGTCATCATAAGTTATTTTCGAAATCCCTTGCATAATAAAGTTCTACTTTAAGTAAGACATCTACTAACTATTTAGCTGAAATCGATATCACAGATACCTGTTCTTTTTGGGCAAGTATGTCAGTTGAGCTATATAGGCTTAATACGAATGCCTAAAACTGGACACAGAAATAAGTTTAGGCCTTGTAATGTAAGAACGACCTTTGCTTATCTCTTTGTTTGCACAATGATGAAATGTGTTTAAAAAGAATGATTAGAGAGGTTGAGATTTAAGACGTGTTCTTTTTTGTTTTAATACGGAAAAGCTCGGAAAGATGCAGATCAAAATCAAGCTGGCAGTAAATATCTTGGGCATGCCTCCAACGAAATGTCAGTAATTTGAAGAATGGCATCATTAAATGTGTAACCGGTGTAGACATATATTTAACAAATATTTAAGATGTTAATACTTTAACAAGTTTTAGCTTTCCAAAAAGCTAGTCGGTCATTAGCAAATAAATTAAAAGAATAAGTAGGTATGTATTCGTTCATGTATTTACTTTTGGACCAATGTAAGTCAATGATATGGCCAGTTTTCTGTCGATCAAAGTCACACAGACTGTATCTGACAAACTATTTGTGAATTTAGTTGATGTTTCAAGTTTCAAGTTTATTTCCATTTTCATTTCTCTGTATGTACAAACATAAACAAGAGAACATTAAAACATTGTACAATTCTGTTACTTTAAAGCATGCAAACAAAGTTGAACGGCTGATGTTTGATTTATTGAAACATGAAGAATACGTATACGGGCTAAAGGCATCAATATAAATAATCATGTCTCTAGTAGACGTAATTTTTTTTTCAGGACGTGTAGAAATAATTACGTTGTTTAAGCACCAGCGAATCTGATGAATATGTTACATTAACGCGAATGCTCAAAGAGGTACCATAGAACTTTCCACAGTTGATACTTATTTGTACATTGAGAGAAAAGCCACGCTTATAATATTCAGTATTCATTACCAACATTCATAAAATGTAGTTTTAGTTGGTTCAGCAGATCTCGTCAAACTTGAAGTTGACGAGCGTTAAAAGACAGTAAACAATAAATTAGGATGCTGATGCATTTATTACTTTCACTTAAGCTTTATGCTGCTATTATCTTTTGTTTTTGTTTGAACGATTTTCTGTAAAACTATTAAAGGAACTCAAGAAGCACTATTTGTATTTAAATTAAGCTATCATCATAAAAATTGTCGTTTTGCCACTGTTCTGAAAACAACTTTTTCTTTACTTTAAAGGCTGGTTTTGCATTCCTTGCAGTATATTCTAGTAGATCGCCCTTACATAGAAATGATAGTGCTTGTGTTGTCTACCTTACTGTACTTGTCAAAATAATGTTATCGTTTAGTATCCCAAGACCGAAATCAGATCCGTTATATTGCATGTGTATGGGGAAGCAGTCATTGGGGTCACGGGCATCCCCGGAAATCTTTTACAAGTAAAACTCAATTTGGATTGCAACTGCGACGAGTCCAACCGTTCACTATAGACCCCAAGAAGAGAACGCATAGATATATGCGGTTTTGAGAGGGAATATGGGAATCAAAATAAATCAATTCGTATTTCGTTAATAATGCATATATTCAAGGGCAAGTTTTGAACTTTATGGCGGCGAAAGTTTTGTAACATAAATTAGTTAAAGTTTAAATGATAAAAATACAGAAGCACGTATAGAATGGTTACCAAGTTTCTATTTCAAAACCATCGTTTAAGTTTTGTTTTCTTAAAATAGATTAAAAGGTCACTTTGAAAACCACCGAAGACGAAAAATGTGAAAATATTACAGGCTCGGTTTCATTGAGCCTGTTAAAGACTTTAAAGCATATCAAAAACATAAAATACCGCATCGTAATTAGAGCTCCAACTTGGATATCAAAAGGACAGGGAAATAGATAGATCTAAAAAACATGGCAGTTTTTGTGCAACAAGCTCAAAACGAGGCACTTTTATGCAAATCTTTGAGAAAGAGCATAATACATGTATATAAATGTCCCTCTAAATGAGTAATTGCGAATAAAAGAAAAAATGTAATGTTCATAACTAATGAAGACATGGGTAGTCATCAAACCAACTAGGTTTAAACTCTCGCATCTCAGGTTATTTCAATAGTGCGCTCGTGAAATGCAAAAGTGTGTAATTATGGATTGAAATTATATTTCAACAAACTTGACTAACTAAGTACTTGTAACTGAGGTAACGTGTCGCCATTTATCCTATAAATTGATATCAGACAATTTCAATAAACAAAATCATTATTGATGTTTCCACGCTGAATGTGTAATCATAACCTCATGTGGCCATCCTAGTCGTTTATCTCTCTCGTCCGCAGCTTATTGGTCGTATTGATGACTGTCTTAAAGCGTAGCGCCGCCCAATTGACTACACTTATGATATTAGATAAAAATATTGCCCATGCTGATCTCCTATGTTTACTTTAAACAATGGCCATGTCACATTCGCTAAACCTCTGGTATCTTCTGATAACATTCACCAAATTTGCACTGGAAATCGCAAACAAATGGCAAAATCGCTGATTCCCCCCTTTTTTTTACTTTAAACAATGATCACCTCACTTCGCTAAACTTCCGTTAACTTCTGAGAACATTCGCAACATTTGCACTGGAAAGCGCAAAAAGCAAAATCTCTCTTTAAAAGACAATATTTTGACAATAAAGCAAGTTCTGAGCATTCGTTTCCTCCTAAATGCTTGTTTAAAACATCTCCTCGTTTACTATAAGCCTCTACTGTTTCACGACCGTATGTTTGGTGATTTATACCACAAGAAAGAAATTTTTAAAATTAACACATGGGTAGAAGTGTTCATCAATTTTCAAAGTCAATGCATGGACATGAGTTTTTTTTTGAAACCCGCATAATGTCATCTAACATGGCATACACTGAAATTGACATCATTAAAACTAACAAACAAAAACAGGAAAATGTGCGAGAACCACCAATATTACATGTTTAAGTTCAGCATTCTAACGAAATTGTTGAAGATCAGAATAGTAAATTTAATAATTTGAGTCCCTGTCAGGCTGCTCATCCCCCACCCTAGGACAGTGACGAAATTTTGTTGTTGAACTCTAGATTTTGGAATACATTTTTGGTTGAAAGGTTATGCTAATGACCGACTAGCTTTTTGTAAACTTTTGTTTACAGACAGCCTTTCCCGCAAAAGTCGGAGCGTGCTCGATTGGAAATTCCGACATTTAGAACAGGGAGAACTCCAATCGAGTGCGTCGGAACTGTGTTCTGGCAGCGTTCTACCCATTCCATCGAAATAGGTGGTGTGAATCGGTCAGTGTTTTATACTGCACCAAACTGAAATATTTTTAGATACTGGTTTTTTGCCATAAAATAAGATAATGGTTACATTTCAGTACTATGCCAAGAATTTCACCAACATAAATACCAGAAATAGTGTTATTTTTGTTGACTGATCTAAAAACTAGGAAAACTTAGTTGAACTATGAAGTATGGCTTATTAAGACCATTAGGAGTTCTTTAGACATCAACAGATATAATAAACATGCAATTATGTAACACTTTTTATAAAAACCTATCATGATTCTGTTCCGACATCCAATCTCACTCGTTTGGCCGATTCTTAGACTCTTTCTCCGTCGTTATCAGAAAATAAACGACTGTTGTAAACCAAAAAACTAGAGGCCTCTGATTGGCTTCTGGATTACGTCAAGCCTGTTCTCTGTATCTATTTAAAAAAAAATCTCCAGCTTCTTATCAACTAAGCCTATTGCTCATTACAATAATTCAACATAACCCTTGATTAAAGAGTAAATATAAACCATTTGTAAAAAAGAAAAGAAGAGGTACAGCTTATACTGTATTAAACCAGCATCTAGAAGGTGTAAACGTCGCCCTGAACGACAGGATATGGCAAACAGTGTGCAGTATTTGTGCAACTCGAATGGTTAACATTTAAACCCCCGACGCACTACGCCAGCAGTGGTTACAAGCGTCGTAACAATACAGATACAGATCTCATCATAATATGCATTCCAAACATATGAATGGCAATAAATCAGTGACCGACATTTAAGTGGCATCAAATTGCTATCAGCAACTCTGCTGTGATAACGGTAAACATACATCTTGTAATATGACTCCGAGTTCGTTGTATTTTTAAATGTAACACCAACTTGTGTTGTTAATCTCCAGCAGCAGTATGTACTTTACTTGCAAGCTTGGGGAATACCGTCTATTTTAAACCTCGAGGAAAGATAACTGAAGCTCGCTAAGGATTCTCTGGCGACTATAATCGCCAGACAAAGTTGGTTTACTACTGTCGCTGTCTGCTGAAAGTACAGACATGCGCAGTGAAACAGTCAAGCAGATTCTGTGGAAGAGTCGGAATTTGATTCTGGCACAGTTCCGACAGCCCAATCGAGCACGCCCGGATATTCATTAGTCTCTAAGAAAAACATAAACGATGTCTTGCTTTTGACCAACAAAATCAATATAACGGATTGAATCTATTTCATATATTGGATCATCCTGAACAGTTGTTTGAATCAAATAACGTAACAGTTCAATTTATACACAAATAATATTTTGCTATGAAGGTTTTCATCACGTGACTTTCTAAAAAAAGACGCATAACATTTTTTCTACACCCTGTAGAAAATACAACACACGTATGTTTATATAATTTAACATGTCGTTATATATCGGCTCAATTTCTGATTTGATGTTACTACAACGTCCAGATATTGTTTCATCAACATTTAGAAGACTTTTCTTGCAAATAGGGGGAACGGAATAGCATTCCCAAGCTCTAGACGGGCGGCTTTGTCTAAAGTGACCACGTCCGGTGCCGCTGTTAACCGGTGTTACCCTTCAAAGTTCAAGTTTGGTCCATTATAATATGTCGGTCATCAGGATGACCGACAACAAACGGTTTTCATTGTCGTGTCAGCATTCTCAGAGAAATAGATTGATCAAATATGATTCACGCATATGCTCTAGGAGTTTATGAGCTAAGATTGCCGCCATGGACACAAAAACAAACATGATTGTAATTGTATTTCGATTTAACGAAAAAATTGCAAAGAAAAATGTTTTCAGCTTAACATTATGTTTTACAAAATGAATAACCTTTTGAAATTTTAGATATGAACAGTTCATTTTACTGTGTTTTCGCAACATTTTAAAGGTAACGTTGCTGGCTTTATATGCATATGCAAGAATCCATGTCACTATCGTCGAAAGTACATAAAAACTTCGTTTTGTCTTTATTAAGAGCATACTTCTCGGCAGTATTTGTAGAGCAGCCAACTGTCTATGACTGTAAATCACAATACAACAATAAACTGAACGTCTAATTAAAGACCACAATATGAAGAGTGAAGCCAAAAACGTCCGTCCATGTCAAGGTTCATTTTGGCATCGAGTCCCTCCAAGCCGCAATCTTCTTGTCTGATTTGACCAGCTCCACGTGCTTGTGAATGTCATCAAAGCCCTCCCACAGTCCTTCAAACATTCCAGATGACTGGTCCACGACATTATAGAGCTGTATATCCGCCAGTGTCATCTATAATATGTACATAGTACAGTTAACACGTTGAGCCACATTTGTTTCTGTTTGATAAAACATTTGTATGTCATGATAAAGTGTCGAAAAGTGAGAACTATTTCAGCGCGTAATATTAAAGTTCACTATAATGTATTTAAAAACCTCTTATTTTTTCAGTTTAACTTAGTATAAAATTTTCTGTTTGTATAGAATTATATATAATATAATTGTATATAAAACAATTTTAACTACGTTTCCAAATCATTAAACTTCTTTTATGTGTTATATTGTGATAGTGTCAACCACAACTGTGAATTTATTAATATCCATTGGGTACATCTTTCCTAATTTTCATCAATTGGGGAGATCAATCCACTAACTTAAAACCCCATTAAATGTATTTTTGTAAGTAAATATGATATAAGGAAAAATTCTCTTTACTAAATAAGATTTGGCTGTAATCTCAAGGGCTTACAATGTAGATCCAAATCAGGCAGCACAACCGTGCCGTCTCATCAGGATCTACAATGTTTTCTGTATTTTTCTGACCTTGCAAGAAGCAAAAAATTTTCAAGATGGATCTGCAGTGGTCACACACACGATTACATCTCTATTTATAGAGAAGAGGATTAAAAACCACCAATTCATGAACCAACGAAAATGCCAAAACCACGAAATTTGTTGCACACGAAAAAAATTTTTAATGCACTTACAGTATTTTGGATTTTACGGTGTGTTCGTTTTTTTCTTTTGATATTATATAAGTAATGTATGTAAAGACTTTTATAAGTTTGATTAAAATGATATTGCCCCTACTGGGGAGAGAACCAGTACGGCGACAGCGCATTGCTTCGCCATGCCAATGACGCTACGGTCAAGTACAAAAACAACTTACTTTCGATCCAATGATGAATCCGTTTTTTCCATAGGTTGATGTTCTAAGATTAAGGTAGTCGTTGAGCCGTGGAATGCCTTCTTCCCGGAGTTTCTTCTTATATTCCTCCTTGAGATGTAAAGTAAATTTCAATGCTAATCCGTTAATGTTTACAAGTTTTGATGACAGATGGATAGAAAAAGAAATGACAAAGTTTATAAAGATAAAAATGGACTTTGAAAGCCTCTAAAGACGACAAATAATCAAAATATTACAGGCTTAGTTAATGGGCAGATATGGAAATGCAATTACAGTCCATGCCGCCTAGCCCTGGGTTGAGCGCAAATCAAAAGGGTCACATGTTCTGAATCACCCAGCCAGATTATAACAAAGCACGAAGCCAGATTATAACATTTTGAATATACCGTGTTTAAACATATGGATCTATTTACTTATGGAAATACAAGACATAACAGTTTACGAAAGTATGGGTTCTTTCTTGTTTACAAGGACCAGTTGCCGTTTTGTTGTTTTTTTCATTTTTCACTGGCTGTATAACCCGACACTTCATCAAGTTCAGGACAAACTCCCTGATTGACAATAAACTTAAATCGAACTTCAAAACAGACTGGGTTTCCAGATATCGTGTAGGTACAAATAAGAAATACGTTCAGTGTGCATTCACACAGTTTATTAAGGTTTTCCTTGACGTTTAACTTTGCATTGCCACCAGGTCTGTTTTGCTTGTACCTACATGGAAAAAATCCACAATCCATTCATACTTCATTTGGGTTATACCTTTTTAGTTGTATCTTGTTCAAACCATATTTTAATAAACTCTCGCCAAATATCCATCACGCATTCGAATGCCTCATCGACCAGGAATTCTTCTTCCGGATTTGATCCAAATAATCCTAAAATATTTACTTTGTCATGAAATTGTTATACGCTTTAACTGGTATGTAGTGACTGCTGTAAAACATTTATCAAATCAATTTGTGACAATTTGTGTAAGTTCTTCAGAAATATGTCTTCCTAATTTACCTCGAGTTGCTTAGATCTCAAAAATCCCCTTTTTGATTGACATAGTTAGTAACCACTAATGTTTTTGTTAGTTTGAGTGCATTTTAAAGAAAAACTGACGAGTAGTTTTGGGTTGGAGTTTTTTCACCGAGGAAGCATTTACAGTTTTGTCCATATGAGAACGTGACAGGGCGACGTGTAAGGATGGTACCAAGTAGAACATTGTTTATCCTCACAAGTTGCAACATGTTTGCCGGTGACCGTTCTAAAGTGGTAATTGCACCTGCGGTAATTCGTGTTGTTAATTTTTTTGATTGATTAGGACCGCAATGGAAATAAGTGCTTGCACTTTATTGCGTTATCCTTGGTATTTGAAGCATTCCATGGTTATCTCTGCTTCTAAACATTTTGTATGATTGTTATTTGTTGGTAATATTTATTTTTATTGTTCACATGTATAAAAATTATGTAAACCATTGTATGTTTCCTATGCCGAAATAAATCTATCATTTTATAAACAAATGCCACCCTGTCCTCTTTGCTTTTTTATTGTGGAGAGGCTATGATTAAATTTTATGAGAGTGTGGCTATTCCTGATATGAATATTTAATTTTTTTATGAGGTGATTGTGCGACCTCCCACTCGACATGTAAGTTGATATACAGATGGCGCTTCACAGTTTCAAGGAATTGAATAAGCCGTAATTACTAGATGGTATTTGTTATCACGAGAAAGACCGACATGCTAATGATTCTACTAACTGCTACCTTAATTGCCAATCAGCGAATATGTGTTGCAATATATATAGAATATTATAACAGTAGAACATTATGACAGTATGCATTCTGTAGGTTCGTATTTTTCGAGTTGGGCATGTAAACAATATCGCGCGAGACCGAAGGTCGGGCGTGATGTGGTTACATACGCAACGAGAAATAATACGAACCTACAGAATGCATACTGTCATAATGTTCCTTTTAATATATACCCTTCTCGCTAAAAACAAATTTAAATAAACTAAACAACAAAATTTTATTCAAAAACGTGGTATACATAATAGCAGAAATAAAAATAGTAACGCGATAGTAAAATGAATGGCGTTGAAAATTTATGAATGGCGTAAAAATACCGTAACGTTTGTAAAACTGGGACGGATATTTCCTATTTTGGAGTTCGTTATGTGCCGGAAAATTACGACAACCTACCGTGACGTTGTATATGACGTCACATATAACATGGAAAGCTGAACTTTGTTCGATACGGAATTTCTAATCTGACGAGTTGCATCAATTTTGCGGATAAACGATGCACTATGCTAAAATCATTCACGGGTTATATCATTATATCGGGTCTAGTTACCGCCTAATAATGAGATTAGTTAGTGTGACTGTCGAACAGTATTTTAATTACTGTATGAACATGGAAATAAGGTATAGCTATTACATACATGTATGTAATTTCATTGACAAGATACAGCTAACCAGAATTAAATCTTTTGCCGCGAAATAATTCGACTTAAAATAAGACAAAACAAAATAAAAACCGAAAGCCGTAGTTAAAGGCACCTAACAGCAGTTGGTAAAGTTTGTTATTACATGTATTAGTAGAATAATGTTATTAAATAAAGGACTCACCAAACTTCTTTGCTATATACTTTGCACATGCACCCGACTGGCAATACACCGTCTCTTTACCCTTTTCCTTTATGGTCAACAGAGGCAACTGCTTGGCTGGAGCATCTATAAGACAAAGGGACCATCAACAATGAATAATATATTCTTAAACTTAATTGCGGGAATGTTGTTTTTAATTTTCTGACTTTTCTTATTTGTAATTGCATTTAATAACGTGCGATTTTTGCTTGAATATTTCGCTTGAATTTCGCAAGTACTAAAATTTCGCAATTATTTCAAGCAGATGACAAAAAGATATCATGCGATAGTCTTGAGATATTATCGCGGCCTATCTGAGAACGTCAGATAATCGCAGGAAATGCATCCGACATTCGCGCAACATTCGGACGACATAGGCATGTCCTTGGTAAAAGGACGTGAAACACCGTAGCGATTTTTTTTTTGTTAAAATTAGCGAAATTTGTGCCTTAAACAACCCGCCTGGTTCAATGCGACAGTGGCTTTAAAGATCGTGTATACATGTACTGTTGTATCATTAAACTTCGCGGGGATCAAATTTCGCGAAAATGCCATAAGTGACATTTTCGCGAGGACTTTAATTCGCACATGTGTATTATTCTAATAAGACTTGATATTCAATGGTTTGATTTCGAAAGGGTTTGATTTCGCGCACTTACCCTAGCGCGAAATACGCGAAAATTAAACCACCGCAAAATATAATGATAACTCAGTACCTGTTCAACTTCAAATGTTAGATGAATAGTCAATAAATGGTTCACTGATTTCAATGAATTGTATTGCCTAAAAAGTACGTGAAATCAAAACATAATTGCCTGTTACATTCAAGGTACGTTAACCTTTTTAAAAAAAATTCATGTGTGCCTGATCAGGACGAAGATAGCAAGTGTTTTAAAATATCAAAATTTATAATATACGTAAACAGTATAGACATGTAAACAACGTAAATAAGATGTATTCTTATACAGTCAACGTACGAGAAATGTCGTCGAAATTCGGTACTTTTCACTCATTTACATGCATTATTTATAAGTAAAATAAAATAATGTATGGGCATCAAATTTTATCAGCAAATATGAATGTCTTGTGTAAAATGATCGGTAGTATTGTAGATCAGGTGTGAACATTATTTCAAAACCCTTATCATGTTTCATGGAAATGTACTAATATTATTTACTTATTACATTAAAAACGGGTGCATGCATGCACGCATATTAGCAGATATATCTTGTTTC
The DNA here is from genome assembly GCA_038501625.1 of Corbicula japonica. Lineage (NCBI taxonomy): Eukaryota > Metazoa > Mollusca > Bivalvia > Venerida > Cyrenidae > Corbicula > Corbicula japonica. The sequence goes on from JAZAYU010000014.1 coordinate 5,202,757, forward strand.
ATAACTTAAAAAAATACAATCAACTGATCAGTTCTTTTTTACCAACGTATTGCGTACCTATTTGGGAGAATCAATACTGAAAAGATCAAAGTAAATTAAATCAGCACAACACATTGCCAATAATAAATGCTTTATGTAAACGCTTTATGTAATATATCATAATAAATCATTGCTCATTGCCAAGGCCAACATTAATAATAATAAATAGTGCCCTATATTTCGGACATGTCGAAGCACCGCCGATCTTTCCTTCACATAAGGCAATTATTTCCACACCTGGGAACAATTAAACTAATCAGTTGTTTTAAAACCAATAATTAATTTGCGAAAAACTTCAAAACGCGCGAGTTTGACTGCATATTCGGCATTTTATAATTTCAATAAAGCAGTTAAAAGCTAAGTCACCAAACACTACAACAGGGTCAGATTGATTTATCATGTTCATGGGTAGAACTGAAAACCACATCACCTGACATAAACAGGTATATATGAATAAAATGCAGCTGAAAGTAAAGTTCGTGCATTATGAATATTTTAACGTTCCCATCAAACATCTTCATCATAAAAGACATGTATTTTTGCAAACTTCACTCTGCTGTCCGCGATATATGTCATTATATCTCATAATATATTATCCACACGCAATCTTAGAGCAAAATATAAAATACAAATTGGCAAAAAATGAAGAGTAGAAAATTATTAGAAGTTTAAATAAAGAATATGTACCTTTTTTCCTTGCCATCCATTGATCCCTTTCCAGTCTTTCGTCTTCGAATTCTTTTCCTGCAGCGACCAGGGCGAGCCTAACAACTTCTCCGCCCCCTTTAATACCAAAATACGTAACCTTGTAGGTAGCCATGATTGTCAACGATATAATGAAGCCAGTAGTATCGGTTTAAACTAAGATATAGCTCACGTGTTTATGCTTTGTCATTAGAGTCGATACCGCCGCGGAACAAAACTCGCGATGAAAATTCAGAACATAATGAAGTATACTAATCAATATAAATCTAGGACTCGTCATTACTTACTATTATCATGCAAATTAGGATTTCCGTTCACTCATAATGTGAAGTAATTTATAATTTACCAATCTCATTTTGTATCTACGTTATTGAATTTAAATCATATTTTATAATGTTGTTATTATAATTCTATCTACGTCTATGTAGGGGCACAAAACATTAAGTATGAACAGAACTAAACTGTTTATGAAATTGTATTAAATTATCGTCCAAATCTAAATTTAAGGTATCCCCTTTAAATAACTAAGTTACAATTAGATGATTTTCGTACAACAATAAATTAACGCTCACTATACAAAAAGTTTTATTAAATATCTTAGTTGCATGTAAATGTTGATGGGTAATTAAATTTTCTTCCACTTACAATGCTGTTGAAGATAATTAAACCACTAGAGTTTGTATACCATCTGTGAGTGTTATAAAATGATTTTTATCAAAATGCATGTACCCTTTAATTATCTTATCCAGAAGGTCATTACGAAACATTAACCGCCAGAAGTGAGTGTTATCAAAATGCATTCTATATTCCTACCAGGAAGGTCATTTCCAAACTTGTATCGTCAGTTGTCAGTGTTAGAAATGAACTCTTTTATCAAAATACATTTACAACATTTCTTTGCAGAAGGTGATTACAAAAATACAAATTCTGTATCGCCAGCAGTAAGAGTTATCAAAAATACATTTATACCAATCCTTTCCACAAGTTAACTGCAAACCATACTTTAAATGAAACATCATAGTTAAAAAAAGGCTTGGACATTTAAGTAGATAAACTAACACTTTCCGAAACTGCCTCACTAAGTGAACTGAAGAACATTTTCAATTGTTTTATACATTAAACAATTTGCCAATTTAAGTACTGCTAGAAATATTTTTCCTAAAGTTGTTATCTGAATAATTGTTGGACTTTTTTGCTAGGTCAGTGAGGCTTTAAGATTTTAAATATGAATAGTTTTATGTGATGATTAAATTCATATGTTTGTATGTAAGGTTGTATTTCTTTTTTTCTGGGTGGTTTGATTGGCTGTAATTCAAACAATTATCCAGTTCTAGGCGGCGCGGACAGTAATTTGCATTTCGATTTCTGCCCATGAACAGGCTCAATAAAATATCATTTTCATTTACTTTAATTTCACGATAAAGTTGTTTGTGAAGTGCAGCGGCTCTAACAAGTCTCTCCGTACGTCCATTCAGTCCTGTTATCAATTATGCCCTTCGAAGGCTTTTGATTATGATACACCATTTTACTTCTTTTCATGAAAAAAAATCCATACATGTCTATGAAAACCAATGACATTTAATACAGGTAGGCCTAAAACAAAAGTCACAATTTCGTCAGTAGCAAGTGTATTCTCCGTTAACGAAGATTGATGTCCCCTTATTTAAATATGGATTATAACAAAATTTTGAATATTTCTATGAGATTCTGCAATAATACGATCGCTTAGCAGTTAGACGGAAGAGGGTTCGGCGGTTTAATCCCATTTCATTTAATCCTCTGTAAAAAAAATATCTACGGTCGATGTTGTGAATTTTTGGTTGTATTTCCTTCTCAATTAAATGTGAGAATGGGAAAAAGAAGTACTCATAATGTATCGTTTATGTTTCAAATTTAAAGAGCGATCACCTATTCCATGCGGAGAAATAAAAACTTTATGACCGGTGTAGTTAGAACATTGGTTAAGTGTATGTACATGATAAATGGTTGATAATGATATTCGCTTTCGAACGATTTCCTCTTTTTTCAAGAGCTGTTGTCATGGAATTGTATTTTCTATTTTCCCACAGCAATTTACCGTCAGATTATTGTAACTGATTAACTTTTGAACTTACTGTAACGTAAATTAATTTCAAACACAATGTGAAAAAAGTCTACTCTCAAGAGATAACTTGTTACAAGGACTTGAATGGTTGTCACGAACAATATTTTCTTTCTCGTATTTTTACAGTTTTCAAAATGCAAGTTTATATTTCTCATAAATGCCATGAATATGCAAAGTTAAAGTGAGCTTTACTATTTTTATTTTTGTCGTGATCGATGAATTTTCGATTTTCATCAATTTTAGTACCACAAAATCGTTGTTGGTGCTTTGTTGAGCCAGTAAAATATCTCTCCGTATATTTAAACAGTGGTATTTACATTTATGAACTTTGATAATCGCCGAGCTAGATACTTATGTTACAAGTTCTCCTTTAAAACATCATTTCTTATTTCAATATTTTGGCCACTATGTAGGTGGTTAGTAATTGTCTATTTGGATTGTTTAATCGCCCTACGGATATACCTTCTGTATATTGACTATTGAATTTTGCGCAAAATTTATAATACTTTTTATCAAGGATACCGCCTTTTGTTTCTCGTAAAGGCAAAACCGTTGTTTCATCTAGGGTCTAAACGCCACAGTTCATGGAATGATATTTACAATTCATTAATGATAATTTAGCGCATTGATAACTGTCTCATTTGGATGTATCAAAATTACAAACTTTAATAAGTTCAGTACACGGCTGCATGGGGAGTTTCTTGGGTTGGGATGGGTCACCATTTGTAATGTTGTAATGTGGCACATACTGAGTTGCTCTCCGGTTGCAAGGCGGCGTAGGCAGTAATATGCACTTTTCCCATTTCTTTCCACAAACAGGTCCAGTTAAACCGAGCCTGCAAAATGTTTATTTATGTCATGTTCGATGACTTTCAAAGTTCTGCTTTCACCAATTTTAATTGACCAACTCATAAAAATAATTTAGTTAATGTTGAAAGAACCATGCAAAACATAGGATTTACTCAGTTGAAAGAAATGTGTTTTATTTATCTATTTTTTCAGACATTAAAACATTTAAGTGATAGTTTTTACAGCCAATGCAAAGTCTGCAAACACGTTCCTTCACTTTTTATAAATCGTACGGAAAATAACTACTATCCAGTCAACATATCAAAAACTTTGTTTGTCATAATTATAATCAACCTGTTTCTTAAACTTATGAAAACAAACTTTCTATAAATGTCAGTATTCAATGATTGCACTAGCTTTTGTTTGTACAGCATCAGCTCTCTAGTTGTTTATTTTGGCGTTGAGTTCCTCCAAGCTGCAATCTTCTCGTCTGATTTGACAAGCTCCACGTGCTTCTGTATGTCGGCAAACCCATCCCAAAGGCCTTCAATAACCGCTGACGACTGGTCTACAACATTGTACAACTGCAAGTCTGCCAAGGTCAGCTGAAATAAATAGATGAAAAAATAATGCCACATGAAATTAATAGATGAAATAATAAAGTCACCTGAAATAAAAAGATGAAATAATAAATCCATAGATTATTTTGCAAGAGAAATAAGAAAGAATACATTTTAAATAAAAAAGTAAGATGATGGTGTTGTTATTAAAAAATCGAATTATTGCGTAAACGGTAAAATACCAACTAGTATTTTTATACGCCGCGAGTCTGGTTTTAGTTAATGTGAGGAGAGTGTAAAGTGGTTTAATCAAAATTTATATCCTTAAATACTTTGTCACCAAAAACCAGCGTTTATATTCATTTTATATAAAGAAATCGCATATATTAAAGTATCACAGTAACCGGCTGTCTATGTCATGTGGTGGCTGTAAAAAGTCTCCCCGTACATCAGTGTTATTATCAGTTACGATCTTTAAAGTCCGTTGATCATGATATATTTTGTGTAAATACTGTTTAATCATTTTATTTCGCGCGGGTTTAATATTCGCGTATTTCGCGATACGGGATGAGCGCGAAATTCAACTCCAGTGAAATGAAACTTTTTACAGTGTTTCTTTAGAAAAATACAGTTGCGCGAATTTATGTTCCATGGAATTTGTTTTTTACGGGTTTTGCGCGAAAGTTCGTTCCGCGAAAATAAATGAAACTACAGTTATGCGCTTAACCAGAGTCTTGGCGGTGTGGACAGTAATATGCATCATGAACAGGTTCAATCAAACCGAGCCTGCAATATTTCGATATTTGACGTGTTTGTTAGCTTCCAGTGTTCATGTCTAATCTAATTTTACAACATCATCTGAATAAGAAGTTATGTAAAAGACTCGTTCTTTTTAATCTCTTGCTTTACAACAATATCAACAAAATAAGAATTTTGTAATGCCTGATATCTTAAGATAGGATTTCACTTTTAAATTATTGGCAATATGAAAATGTTTCAATATATCGGCAATATGAAAACATTACACTATATTGGCAATTGTGTAACATGTATTAGCTGTATGATGTTTTTCTCTATCGGCGATGTAACTTAATTAATTGTTGCATTCTTGGGTTGTTCTTTCAAATCGACGCATTGGCGAGTTTATTGATTCGTGGGCGAGTTGACGACTAATCGTATTGTCACAGCGGGGACTTTAATTTCATCGTTGCTTTATTGTTACTTGGCAACATAATTATAATTAATTATGGTAAGTCTCAATTTATATACGGCGCTACTGAGATTTCTTGATATACTCACCTTTGATCCAATAATATAACCATTGCTGCCATACTTCGATGTTCTTAAATTGATGTAATCATTCAATCTTGGAATGGTCTCTTCGCGTAATGTCTTTTGAATCTCGCCCTGAAGATGATTAAAGAAAGTCAATTAACCCTTAACAATCAACTTAATTGAACACTTTAACACTTAACAATAAAAAAAATTGAACACATTTGCTTACTGTCTGGTAATTAAACCTTTTTAAATTAAATATAATCATGCTCTATGTTTTAGTTCTTATGTTTTACATGTTTGTGTGCTTTTGCATGCAACATTGTTGAGCTGATGGGTGGGTTGGAGTGATTTCACCAAGACAACTTGTACTTATGTGTTCATAAAAGAACCTGTTGGGACGTGTGAGGCTGGTGACCCTAGAACCTGATTTAAACCCCCAGTTTTGCCACTGACCGTTCCAAGGCGGTAAACCCTCGAATTTTCACTTTCGTTACTTGTTTGTAGCGTCTATTTTGAAACTGATTATTGATACCATGCTCTCTTCTCCTCTCTACTTTTTGTCTGTGCTGGGAGGCTGTTTCTGCTGTATGTGGCCATACCTGATATGCATATTTCACTTTTTTACGAGAAATAATTTCCTGAACTGTGAATTTATTAATGTTTATCAGTTACTTATTTTCGTTGATTGCATGGACAAATCGATCGACAATTTAGAGTACATTAAAATAAAGAATCGAACATAAACATATTTTAAAAAACCAGATTCGCTGATTTAAGAGCATGGTATCTGTCGGAAATCCAAGAAAGTTTACGCCCACGTTAAATAATATGTGTATCAACGGTATTACCTTTTTCGTTTCGTCTTTTTCCATTCTGTACTTTTGGTATACCTTTGAAAAATCTACTATACATTCGAACACCTCGTCAATCAAAAGTTCTTCCTCTGGATTTGATCCAAATAAACCTAAAACAACATTTTTTCAAATTCACTAATGCTTTACTTGCAAAAATCTTATAAAAAATAACTTTATGAAAGAATCAAGGTTGGCATTGTGTTTAAGAAACATTAGGTATGGCGGAACATTCGAAGATGCTGTAAACGAAACGGATTGTTATAGTTTTTTTTATTTGATAAATCCGAGAGATACTTAAACTAAAAATAACACTTGCTGCCTAAAGTAGCCACACACAGTTGAAAAAAATGCAAAATTTCTTGTCACCGATAGATTTATAATATCATCATCAAGAAAAATAACAGGGAAACTAACTCCTGCATGATTTCAAACAAAGAAATGAAGATAATTGCAATACGGGTGAGCATGTACTTTACATCAGTCAGTGGGACAAATTAAATGTGGTGGTCTTTGTTTACAGGTCGTCTTTCTTATTTGGAATTTTAGCCTATGTCATGTTCCGGAAATAGTACACATGCAAACATTGAAAGTAATTCGGTCTTACCAAACTTTTTGGCAATGTATTTGGCACAGGCCGCAGACTGGCAGTATACGGTCTCATTCCCATTCTCTGTCACAGTAAGAGTGGGCAATTGCTTTGCAGGTGTATCTAAAGTTAAATGTAATAAATAGAAGGAAATTTATTCTTATTTGCAATTTTAAGTAATATCTTTTGAAACATATCTTCGTCTAAAATATACTATTTTTTGAACTTAAATAGATTCAGATCTGTAGTTAATAATATGACATGATGTAGCGAGTATGAGGTGGTGAACATGTGTTCCATAAGTATTGAATATTCTTGATTTATAATATTTAAACTTTATAATCTTGCTGTAAATATAATTATATCTGGAAAAGGTTAAATACACATATAAAACAAAAAAGTTCTTACTTGGCTTTCTGGCTGGCCATTTCTCTCTTTCTAGACGTTCATCCTCGAAGTCTTTCCCTGCTGCCACAAAAGCTAGTCTAACGATCTCCCCCGCCCCTTTTATTGGAAAATACGTAATCTTATACGAAGCCATGACTTGCAACTCAAATGAGCAAATGATTTATGATTATTAAATCAGAACACTATTATTAAATCAGAACACTGTACTTGCAAACAGAACTGGTACAAATTACAACTTGAACAACTCTCGAGATAAAAAGACGTCTTGACAACGCTTTCATGTAGATAATGTTGTCAATCTAGGGTTGTGAGCATGTACTGTTATCATTGTTATTAGCACAGCTTAACTCAGTGAGGACTATAAGTCGTCTTCATTATATGCATACGCATGCCTGACGAAATGACACAACAAGCATGTACATTGCTATTTATTATACATATTCACGCTCACTGTCAATTTCCTTCGCAGAGTTGTCGTTCCTTACACTCACTTTAATACATGAATGAAATGAGCCGATAGTGTAAGACAGTGACAAACTGTATTGATTTGCGATAGATTAAAGGGAAAGGTACAGCCTATTCAAGTATAGATTATGAACATGTATTTTAACAGTTCATCAAGTTTTCATACACTGGGCATATTTTTATGAGGCGCATCTGATTGTTAAACCACATGCTAAAATAAACTATGTGAAATTATATTTTCACCATACAATTTTTAAATTTTACTAACCAAGTAAAATTTTATTTTTACCATTACTGTTTACAAATAATCAACTTACTTGAACGCTCATTTCCATTGTTGTTAGATTTTTCTAAATAAACGTGACAAAGGGTTTTAATTAAGGTGGAATGCGACACTGCGAATTTTCGAATTTCTTTTTGAAATTTGGCATGGTATTAATTGACTATGGCTCAAGCAAGAAGCCGCAAACCGTTTTTCTATTAATTAAAAAGTTGTTTATATATTTACCTCAAAAGTAGATATCAACGCCAGTTTTCTCCATTGACGTCAACGGCGCTCTCCGTACACTGTTTTGAGGCTGAATGAATATTGGGATTTTTCAATTTGGTTATAAACGCAAAATCTATTACACTTACAGAAAAATAAGTTGGGTCTCGACTGCAGCACAGTGAATGCAGTTTTACAGTCACTACTCGTCTTTCTTATTTTATATTATCCCACATATTCAATTGACCATCACCGAAAATAACCGATGTCTTTAAATTAGAGATGGCAACGAGTACTCCAGTAACCGAGTACTCGATCAATCGTCCGAGTATCAAATACTATTCCTACTACTTGAGTACTCGGATAAAAAATAAAAATTAAAAAAAAAGTTTTATATAGGATGTCAAGGAATTGACAATGTGTCAATAGGCACAATGCGCGATGCATTTGTTTTCCACAGGTGATGTAATTAACACTCTTAAATTGTATGGCCATTGGTTTAAGCTTTATGGGCCCTTATTTGGACTTGCCACTGACGTCAATTGCATGAAATTAGCAATGTTTGGATAGTGGTACACCTTTCGCACAGAATTTTCTTAACGATACTTAGCAAATCCGGGCGGGCCCTTTTAATCAGTGACTGCTCAACGTGAATTTGAGGTATAATCTTGAAATTTCGATCGCTGAATGACGCGATTTAATGTATCAATATATATGAATTTAAAAAAAAGAAAATCTTTCAACGATAGTCGAGAAATAAACATCCAATCCAAATACCTCAACAGCATGCCCCTGCAAAATCCGCTGCATGCAGTAACTTCAAACGACAGTTAAATGAGACAATGTCGAAAGAGCGTACAAAAGGTGACCGGGACTGAAAATTATCAAACTGAGATTAGAAACCAGTAGGCATTTCAGCCAATCAGATGCTTGAGATTTGAAAATGGTTTCCATTCTCAGTTTAAAATTTATTATCTTGGAATCGGGTTTCTGCGACGACAGCTCGGTCTAGTACGAGTGAAGTCGTCAGTCAGTTAATTAAATATTTTGTTAATGTATTCTTTTTATATTTTGTTCAGTTCGATTTGACCATTGATTTTCTTTTTATTTCACGATATGATATTTTACCACCTTGTGCCATTCTGTCACACGTGTCTAATTAGTTTACAGGGAATCTAGATGATGTAAGGACATGAATGGAAACTTATTATGCATTCTAAATCTTTCAAAATTGGAAATAATCTTTCGAGTACTCGAGAACTTGTTCGGAAGAGTATCCAAGTACTCGAGTACCAATTTTACTACTCGTTGCTATCCCTGGTTATTATCTATTTTAACAAATCGTCGAGATACCACATTATGTTGTAACTTAAAACGATGTAATTATCTTGTCTTGATATTTGAATTAAATATAACATAATAAAGTTCTTTCATAGCCGAATACACACAGATCGGTAACAATGGGTGCACAATTGTTGCACATAGGAATAAATTGTTTTAAAAGAGTTACCAAATCTTCCATAAATAATATACAGTAAGAAAAAGAGCAACTCTGTCAAGTTTGACCCATCCACATTTGTTTAAATCTGTTAAAAATATGTAATCATTACAGTTTATCAAGGTTTTGTTTTCTCCTGTACATGTTTTACACTAAAATCTCTAATTACGTTATGAGTATGATAAGTGTGCAATGATGAAAAATCACAAGTTGACAAAAACGCCTGAAAAAAATATTCAGCTTCTTTAAAAAGTCATAGGACAAAAAGAGTTTTCCTCAGTGGATTCAAGACATGATATTAAAAGCACAAATAGTTTTGAATTTGTACAAACTATGAAGTCTAGATAAAATATATTATTATCCCACCCAACATGACCATTCCTTCCCTCCCCTCCCCCTTTCCCCAAACCCTACCCTTACCTTCCACCCCACCACCTTTCCTTTTTCCCGTCCCCACTTCACACCCTCCTTCCCTTCCCAAACCACCGTTCTCCTTCCCCCCTACCATACCCTCCCATTTTAACCACTCACCATCCTTCTTCCCTCACACCCAAACCCCCTTCCTCCCTATCCACCGTCCCTTTTACCCCTACCCTACCACAAAACTCACTTTTAACCCCACCACATACCTTCCGTTTCCAATTTTCCTTTTCTCCCCTACCCTCTTTCCCACCCTTACCTTCCCCTCCACTTCCTTCCTCCCTTCTCTTTCCCATATAAAGGGAGGCAAACCAGCCCGCCCTAGAAAGCAAAGAAATACACTCTCCCAAAGAAGGGGAGGTCACATGAGGAACAATATAAAAAGATATTGCCTCTTCCTAGGAGCGAACCCGCACCGTCACAGCAACAGCGCCTAGCTCTGCAATTCCGACCACGCAAGCAATTGACCTAACCGGGACAACCACCAAAAAGGTTGATCGGATAGCCCTGATATACGTTATCATCTCTGCATGACATCGGTAACGGATTATTTTACTGATAACAGTACTGACAATATCTACGGGGAGAAGTTTTACGGCCGCCACACTTCACAAATAGTACTACTGTGAATTTCAAATGATTTACCCTCTTCACCTGTAGGCCTTCAGTAGTTTCTCGTACTGAAGTACCAAAACAAGTCCCTTCTTATATTAAACTATTACGACTTTTCAATTAGTTTGAATTCAGTTGTTTCATTTTCTCTTGGTAATTGACAGACATAATTTCCAAATAAATTAATTAATCTTTATATTAGATTTATAAAGTTTCCGAAGTAGGGATCCGCAATAGCTCAGTCGATTAACCGCAGACTAGTGGCCTTGCGGCATTGGCTCGTTTCCCAATAAAGGTTATACATTTAAAAATATTTAAAGACATACACTTAGGTGTATATCAAACGACTTCTAGCCATTTTCATTTTAGTAATTGATGATTTACATCCGGTATTTTAGCCTTTGACGTAAGCTGTTCTCGAAATTCAGAATCAAGTCTTCCCAATCTTGTAAACTCTTTAGTTGGCATAGTGTCAGAATCTGATGTCCATACAAGAACAACTGTAACTCGTCACGCTGGTGTTTTTGTTGCCTCAATACCAATAATATGAATTTATAGATGAAATCTATCGAACACGACAAATAGGGTACATTGTAAGCTCGGTTTGATGCAGCCTGTTCATGAGCAGTACTAGATATGCTAAGTACTGCCCACGCAGTCTAGCCCTGGGTAGAGCATACATGTAACTAGATATTTGCACAAGTAAACAGTACCAATTTTCATCAATCCGAAACGATGGTGTGCATATGACAGTGAACATGGAACTGTCAATTGTTTTTTTTCCAGTTCTCTTTTCATCTTTTTTAATATCACAGTAGCGTTGTTTGTACCGCGTGGCGGCTGTAGAAAGTGTCCCCGTACATTCAATCAGTGCTGTTATCAGTTACGTCCTTTGAAGATCGTTGAGCACGATACTTATGTGCTAGGTTAACAGTACCTCTAAAATTACTTTTGTTTTAACATTTCGGGCAGTTTTAAGATCGTAGGTGGTTTCAATATCCAAGCCAATTATAGATTTGGATGTTGTTCAATCACCTCTAGGATATACTTCCTGCTTTTTAAATTTTGCATTTGGCGTTGTCTGTGATATGCAGCATTTATATACTCAGACCCCCTTTAAAAATTCTATTGTGTTTAGTTCGGCCTATTGTTTTTCTTGTTTATTTTATCTGTGGACCATACGCCGCTGTAAATGAAATGGTATTAATCTGAAAATACCGCACTGAAGGTTCCATGTTTACCGCCATATGCAGATCATCGTTTGGGATGGATATAAATTGTACTTATTTGTTCATTGGTGTAAATATTGAGTTGCGCTCAACCCGGGGCTAGGCGGCGTGGTATGTAATATGCATTTTTATTACCGTCCATTAACAGGCTCAATCAAGCCGAGCCTGCAATATTTTCATATTTGTCGTGTTCGATGGCCCATCATCTATTGCAATAATTTGATTATTTTGTCGTGTTCGGTGGTTTTCATCTACTTCAATTTTACAGTAGCGTTGTTTGTGCCGTATGGCGTCTGTAAAAAGTCTCCCAGTACACCCAATCAATGATTTTATTAATAAGGCCCTCCGAAGGCCGTTGAGCACGATACTAAGAGGTTATTAACCGGTGTTCAAGGGCCGGGAGATGATATCGGCCCAGAAGAGCAATATTGGCCCGAGAGTTCACCTCCCGGCCCTTGAACACCGGTTAATAACCATTTTATTACATGTGCCGGGCTGATATCAATGTCTGCCATTTATATGCTATGTAATTTATAAATTTACTGAGCACTCGTCTATACATTAATTAACTACGTCACGATGAATGCTTTCGCTACTAGACTCTACGTCATTTACAGTTTTGTGACGTAATTAAAGATTGTTTACATTTTCAAACTGTAACAAAGCAAGTTGCTGTCAGTTGATTTTTTAGTTTTATTTTGTTTTAAGTGATTATGTCTTCAAACGATTTGAAAAAAAAAATGTGCAAGATATGAGATTGTGAAAATGTGAATTCTGGAAGTGTTTTACAGCGGTATGGGTATGTAAAGGCTGTTATTTGTGAGTGTTTCATTCTCAGAACGCTGCTGCGAGCTTCAATTCAACAAATAGATCTACATAAAAGGCTTATCTTGTCTGTAAGAATAATAGGCCTAACGCCTAAAGGAAATATGAAGGAACATGATTTTGGAAATACAGTGCATTTTGTTTTTGGTTGTCCCCAGGTATGTACAATTTCTCCATGTTTCTCTTGTCATTGTTATCGCTCTTAGAATATGTCTCATGTTAGCATGCATGTCCTTTAAATATGCTACTTCTTGCATCTAGGTCCGAAGAACTTGAACGGGACTCGATCAATTCGATCGTCGCCATTTTGAAATTTAAAAGTTTAATTCCGTATCAATGGTTACCACGTGCCATACTTCGTGATACGGGATTTCGGCCCGCGATATCAGGTTTTCGGCCCGCGATATCAGGTTTTCTGCCCGCCCTTTATCATGCAAAGTACCCGGGCATTTTGGTCATTATTTGTTACTATTTATAGTAACACATGTAATAAAAAATATATATGTAAGTTTTGAGTTGCGCTCTTGAGCTGCGCTCAACCCGGGGCTAGTTGGTAGGATGCGTTGAAAGTAATATGCATTCCATTACTGACCATAAAGAGGCTTCACAAGAAGCAGAGCCTGCAATTTGTAGGTTATTTGTCGTTTTTAGCGGCTTTTCAAAAGTTCTTTTTTATGTATTTAGAACAGTTTGTATGCGATATAAAAGCAGCAAATGATACAAAATATATAGAGCCTTTAAATGAATATGATAGTAAGTTGGTTGATAATTAAATAAAAACTAGACTTTCGAAAACATATTTCTACAAAGAATTTATGTTGTGCGAATTTTGTTCAATTATTCGTAAATAATATTTGTAAATAAACTAAAATTATGTCAATGTTATAAATATCAAACACTGATGGGTTTTCTTACTTTTTAAATAACCAGGAGAGTAGCTTTCACTTTAAACAACTTTTTTGTTTATTTAACACAAAAAAACAACAACTAAAAGTCAGCCATCATTGTTTTTCGTCAGTGGTGATATCAGATCAGGATGATCATAATTATAGACGTTTTCATTAGCCAATCAGATAAATTGATTCTCTTAACATCTTTAACTTGCAAAATGGCTTCCGGCGGAAGTAAGTTGATTAACATTGACAAGTTACATGTGCTGCGAGCTACAGAACTTTTTTTAAAACCATTGGTGGCGAGAGAATCACTTTTGTTCATTCTTTCAAATCGAACCAAGGATTTTTGCACCAAACTCGTGGGAAAAGTAAATTACCCGCGTTGAACGTTTTTGCAAACCCATGTTAAAATGGATTTATATAGGAAAATCAGCGAGCAAAATCCATTGTCTATAAATTATACCAAATTCAAAAGAAAAAACAGTAATGTACCGATTCCCTGTGGTTTAATAGCATATTTAATATAGACACAAAACATGATCAGCGAGTGCTGAGTTTTCAATGTTGCAGGTAGATGTTTACTAGACTTTGCTACATTGTTACGTGTACTGCTCTTCTTTTCAGTAACATTTGGGGAATTTACATAAATATATGTCATTTTGGCAGATTGAGTATTACTTATATACAATGTAAGTATTACTTATATACAACATATATTTTCTTGGATAATAAAATATTTATGGAAAATTTGACAGATGAAAATTAGAAAAAAGAGGATTCGAACAATGGAGGAAGTTAGTCATCGGGTGGTGGGGGCGGAGGCGTTTGGCCGCGCCAGCTGTTCACCTTTGCTTTAGCGTTGTTTGGTCTGTACTTGATGGGGTGTAGCACATTCTGGAGTTCCTCTGTTTCTTCGTGTCTGAAATCAAAGTGATGGTTTTAATTTTAGCTGAATATTTATTTTTCAGGTATTTCAGGAGTAAATAGAGCGTGTCTTTGGATCCTAGATAAGACGTCATGAAGGTGAGCAGACGAAATTGCTTGGGTACGTTTTTACGCATTTCGCGGTAAAAACAACACTACACAGTCAAAATGTGTAACAAAATCGATTGGGCCTAAAATAAAATATTATTTGTTTCCCCGACCCGAAAAAATCGGCGCGACCCGAAAAATTTTATCGCCAAAACCTGAGTGATATTTTTTTTATTTGGTAAGAAAAACCTGAAGACGAAAATGCATGTTTTCCGGATTATTTTGAGTACGAAAGCGGTCGCAAGTAAGTATTGGAGCAGTTGGTGGTTAATCAGACGCTTAGCGATAACCCATACCCAAAGGCGTCAGACCATCGGAAAGGTCAGACAGATTTTGCTTCCGTCCGATCAAATGTCGCATGTCCTCGGTCTTTCTGGCCGGCGACTTTGAATCTGTAGGAAGCAACATTTACTTCTTCATAAACTCCGGTTACTTCCCTTCAATCACAGTAAAATGATTTGCGATTTCTAGCCTGATTACTATTGTCCCTTTCGCGAATTCGATAACATCATCTAACGGCCATGTTATAAAAAATAGTGTTCGGGCTTTCTAGCGTTGGCAGAGGATATTTTATGCAGAAACTGGGGACATTTCTCGAATCACAGAGCAAATGCCGGCGTCTATGCTATTCGGTTTCAATTTTATCGAAATTTAAAATGGCTTTGTTGCCGGTGTTGATTTTCATCTCACGGAAACAATAAAATGGAAGTCTAACAAAGTTTCAACTTTCATGGGATAAAAGTGCGAATTAGTTTGAAATAAAGTAGAATAAAGGCGGTCGGCAATCGAAGTAAGTTATCTTTGATAAACCGGAAATAGCGTTTTAAATGTAGGATTACATGTACATCTAGACCATTTTCTTGCTTGTTATTCTGAAAAAAAAATCAACTCGGTCTAAGCAAAACTGGAATTTCAGTTTTATCGGTGAATGTTTGTTAAAACTGAAATACAATTTAATACAAGTTTCACATTTTGTTTCAAACAAATGTACCTAAAAAAAGACAAAAACTAAATATTGTGCAATATCATCTCCGTCTTTTTTCCGTCCGGCAGATTTTCTTACTTCTTGGCAGAATTTCATTGCTCATCGTACGGAATGACCAGCAATTTTTTGGCCTTTCGCGAAGTCCGTAACCCAGGGAACATTCTGTTTGCGTCTCTGTAAAAATGGAGACACCAGTCGTTCTTTGGTATCTAAGAAAATTTGTAAATTGTCAACAAAGTTGACAATGTGTGACATTGATGATGAAGTTCTTTAGCCTGTTGGTGATAGGGAAATTGAAAGCAAAGGAGTATCGCCGGCTGTCTTGTTTGCAGCTCTTTTCAAAGGAGTCAGAGTGTTCTGTTTCATGTTAAACATATTGCAATACTGAGATGATCAGTACATGAATATATCTCTATTTAATAAATAATAATTACAGTACTTTGAGTTTTCATTGTCAAAATGTGAAATTTGTATTAAATTGTATTTCAGGTTTAAATAATAATGAAGTTTATTTCATTATTTATATGACACTATTCCTGGGCAGGCATATTACAAGGACGACTTGGTCATTTTGCAGAAAAGCATTCATATTTAGTACATGTAAACTTGGTACCTATATATTTTAATTTTAGAGTGTTGGTATTCCCCTTGGAGTCAATCTTAGAATATCTAAATGTGGATCATTATTCTGAAAGATTTCAAATAAAAAAAATATTTTGACCTACCTACCTACCCATACTAAATCTGCTTGGGTCGGGATGGGGAAACAAAGAATATTTTAAGTTTGGCCTTGGTGATAAAAAATCAATAATTGTTAATTGTTGCTAAAAAAGTTACAAATAAAATATCAAAACATCACTGAGTGTACCTAAATAAAGTAACAAATAAAATATCAAAACATCACCGAATGCACATTTTTCGTGACGTGCCCGAAATATGAAAAGAATAATGTAACCTGATCCTAAATAGAAGGGTAAATGCTGATAGCGGAAAAAAAGATAGGGAAAAGAAAACATTTAAAGAAACGTTGTGAAACTGCAGAACTTTATAATTTTATTTGTGACATATAAATCAGTTGACATAATCAACCAGTCACCGGTAATACATGTACATGATGACCAGCATGTTATATCTGCGTTATTTGCGCACTTATCACAATAGTGATGCTGATTTTGTTCGCGGACATCAAAGTTCGGGGTTTCTTAAATTCGTGGATCTTAATTACGTTTTTGTTCATTTCTTGATTTCATGTTTGTTTTAAATCCACGAAAATTAGTGCCCCGCGAATTTTGATTATAAACGACGCTGACAAGCAAATTTCAAATCAAAACTACGTACTCCAACACCCACACCTGGAACGGTGACAAGCTTTTCATCCAAGTTTTGCTTCCCTGCAACTTTCTCAGACATCTCTGCCTAAACAACTCAGACCTCATGAACTGTTCAACGTAATAAGCAGCTTCAGACTTGCTAAGGTTGTCCATGGATTCAGGCCAGATGATACCCTTGTCGGGACCTGGCGTTTTCTGAAAGATAAAGATCACTCAACTTTTAATCAAAACACTCTTTACTAATTTGACTAATGTTTATATCCCTTAGGATATTTGAAAGATGAATAAAGATCACTGTTGTACATCGTTCACAGGTAATATTACCTCAAAACACCGAAAACGAAAGTTGAATGGCTGGCGTCCAGTTCACCGCCGATAATATTTCAACTTATTTCTCCATCATTAATGTATCGATTTCTCTGATTTTAAACAAATTCGTGAGGCTAAATATGTCTTGTTTTAAAGCAGTATTTGCTTTTTTTCTGCACGTAGGGTAGTTTTGTGTTAAATTTGCGATGAAGTGTAGCCTAATTGTTGACATTTGCTAACAATGGTGATATTTTCCAAAAATCAAGCACAAAACGCATTTTCTGTCTCAAAATCCGCATGAAATTATAATAACTGGACGTCAGCCATGTAACTTTCGTTTTCGGTCTTTTGCGATGCTATTTCCTGTGAACGATGTACAACAGTGAAGAAGTGAACATACACAAATTGTTTAGTGTCAGAGTAACGAGGAACTTTGGAACCAGCTGTGAATAGCCTTGTTCTTTACCCATGTTTTACGTGTAAGATGGTGCTGTCTTATATTGTTAAATGGAACCCGTTGCGGGAAAAGATGTCTGCGAATAGCCGATGTCAATACTTAAAATGGCGTCATGAAGTTAAGCAGACGACATTGAATTATCAAAATTTGATAAACATGCAGTTATTATTCTTGTTGTCTTGTGTTGTTTTGTTTGTTGGTTGTTTTTTTTGTTGTTTTTTTTTGAAAATACAATAATAAAACAATACAATAATTTTTGAAAATACAATAATAATAGTAATAATCACTACGACAGTTTCAAAATACTAATAGTTAAAATGAAGTTCAACCTGTTCTATAGAACACCTACAAACAAAGACTATTTGTGGGTAAAGACCACAATTTGTTGGTCCTCCAAACTGAATTAAGGAACAGATTCACCTGTGAACAAAGACCACCTGCTATCACAGACCACTTTTGGGTTTTCCCTGAATGGGATTTAAAGGCAGATTGCACTGTATTATATAAATTGGGGTTTGACTTACGGGGTCCCTCTTCTGAAGTTTTTGCAACTTTTCATCAAAAGATATCATCTTCTTGTTGGCCAGAGCCCTTAGCTTACCGCTGCTAGCTAAAATAGAGAGAAAATACTTAACCGTAATTACTAATGGCTGGTTTCATATTTGATTTTATTAAAGATTTAAAAGAATACTTCGAACGCATTTATTTTCATAGGCTTACACATTTCTTTTCGGTTAATCGGCATTTTCCTGTGTTCTTAAATTTGTAGTTTTCCATTTTCCAAAATACAGTTAAATACATACAGTTAATGTAATCTTAAATTTCGTTGTGGGTTTAATATCGTAAATCGATCTGACCACGTAACTAGTACCACAAGAAAATTAATTTATCTCTAAATTTTTTTATCAAACGTTTTCTTTTGACAAGTATGTTAAGCGCAATCTGCAAGTAGATCTACTTACTCATATATTTACTATAGTACATGTACGATAATAAACAAAACCATTGTATATCAGAACCTCTAGTTTTGTGCCTTCTTCAGGTGATAACGTTGCAAGTCTACATTTTCTTTCTTTCAAACCACACAGTCATACAGGAAGAAACAAATAAAGTTTGTATGACGTCAGCGATGAAGAACCGACGTCTGACGTAGCGCAAGTCCTTCAAAGGCTTTTTTTCGCGCCAAATTTCTCTAAACTTAAAGTCATTTTAAATCGTATGGTGATTTCAATTCTAACGCAATTCTAATGATTAATGATGATAGATAACATCTAAAACTGGAATGGTCTGCGTAACTGACGTACGTGAGACGTCTATTGTGACGTGGATGACGTCATACAAACATTACTTACAACTGTATGAGTTGTGAAAGAAACAAAATTTAGACTTGTTGTGACATTAGCATCTAAAGAAGGTAAATGTGTCAAAATGTTTTGAAATACAAGATTTTAAATAGATACCGATATGTTATATTCACCATGATAATCCCTGCATGGATACAAGAAAAGAAGGTAATAATACAGTCACGTGTCACTCATCTCAAATTAAAATATCGTTTGTCATCAAACTGTTTTACAAAGTTGATATAGTAAAGTTCATTTTATGAGGATTTATTTCTGGAAAAATATTCAAATTCGCCCGTGTACGCATCAAGATCATAATTGTTTATATAAACAGATTGTCACGTGACAGCCTTCTAATCATTAATCAGTAATTTCAATGTATTTCAATTATTATACTGGAGTTTTATCTTCAAGTTCTACAAAGGAAGTCCGGAACCGGGTGCATACACCTCCGGGATTTATTTTCAAAATGTGTTGTTTTTTTTTCAAGTTGTGCATTTTTAGAAATTTTTCAAATATTCACGACGGCAAATATCCTGGCGTGCCTTAGCGAGGCTATTGGATTTTTATCAATATATATTTGTGTAGAATACCAACATGATACCGAGAGTGCTTACCATGACTGTTACAGGTCCGTAAACCTTGTTGAATCTCTCCGAAAAGTCCTCCGGAAACCACCGATCCGCTTCCCACAAGTCTGTTTTCTTCGATCATTTCTCCGGAAACCATCGGCCGGACATTGACAAGTCTGTTTCCTTCGATCATTCCTCCGGAAACCATCCATCGGTTTCCGTTAAGTCTGTTTTCTTCGACCATTCCTCCGGAAACCATCAATCGGCTTCCGTTAAGTCTGTTTTCTTCGATCATGTCTCCGGAAACCATCGATCGACTTCCGATAAGTCTGTTTTTTTCGACCATTCCTCCAGAAACCATCGATCGACTTCCGATAAGTCTGATTTCTTCGATCACTCCTCCGGAAACCGTCGATCGACTTTCGATGAGTTTGTTGTTTTTTTTTCGGTTTTTCATCAGGGCACCACCGATCGACTTCCCACACGTCTGTTTTTCCGATCATTGCTCCGGTAACTATTGATCGACTTTCTACACTTTTTGAGCTGACATACATCCCACATGCATAATGTAGCATAAATGGTATTTTGTGGTTTATTGTTTAAGGCAAGACTTTTTAAAATTAACCCCCAACCCTCTTTAAAAGCCCCTTTAGCTTCGTGTTACCCATTTATTTTGATTTTTGGCATAAAAATTTGCTCATAATATGTCAGCAGTCATTTGTGATAGAAAATGAATATGCACACAACATTATTAATCGTATGCTGTCCTCCATTATTTCTTTAAGGGTATATGATTTTGGAATAGTCTCCCCTTCATAAACTAAAGTAAACAATACTAAACATGACATATTTCTAAAAGCTGTCGATCATAGCTGGTACCATTTGATAAGGGGGTTGACTTATATACTTTTGAAGCTAAGTCTTTCTTATTCCCATTTCCAGAAAAAAATGTATTGGTCGTGAATCAAATAAAGGTTGAATTACACCAAATCACGCTGTAACCCTCCGTGGTCCATTCGAATGCAGTCCGTTTTAATAATATGCTATTTTTCTCATCATCTGGGGGCCTCTTAACTGTTAGAAATCGGCCTTTTTGTGGCTTGTTTGCAGAAATAACATATCAAGAAATAAATGAAAGCAAATGCATGCCTATATCTCGTTTGGTAGAGGCGAACTAGTTCCGGATCAGCGGATGTATATTTTTGGCACCGTATTTGCGATACCGCGTTTAAAATAGGGTCTGTCCGGTTAGAGATCAGTAATTTTCTTACAAGTAAGTTAACCCCCTATTATCTGTGTGTTTTTGAATAGATGAAATGTAGATCTGCACGGCAATATATGGTTGTCTAGAAATTAAGATGACAGAAATCATGTTATATGTACATTGAATATTGAGAATTTAACATTGAGGTCTATGGGAATTGGATTTACTTTGATTCAACCTAAACAGAGATCTGACACCTTGAAACCGGTGTTCTGTTGTTTTTTTTTGCACCTTGAGAACTTCGAAACTGTTTTACATATGCCGTCTTATAGTCAAAGCCTCATTTACTGCATATCATATCATAAATTTGCTATCAGTGTGTCAGTAAAAGCATGTCATTTACTAAACGTGTGGCTTTCAGACCAAAGTAGCCATCGAATGCCCCGATAACGCGAAAATGTGGGACTATTTAGTGTCAGCCATTGTCTTAATCCGAGTAGGAACATCCAGTATTGTATTATGAGTCCTTCGCCAGTATCTTACTTTAAAAATTATTGTTAATGATATTTTCTTGTTGTATTTCTATGAGAGCCCAGTTTGCCGCTATTGTGAAAATTGTGATATTAAAAGGTGAAAATTCCACAGTTGATGCCAGCCGCCCTCAAAGATGTTAAGTTGACAATAGGAGAAACAAAATAAACTTATAATTCAAGTTTGTAAGTTGAGCCAGGAATAGGCCTAAGCCGTTTAGATTCCTTATAGCATATTATATTAAATATGTTAAGAAAAACTTGTACAGCCTAAAAAAACAACAACATGAAACCCAGCAGATAGTCTAGGAAACTTAAAAAAGAGGAGAAAATAAAACATATGTAAGCCTCTATAATCTTTTCATTTCATAGCCTTTGTAAATTGTAAATTATTACAATCATCAACAAGAAGTTTCATTTAAACTATATCATACCTTTTTAAAGAAATAAATGTTTTGAAATAAATGTCTGGAGTATCCTAAATTTGATTACATTATCAAAACAACGTTCTCTCAGTACCTCTGAGATTTTTATGGGTCCGATGAGTTTTTGTGATCTTCCGTTTGTCTTCAAAATTGGAAATTTTACTTGAAGAAAACTCCTTGCTTATTATAATCCTAGTTTTTGGTTTACAGTGACAATTTCCCATGGCAGAAAAAAGATTCTATGAATGATACGTCCTCGCTCTGTAAGCTAGCTCCAGGAAACGAATTGGCTCTACTGGTTGCTACGTACTACGTCATGACTTGACGTCAATTACGTCATGATATTATGACGTGTATATCACATTACCTTACGACGCACATGGGCTATGCTAATTCATATATGTTAATTAATAAGTGATTTGATATTGGCCCTGTTATTTGTCCGAGGGCTGTCGTATTGGCCCGAGGCCGAAGGCCGAGGGCTAATACGACTGACCCGAGGACAAATAACAGGGTCAATATCAAGTCACTTATTTATTGACAATTTTATTAAATAACCACAAGTATTTGATCTAAGTCAGAAAATGCTTGTGTTTTTTGTGAAATCTTCACGTTGTAAATTTATGACACGTTCGGTTTTAGACTCTCAATCAGTCGTTATCAGTGAATAAACGTCAACCAATTCCTGTTTAAAAACTAAGTATATTTTATTACGCAAAATCTCTGCGTCGATAAATAGACCGAGTTAAAACAAAATGGCTGCCATCCTTTATCACTTTTTCGGCCCTGCCTTATAGCCAATCAAATTGCCTCAAATGCGGGCTTTATATCTATTACACTTTTCGGCCCGGGGCCGACAAAGCGTTAATGATAATGGCCCTGTTATAAAGCAGGCCGTCGTGTTATTGAACGTGGCAGATGCTTTTTTATAGGGCTAATAACGTATAGTTATTTAATAACAAGAAATATCTTTAAAAAAGATAAACGGCGTTGATGGAAAAGATTTATATATACATGTACACTAGTCAAAAGTTCTAAGTGCACACTTGATAAATGTTGATTTTTCAAATTATTCGATTCAATCTTTCAAAAAAGTGTAAACTACAATGAAGAAGAATCAATATTCTGTTAAAGCACACCAAAACATTTATGTCTGCTTAACCAGATTAAAAAATAAGAACATTTAAGCTCACTAATACTCAGAAAGCAATTCTCAAGTTAAATATCACTGCATCGGCCATCATTTTTGATCGTTTTCTCATCTCTGTATAATTTAAATTTCATGCAAATTTAAAGGAAATACTGTAGTTTGCCATTCCATTGCACTAAAAAAGCTTCCTGTAGCTTTGTAATGGTCTGCTGGGCACGATGAGCCAACGCACTCTTCTCTATTTTATCTATAACGTTTTTACAGGATTTCAAGGAGGAAATTCCATTTTTTTTAAACAGTGTTTTGTGCCAAAAGTTTTTAAATTGTCTAGCAGTTTGGGATGATGCAATTCTCTATGATATATGTGTAACAGCCTTTCCAAATGAAAAAATGTATTCATTTTGATAAAACTGACCAGTTTTCGGACACGTTTTTTTGACCAAATGAACGTCATTTTCGAATCATTTGATTTTAAAGTTTATTGAATTTCTATAAATTTTAGTTTTGAATTTTTATTTATTGGACACTTATCCAACAAATGCTACACTAATATTTTCGAGCTTACGTTGTTTTACATAAATATTGAATGACGTAATTGAGTAGCGTCAGCGTTCAACGTAAGCAATGTTATCAATCTATAAAATAATATCGTTTGCTTTTCTTCTTAAATTAATTAAATATGCAAAAATATGGTATTTCTTTTGCATTTACAAAAACCGTCAACATTTATTAGAACAAATTTGAAGTTGTGCCAGTGAAAAGAATTTTGACGGCAATGTCGTTGTCTGCTGACGTCAACCGTTCCATGGTTACAATTTGTTGGTGTATTTTTCGTGTCTGTCTGGAGTCGGTGAACATGTGAAAAACAAAAACGATTGTAAAAAAATAATTTTTTATTGCCGCACGGGGATTACGCATAAATAGCGTATGCCGACGTGGATGACGTAATACGTAAACCATGTGCACGGTTTTCAAAAAAATATTATTGTTTGATCATAATTAACATTGTTTCAAACTTTCATTCAATTAGAATAAGCTTACTTTGAGATATTTGAAATTGAAAAGTGTGCACTTAGAACTTTTGACCAGTGTATATAAGAAAGAAAGAAATACAGAGAGGCAATGCAGACACAGTTTAGTTATTTTATTTTATTTGTTATAGCTGTTGACGAACCCTCCCTGCCTTCTTAGTATGATTTAGAGATTAAGAGACCGAATCATGACAACTCATAAATTTATTGAAAGTGTCTTTAAAAAAAATGTTGAAGCTGTTGCAACAATTTCATATAGTGATAACAAGTCGGTTAAAGAAGCAAAATATTCAGTTTCAATAAAATACCTCGTGTAGAGTGAGAATTCAAAATGAATTAATGTCCTTGAAATTTAATAAATATAAATAATAACAGCCTGTTACAAGAGCGAAATCTACCAACTTTTACGTACTATATTAAGTTTAAAAAAAGTGTCCGTCCTGAGTATTGAACCCGGGGCCTCCGCTTTGAGAGGCGAGAGTGTTAGTCACTACACTACAATGAACTTGTCTTACGAACTTGAAATTAACAATCAGTATCAAAGGAACTAGAAGGAACCAGTAAGAACTAGGAATATCTACACTTCTCTTTCGTTTTACACTGTGTATTGTATGCAAGTGACACCCAAGAATATTCCATATAATATTGTATTTCAGCCATCACTATTGACTTAACTGGTTACTTTAATCGTAAATATGTTTTTCCTCCAATACAACACCCACTAACAACCAATCTAATTAATCTATTTGATTTTTCCGCTGCATAATAATGAAATCCCACTAGATACCTCTCCAGCCTGCTAGATGCCTCTCTGGTGAAAATAGCTACCAATCGAAATAGTTTATTTCATTTTCCCTCTGCATAATAAGAGAATACGAGTATTATTTACAACATTTCATTGGTCGAAAAACTAGGTCAAAAGTGAGCTTAGACAGCTAACGCCGAAAAAAACGTTATCACGCGGACTATGCACGAATAAAATGATGCTATTTAAAGTATATTTTTAGAAACGGCAACCACTTCATCTGACCATGATTTTTGGACAGAACACACATCTAAAGTGAAGAATTCAGCATATTAAAAAATCTGCATTTAAATATACTTTTTTTTAGTTTTTTTTTATTTATAACTGAAGACAACATGTGTTCAGAATCTACATAAATGAAAAACTGATAAATTATTAAAACGGACGGCCTATCACAGCACCACAGCAGCCTTAAAGTTAAAAAGTATCACTCCGCGCATCGTGTTTAATGTTTTGGTTGAAAGCCAAAATCTAACTAAAATCGACATTTGTAATAAGTAAAAACCCTCATAAAGACCATTTCAAAATCAACACCACCTCATTGATAAAACAACTACCGTATAATGGGTTATTTTCGCGATCGAAAATCTTCGCGATTTTGTCGTAATTTTAATTTTCGCGTTTGTAATTTTAGCGAATTTGCACTCACAGAAATTAACGCGAAAGTTGTTGGGAATTTTTGGCGTTTTTAATTTTAGCGAATTCACGTCGGTCGCGAAAATAGCGAAAATATTATGCTCGCGAAAAATACCCATTATACGGTATTTCAGTTTCTAATTTATCAGTTTTGCGCCAGTTTCTGTCCCAATATTAAGACCACTCTACTATGTTATCGACGCCTTTTTATCCAGAGGTGGTCATAATAGCGAGGTTTTAATGTAGTTATCGGTGTATATGTACACTTCAACTTCCTCCTCTACGATAAAGTCCTATTCACCTAACGAATCACAATTTCTAATGGTAAACAGTGTGACGTATTATGTGGTTATCATTTGGTAAATTGGTATGCTTGTAAGATGATCAGTGTTTCTCTATCGCCAGCACGATAAGCCGTAAATCTGTGGTTCAAGCCCTATTCGAGGCTGTATATGTTTCGCCCAAAACACCGCATTGGTATTGC
The DNA here is from genome assembly GCA_038501625.1 of Corbicula japonica. Lineage (NCBI taxonomy): Eukaryota > Metazoa > Mollusca > Bivalvia > Venerida > Cyrenidae > Corbicula > Corbicula japonica. The sequence continues at coordinate 5,228,803 of JAZAYU010000014.1, forward strand.
CGACAGGACAAACTAACCTGAGAGCTCTACTAGCCGCTAACCATTGGTTGTGGAACTTATTAGCGTGAATGTTGTACTCTTAAAATAACCCTTTACTCCATTATATATGGCTTCAATCCCATGGCGAACAATGTACAGTGTACAGTGTAGATTCAGAACAGCCGGCACATCCGTTTTGATTTATGAGGTAATCAATTTTGATTCATGAGGTTTTCTGACCCAAACGCGACCAGTGTAGCTTTAGATCCAGACAGCATAGATGTGCCGGTTGTTCTGGATCAACACTGTTCGCGAATGAAATACATATGCTATTTGGAGTAAAGGGTAAACTTACTTGATTTTTTTAACTTACGGTATTAATTGTTAAACTTATTTACTTAAAAGCATGATGTCAGTCGTATATCTTTTATTTTATATCGATGTTGATCGGCCGTTAAACAACACACCGTTCAACCCGATCTAGTGAATGCTGTGAGTCTTGCGGCGACTGTACCATATGTGCATGCACGTTTTTTGTTTCGGGTTGAACGGTGTGTAAACAAGTTCGTTCCACTTATATATCACACTAAAAGTCTGCACAGTCGCACTGCATGTGGATTGAGGAACATGGAATTCGAACACTTAATCTTATTGAGAAAATTGGTCTAGAGCGTGGATACGGAGCTCTCTGGTTTAAATCCCAACTAGCGTGCTACTTTACGATTTTCCACACGGCATGATCAGCACCAAGTCCGACCAGACCACGGTTTACCACAAAATTTAAGATGACAAAGGTTGAAAATTCGAGATAAAACATAAAACATTATAATTTAAGTTTGTAAAGCTGCACATTCAAAAAATATATTTCTGCAAACATATAAAGCATTGATAAACATTTTAAAAACAAATTTAGAAAAATTAATGGGCGAACAAACAGGAAAAGTAAAATATACGAAAGCCTCTAATCGTTTCGCAGCATTTTCTTTTTGTTGAATCACCGACAATAAGTTCACTTTAATCTGTGTTATACCGTTTTAGAGAATGAATTGAATGAAGTCCTCAATTTACTATGAGAAAATAATTCTCAAAAGTTATACCTCTGTGTTTTTATCGGTCTGGTAACTCTTTGCCATCTTGAGTTTTACTTCCAGTTTGGACATTTTCCTTGGAGAAATTTCCCTACGCATTGTTCCTCTAGTTTTTGGTTTACCGTGACAATTACCCATGGCAGTATAAAGATTCTATGAATGATATGTCCTCGTTCTGTGAGCTAGTTCCAGGAAACGAATTGACGTTACTGGTTGCTACGTACTACGTCATTTAACTTGACGTCAATTACGTCACATTATTATGACGTGTATCTCATTACCTTACGACATATGTGCGTGCGCCTAATTAATAAATGTTGAGTAAAGTAAAGTAACGTAAAAACCTCTTAATAAGGTCACCCCTATTTCAATTTAAGACAATCTTTTTTATATTACTTTTACATTTTTGTGCTATTTTTAACCACGAAATATACAGGTAAAATCCCACTGATTCTTCAGACCACTTTTGTCAAGTACTAGAGATGATCTTAATAGAGAACTTTTAAAGGTTAAGTTTGGCAACGGCATCTTTATCAACTAAAAGCTATTAAATAATAAAAACGGATCGCATATCACAGCAGGTAAGTCTCTCTCCCTCCCCTATGCCGTTCTAGATGAACTATAATCATGAAAACCTGGGTTTTTTTTCGCATGATTACGACATCCTACTCCTCCCTCCCCCCTGTCTGTCTGTCCGTCCGTCCGTCCGTCCCTCTGTCTCTTTCTGTCGGTCTGTCTGTCTGTCTATCTGTCTGTCCATCCATCCGTCCGTCCGTCCGTCCGTCTGTCTGTCTGTCTGCTGTAATAGCAGTAAGTTACCAATGTATCATTTCTTTACGCAAAGGTTAGGCCCCTCGACAGTATACTTATACGAATAACTGGTAAAGAAATTTTATGATTTTAATTAAACAATACTTCCAATTTGAAATATCATTTGAAAACAATTTTAATAATTTAAAGAACGATTAACTTTTTAACTTTTTCTTAGTTCGAGGACAATCAAAATTTGGTTTTATTTTAAAACTTTCAAGTAACAACAGACTTTGGATTCGGTTTAATCCTTTAATTCTGATTGATCAAAGTGCAAATAAGACACACAATTCTTGAGCACGAGCGTGGTTTTCCAAAAAAATGAGTTTTCGTGGATTATTGAATTTTCCCAAATAATGTTTACTTACAATAATATACACAAAACGAATGTTCTAACTAAATTGAACATATAGTTTTATTTTTCCCCACACATAATTGAAGCACACTTTTCAATTTTGAAACGGAATAACATATCTCTCTTTTACTTATTCGTTTTATTTTTTTTAACAAAATCTTCCCTTGATAAAGGATATTTTATCAGGATATTTTATCAAGCCGTTTAAGCAAGGTGGAGATATCTAAACCTGGTCAAACTGCTGATTTCATTTGTCTTACATTTAAGCGATTATAGCAGAACCGCATAGAATTGTTGACATCCATTTACAAACCATATGAGGAAATGGATGGGCAAGGGACCATATGAGGGACGGAAAGAGAAACAAGAGGAAGAAGGAAAAGTAAACTCAAGAGAGAGGGACGAGTGGTAGAAAGGAGAGAGGGAAATGGAGTGGAAAAGGAGGGGAAGAAGGGAGTGAGAAGAAAGGGGGAGAAAGAAGTGGCAGGGTAAGGAGGGAGTTAATAAAGAGGGAGGAAGAAGAGGGATGGAAATGACGGAGGAGAGAGGGACGGGAAGAGAGAGAGGGAGAAGAGTGCATGGAAGAAAAGGGAGGGAAGAAGAGTGAGAGGGGAGAGAAGATAGAGGAAGAGAAAGGAAGGGGAAGAGAGAGAGGGAGAGGAAGAGGGAGGGAGGGGGAGAGAGAGTAAGAAAGAGGGCATGAGGGCGGCGAGAGAGTGGGGAGAGGTAGAGGAAGAGAGATGGGAGAAGAGAGATGGGAAAAAGAGTGGGAGAGAAAATGGAAGGGAATGAGAAGGTGAGTGTGGAGAAAAGGGAAGAAGTGACAAGATTAAAAGGATGAAAGGAGGAGGGTAAAGGACAAATAGGGAGAACTTGCAAATTATTTAAATGCCAATTTATAGAAAAATATACAGGTATTAAAGGGTATGCGAAGGAAAGTGTGCTCAGCCGTGCGACCACATACACGCACCAAGCCCGAATTGTTCCTCGAAGGGAACACAAATTGTCCCCCGAAAGGAACTGCCTTATTGAAGAAGGACCGAATGAAAATTGATATGAATTTTTATATCAAAACAATTTGTTTGTAAAGCTATAATTCATTTTAAAACTTCTCTTGGTCTTTTCGATAAAATTCAATTTTGTAAATAGTATTATGAAATAAAAAATAAAATAAAATAAAACCGAAACAATGATCACACTGATTTGGTTTACCTCATTTGCGTTTGTATTAAAATTCTACTACTACTACTTCTAAACAACACATGGCATCTACAGATCCACACGGAGGCCTGGAACTCCTGGCGGAAAAACAGATGAAGAGCGTAATGCACGCAAAATACATTGAGCGGTGCATCGTTGGCGACGTGGTGCCGAAAGGCTTACAGCTAAAGCTGACTGTCAGTGTAGGCAAGGATGGGGAACAACTGCAAAGGTCAGTGAATGAACTGCTCCACAAAACAAGTTTAGAAATATGTGATCGAATCCGTTCCTTCCATTTGCGAAGAGCAGAAGCGTTCGAAGAAGAAATCGTCGAGAAACGGAAATCACTCTCGAAAAAACTGTCTTCAAACGAAATATGCCGCATAGACAGTGAGTTATTTGATAAAATTAACGGTAAGAAAGACGTATTGCAAACCAAGCACAACAAAAAATTGGCGGCGCTTGTGAAGTCAAGCCATGCCGACGTAAGTCCGCCGCAGTCACCGCACGCAGATGAGCCAGTCACGTCAGCAGAAACTGAAAACTGGACTGTAGTTTCAAAGAAACGTAATTATAACCGACAAAACCGACGCACAGAGAAAGGTAAAACAAATGTGCAACAACAGGATAAACAGACTGTCCTAAAACATACGGTAACTACTAGAACAGATCCTACTAAGACTGTTGCAGAAAAGACCAATTTATCTATGCAGACAGCCGAGATATACTCAAAAAACGAGGTAACCCCGGGCACCAACAACCAAAAAACATACCTGGAGGCCGCGACGACCGGGGTTGTCTCGAGGGGAGAGTTCGCAGCACTGATCCAGACTGTAACGACACTCACACAAACAGTCAACAAACTGTTGATGAAACCGTCTCCGGCTCCAGCAAAAAACCGCGGAACCGGCGTTTTATTCGGTGTGTAAGCAAGGCAGCATGGAGGAAAACCAAACGCAGACTCAACAAAATTCAAAAAGGGAAAAAAAGTGTTTTGAACTTATCAGCAATTGAACTGAGTGATGAAGACTATATTCTGTTAGGTAAAGGTTTGAAGTTTTGTCCTAAAACTAAATCGCATGACAAATTAAAGTTGGCTGAAGAAGCATTTAAGTTTAGTAGAAGACTGCGTTTGAAAGAATATTTTAACAATGTTTTAGAGGAAGAAGAAACCAATGAAGAAACTTATGTAGAACCTAATCAGCAATATAACATCCCTCCTTTTTTCAATAAGAAAGAGTCACATTTCACTCCTTCTGCTGGTCGAGACCTGTATTTAGATTTGTATATTGAAGCAATAACTGAGGAGATAATACAATCACAGAATAATACTAAAATGTATAGTAACATCTCCAAAGCGGAGCTTTCCTCTTTAAGAAAACTTGCTAGGAATACTGATATTGTCATTAAGAAAGCTGATAAATCTAGTACAATTGTCATAATGAATAGGTCCGATTATGTTTCAGAAGTGTTGAGGCAACTTAATGACGGAAATTATTACTCCAAACTTGAGTCGGACCCTATGGATACTGTACTAAATAATGTATCTGAATGTGTTAATAACCTATCGCGCGAAAAAGATGAAGCTATGCACGAATTTGACACATTTCCTACGGAAATTCGAACACCTTTATTCTACATTCTACCTAAAATACATAAAAAGTCTGATGATAATTTACCACTTAAGTATCCAGGTAGACCCATAGTATCCGGTTGCAATTCTCCAACTGAAAACATTTCTAAATATGTTGATTACATTCTTAAGCCACACATGTTTAACTTACCATCATTTGTCAAAGATAGTACTGACTTTATAAATAAGATAAAACATCACAAATTTAAAAGTCAAAACTCGTATTTGGTAACACTTGATGTTTCTTCATTATACACAAATATTCCCCACAAAGACGGGATTGATGCTTGCAAACATTTTTTGGAAAAAAATAAACATAGTGGGCGTTTAAGTTGCGATGAAATTGCTAGGCTGATTCAACTGGTGCTGGAAAATAACCATTTTAAATTTGACAAAGATTTTTATCTGCAAAAAATGGGTACAGCTATGGGTAGCCCTATGGCTCCTACTTACGCATCACTATTCATGGGTAAATTCGAAGAAGAGTTTATTAATTCTATCAATTTAAAGCCTACAGTGTGGTTCAGATTTCTTGATGATATTTTCATGATCTGGGATCATTCGTTAGAGGATTTGAATACATTCATTGACAATATAAATAAATTTCACCAAAACATTAAATTTACCTATACTATATCTAAACAGTCAGTATCATTTTTGGATATTAAAATATCTAAAACCGACTCATTAGATGTTGCCACAGAACTGTTCGAAAAGGAAACAAACATGCACCAGTATTTGGATTACACATCGTGTCACCCCAAAAAATGCAAAAATAGTATTCCTTACAGCCAAGCAAAACGATATCGTCGTATTATATCTGATGACACGAAGTTTAACGAGTCTCTTAAAATACTAGGAGACCATTTCATGGATAGAGGGTATCCTTCTTCTGTAATTAAAAGTGCATTTGATAAAGTCAATGCATTGTCACAAGATCAAGCGTTAAAATCTGTTGAAAAAGATGAAAAGTCTGTTATTCCTTTCACAGTATTCTACAATCCTTCGTTACCTAATATCGGTAGAACTATTAATAGATATTGGGATCTTCTCAAATTATCTAAAGAAAAAAGTGTGCGGGATGTTAACGAAAATTATACACCCATAGTTGCGTTTAAACGTCCTAAAAACTTAAGCGACTACCTAATAAAATCTGACTTGAACGTGCAAGATAATATTCAAGGAGCTAATAGTTGCAATAGACCTCGATGTTCACATTGTAAAAATATCAACAAAGGTACTCAGTTTACAAGTCACAATACAGGGGAAACATTTAATCTACGTTATAACACTACATGTAAATCAGATAACGTTATTTATCTTATTACGTGTACTGAGTGCAACTTGCAATATGTTGGTCAAACCTCTCAGCAAGTCTCAAAACGTATGAACAGCCATAGATTTGATGTGAACAATTTTACTGATCCGGCGTTCTCTTCACTGGTCGCTTCACACTTTAATTCTAACAAACACAGTTTGTCAAATTTTTCATTTATGCCAATCGACATTGTGAAAAATACTGTAAACCGTCTTTGTAAAGAAACATTCTGGATTCACAGGCTAAAAACGTTGCATCCGGATGGACTGAACTCAAAAGTGCTCTTCGATATTTGAACTTTAAAACAGTGAAATAATTTAGTAATGTTTAAAGTTAAGTAGCATTATACAGTGTAAGCATGTTGCTGTTGTATCCTATTTATAGTTTTTTAATAATAATTCTATAGGATTCTTTTGTATTTTCTAATCCAGCATCATATGGTTACACTATACATTTTCGTTTTATTTCTTCATTTCCCTTTCACTGTTTTAAAATTATTTTCCGCCATTTTACGTTAGACGTTGACGTTTACGTTGATTCTAGCGCCAGTTAACGTCATTGTATTTGGCGCGCTGACGTCAACGTCTGACGGTACTTCCGTTTATACATTTTACCTGATGAAGGCGTTCATGCCGAAACGTTGTATAATAAACATATAGTAAACATGTAAAAATAATTCCGTGTGTGGTGTTGTTTACTTCCATAAAATTCTACTATTAAAGGTAGGTAATTCATAGAATGATATTTTTGATCGTAAGTACGAGGGTTGATCAAAAATAAACCGGATTTTTGCTCTCAAATAAAAAGTTTCCTTTCAAACAATCAAATCTTTATACCAATAGATATCCCAATTTAAATGCAAACAGTTGATCCAACTTTTTTATTTGAAAAACACATACTTCTATTCATAATCACGAATTAAGAAACCTTGGTAACGCCATCACGGCGCAGCGCATCATTTTTCTGTTACGTCCGATGTTTAAAATTGTTTATTTTTGTTTCCAATCATGTTTTATACGTAAAAATCCACGAAAACGTCGTGTCGTTATTTTTTGACGTTATCGCAAAATATGACGTAATTGCATAAACGCATATGGTAGCAATCGGATTTTTAATATCGTACGCTGAATGCAAATCGCGTTACAAATGGCGTCAACAGACAAACTAGAAATACCGTCAATAATTAATTTTTGCCAGCAGCAAGGCGACACTCCGTCTAAAACTTTTGAAAAAAGTGCAGCTATGCACGGGAAGCATGCAGTAAGCCGAACAGTGGTTTTTTGATTGGCACTAATATTTTAGAGAAGGCATCACCGACAAAGAAGGAAGAGGAAGAAAGAAGAAAGAAACAACGACGTTAGTGACGTTAATGGCGAATGCGTTGGAAAACGACAGGCGTTTAACGGTTAGGGCGTTGATGGCAAAATTCGATGTAAGCTACGGGACCATGCAGACTATTCTTACATGGGATTTGAACATGTGAACGATAAGAAATTTTTTTTATCATAACACTTTAATTGTTTTTCAATTACACGATGTCTTGAATAATTGAAACTTAGGATATCGAATATCTACGTTCCAAACCTTGCAAAATGAGCATTTTCATAATGAAAAATACATGTTTTAACAATTTAGTTAATGGTGAATTCTTATTTTTTTATCTGAATATTTTTTATATGTTTCTAAAACGGAAATGCATTTTTTTAAGTTTAACCATACCTGATAACTAACACTAGGTGCACGCGCGCTGGGTCCCGCGTCTCTTGAAAGACACGGAGATGATCCGTCGCGTGCAGGATTCACCAGCCTTCTTCGTAGAGTGAACCGAGAAGGGGACTACTTCCTCAGTCACAACATAACGACGGACAAAACCTGGTTATGGTTCTATGACCCAGAAACCCGGTCACAGTCGAGACGCTGTAATAACGTGCAACGTCAACGACGTCATCAGTGTCATCTTACCGTGCGCCGTGACACTAGACATATGCTCGCGTAAAAATCTCTATTTCCATTGTTTGTAAATGTTTTTGAGAACTGTTTTCTGTATTCTGTAGCGGATTGATTTCGCAAACTGTTATATGTATTTTTATTTATCCTGATGAAATATTCTACTTGCTATTTATATAATCCGGTTTATTTTTGATCAACCCTCGTATTAGTCCAAAACAGCAAATACATTCTAATAATTTCTTCAGAATTAAGTGTGGCATTCCATTTAGGCTTTGTTGCTTGGATCTCTCCTTTTGGGGATCATAGAAAGATGTTTTGCCGATTATTACTCGTGAAAACATATTCCATATTTGACAGTTCATCAAACCAGAAGTTTCATGTTGGCATCAATCATAAGATAAAAGTTAAACAAAGAAGTAAGATCGGCCGTGGTACAGTGGTAGAGCCTCGGACTCTCGATCCGACATTTACGGGTTTGAATTATCTACTATGATATTTTTAATTTACTCAATCTTCATTTTTTTGTTTCGGAAATTCATAACGGCAATTTCTCATATAAACAGAGTTGGATAAGGATAAGAGACGAAGTTGTTACAGAGATAAAAAAAAATGTAAAAAGGCAGAATATTCATTATAGTTCGCCATCAAAACAAAATGGTTAAATTTAATGTGCTAGTATAGAAGGCTGCTTCCAATCATGATCCAGAAAAACTTACACATGGCTGCTTATTTTAAAGCTTCTTCCTCTTCTTCCTGATACAGAACAGGAATCCAAGGCTGGGGTGTATAGTGTCCATGGAACTTGGTTGAAGCAAGACATTCACATTCCCTGTACAATTAAAATGTTGGTCTATGTATAATAAAGACTATAGTACACAATACAGATTACAGGGACGGGGCTGCTACTGAGACGTGAAGAACAGCCTTGAATGCATAAATTTCCAAATGATAGTGCCTCTAGCTGGGAGCAAACCCGCCTAGCCCTGCAATTCCTGCGACGCAACCAATTGAGATGTCCGTGGTCTTGGTTGGCAGTCGGTTCCAGTCCTGTATCGTTCTTGAAAAGAAGTACTGCTTGTACACAGTGACGTTCGTGTAGGGAAGGAATATTCTGTTGTCCCATCTGGCTTTGACAATCTGTGCTGCCTCGGGGATGTCCTCTAGGTTATGGGCTATGTTGAAGAGCATGGTCAGTCTCAATATTCTTCATGGAGCGGTTCCCATACAAGTTGACTGCCCATTGCCGTGACACATCCCGGAGTCATGTCTGGTTAGTTGTTCAGAACATATCTGGCCGAGTGACGCTGGACTTGGTCAAGGCAGTTGAAATCTTCTGCTTTGTATGAGTTCCAGGAAGCTGCGGCATATTTCATGGTAGGTTGAACCATTGATATGTACCGGTAAGTCGTTCACGGACCGCTTTACTGCAATCTCTCATGTTATTACGGTGGAATCCAAGGCTACGGTTGGCCTTGGCAGCTGTTGCCTTGTATGCTTCTCCCCTTGAAGGTGGTAGCTGAGGATGACACCAAGATATTTTGCCGCATCGGCAACCTGGAGAAGCTGGCCATAAAGGTAGTAACTGGTAGTAACTGGTCTGCCGGTAGCCCTCCTAATTGTGCGCAACAAGGGCTTTTCTATATATCCGATGTCCGTTAAAGGACAAACATCTATAAAATGACAGTATGCTAATGGGTCTGTGCTTTTCGTCGAATTATTGAGACTAGTCTGCCGGCTGTGGCGTTTCCCTGATGCAATCCTCAGTTTGGTACATTTTTTTCTGGGTGAAAAAAAAAGTGCCCAATGTTATAAAAATGAGCATAGAAACCAGTCTCAAATCTCAAGCATCTGATTGGATGAAATGGCGACCAGTCGCCATTTCAGCCAATCAGATGCTTGAGATTTGAGACTGGTTTCCAATCTCAGCTTTATAACCTTCACCCCTGTCACTTGGACTCCAAGACCTCCAGAGCAGAGAGATCTTAGAGTTTGGCACAATCGTCGTCGTTGTCGTTCCTGATGTGCTTCTACAGTAATGAGTCGTCGGCAAACAGATTGGCTTGTGATGATTGACAAACAGAGGGAAGATCATTGATATAAACAAAGAAGAGCAGGGTTCCCAACACATAGACGCTATTTATTACCAAGTACAACTGTGTTTTGCCCTGATTTAATACGTCATCGATTTCTCCCGCTTCAGTTTACATGCATAGAATGAGAATTAAAAAAAATAGAACTGTGAAAGAAAACAACATTTTTTTAAAGAAAACTTACTCTCAAAACCGGATTTCCAGACTTATTGATGACTACAAAAAGATGTGTTTTACGAAAAATGCTTTATAAAACCAGTTTGGTTAATTAAATATGTCTTGACGTTCCTAATAAGGCATATTGTTTAAGGTGAATGAATTTAAGAGAATATTCTTTTTAATACAGTCGTTACATTAAGTTGTGCGCATAGTCCGGGTACTCCGGTACCTAACGGCATTAATACAATTTTGTTTTTTACACAGATAGCTGTTTGCATGAATCACCGTAAACAATATTTTGGAAAATAAAGATTTTAATTAAATCCGAGCTTCATTTGCCTTTTAAAAAACTTAAAATGTCGGTAAGTTGATTCGGAAAATATTGATTGAAAATGCACCTTTAACATATGCATGATTTCGTGTTATTTTACTTTACTAATACGTTTGTAATGAAGTGTCAAATTAGTCGGATGCTACATTTCGGTTAGTATTACTGTTACATGGTTTAATTAATAGATAAATAGACCCTGTTTAAAATAATCCTTAAGAGCACTTTGATTGATTATTTTCTCTGTGGGGATTAAAGGATATTTGCAAATTTTCAGTAATATATGTCTTATTCAAGATAGTGATGAGAGTTTAATCTGTACGACGCTAGTAACCACTGTGTGCGTTGTGCGTCGGGGGAGTGCTGTGTGGTCAGTCACGACTTGCGAGAGCTTATTTAAAGATCTCAACTGTCCTGGCACATGTGGTACTGTCTTCAAGGGCTTTCCAGTCTTGGATTGATTTTATAATAAAGAGTTTTTGTATTGCTGGGTTTGGCAGTTTTTGTTTTAAAACAGTTTAGTGGTTTTTCTGCAGACATATAATGTGTTTTTTTAACAGTGAGGTTGCAAAGCCTGATCTCAAAATCCCTTACAAATCATTATAAGGTTAAAATATTTCATTCTTTCTGTTAGTATTATTATAATTAGTGCACACTACACACTTACATCAATTAACTAACAATTTATTGATTTTGCATAATTGCACTTCAAGTTAATTTAACAGTACGTAACAGATTGAAGGGGCCTGTATTTACCTAAAAGTTATTCACTATTAACTTTGTCACGTTTGTTGTCTTTCCAGTTCCAGGGTTCATTTGAGGAGTTTTTCAAACAGCAAAAGGTACTTTTTCTGCATTTATTATATTCTTCTGTCATGTTATTTAGTCATTATGATGAAAGTTTGTATTCAACTTCAAGTGACTACATTGTTTGTATTTATAGCAAATGATGCTGTCAAGCCAGACAAAACAACTTTTTTTGCAATGAATACTGTCAAATTTTGGACAAAAATTATCCCTTCAATGAGGCAAAGATTTCTTAAAGTGCTATTGCAGCTGTCATTGCACTGTCACTGCTTTGTGTCGCTTTTTCTTTACCTTTCTAACTTTTCTTAATGTATGTAAAATAAACATACACTTATACATGTAGCATTGATTTGTGCAAAGTTTGATGAAACTGCATTTCGCCGTTTGAGAGATTTTGATATTTTTCTTTTTTGTCTATGAAAGGAGCAATGCCTTAAAATGAAATTTCTTAAGCAAGCTTCTTTTATAAAAAAATTTAAAAAAGAAATGAAATAATTATGTTTGGGGAAGAGCATTTAGAGATAAAAAATGATTATATAAATTTGTTATTATAAACTTTTTTTTTGAAAGGCAGAGATTCTGAAAAGTAGTTTGTCAAACCGCTTGGCTGTGCATATTTTTATTGGTAAAAAGATTATTATAGACTTGCAAATCAGGGAGAAGTTTTGTTGTAATTTTACTGAATTATGGAGAAGTTTGCAGTCAACAGCATTCTTCCTCTATATACTCTAAACAAAATGAAAGTAACCATTGTAGATCCTGAACAGACAGCAGAGATGAGCCAGCTGATCTGAATCTTCACTGCACATCTGATAAAACCTGTATATTTGAAATAAAGAGTTAAATTGGAAATCTGTTTGCAGAAGAAACAAATCAATCAACAGTTTGCGCTGCCGGAGAGAAAGGCCAAAGTTGAACAAATTGTGAAAACCATAGAAAATGTGGATACCCCAGACACACAGTACTGTATCTGTAGATCGACTGATGGTACAAGGTTTATGATGTAAGTCTTATGTTCTTTCTTCTACAGATCTATTACTGAACACTGCAGATTGCTAAAACATTCTACTAACATGAATAAAATTTATGAAGTCTGATAGTATAATATTAGGTAGGGCAATAAGTAGCAAGAACAGTACTCAAGTACTTGGGGGTCTTTTACTTTTTATCCCACTGAGTGCTCAAGTACTTGAAAGTAACTAACGTTATTTGATGAACCTCAGTCAGTATCAACCTGTCATTACTGGAGATCTTATAAAAACGTAAACCTTTCTTTCCCGGTTTTCAAAAGGTTTTCACTATATTAACAAAATATAAACCGAAACATAATCATCCTCATCAAACTGAAGTTTGTTGTGTCCTTTACCTCTTTTATATGCCCATATGGCTTAGGCGAACTGTGAAAATCCAGATCAGCCATCACACCTGTGCCATCTGATCAGGATCTAAACTGTTCACTAAATCACTGTTTGATTTATTTGGTTACATTGTGTTTCTGACCAAAAGTGAATAGTGCAAATACAGTAAAACCCCTCATTACGGACACTCAGTATTACGGGCACCCCGGTATTATGGACGAATTTTTAAAGAACAGAAATTTTTCTTCTTCTTGATTCAACCCCACTATTAAGGACAACCAGGTATTAAGGACACTTACCCTCAGTCCCTTAGGTGTCTGTAATAGAGAGGTTTCACTGTACTTATAAGATGCTTTGGATGTGACAGCTGATCTGGGTCTACACTTTTTGCCCTTGTTATAAAGGTATGTATATGGAGTAAAAGGTGAAGTGTTGTGTATGTGTTACAGAGCTTGTGATAACTGTGAGGAGTGGTACCATGGTGACTGTATTGGAATCACGGAGAAGGATGCCCACTTTATCAAACAGTACTACTGTGATCCCTGTCGAGGTATGTCTAGATGCACCACTTGGACATGCGTTCTTTGCCTGTAATCTTGTATTTGCAATGAAGGGATAGGATGTGATTTTTGTTCTGGCAGAAGCTGATTTAAAAAAAATCTGGAAATTGTAACATTAGGTGTCAGGGCTTTTTATGATTGGGGATTGACTTTTGCGCTTCAAATACTTTTTATAATACTTCAAATATTTAATCTCTATGAAACATATAACCAATAGTGAGACAGCATCCACTGAAGTCTGCTATCTAACTTGAGTAATACTTATCCAATCTTCAGGAAACTTGATCAGAATATTTATGGTCATAATATCTTGGCTATACCAAGCCTTTATGGCTTCTTTCACAAAAGAGTATGGCCAGTTAATTGCAGATATTTGACCCAATCGTATCACTGTGCTCTCCATTGTTTGCAAACCCTGTATCCGATCTTCAAAAAAAGATGTTTCAAATGCTTATGGCGTAATGATCTCAACCAAAAAAAAAAGATTACCTGCGAGACTTTATTAACTCATGGACCTGCTCTGACAATGAAAACAGTGAAATCCCATTACTAAGTCCACCTTTGGGACTGAGAAAAAGTGGTCTGTAATAAGATGGTCTTAACCCTTTAGTCCATATATACTTTTTTACGTATGTGCAAACAGTGTAAAATATTTAAAAAGGACTTTAGACTATAGGTCTTTTTTTGAGATGGACATATTTTCAGGTGGTCTTAATGAGGGGTTTTACTGTAAAAAGGGAAACTGAATTTTCTTTGTACACTCTCCACTATGCTGTAGTCATGAACAAATCTTTATGTAATTATTGTAACAAATATTCAGATTTTGGCATCAGATTTTTATGAAACAAACAAACTAGGTTCATAAATCTTATTAAAATGGATCAGACTACTCACAAATTATGACTATTTGGATGTTTAATATATTAAACACTCTCTAAAAAGAAGGAAGACTTTCTGGATGTTCATAAAGTATGTCACAATTTCTCCCTTCAGGAAAGGATCCCTCGCTTGTCACGAGATATAAACACAAGAAGCACATTAAAGACAAGTTGGAAAAGAAGGTACTGTTGCCACTGAAGCCGGAAAAGTTGGATAAGGCAGCTATTGAATACAAAGGCAAGCTTCGAGAACCAGAAACGGTAGGTTTACAAATCTTTATACTTTATAATTAATTACCTTAGTGCAGTTATGGTATAACTCCATCATCTCCATGTTTCAATGCCAATTATACTGTTCTTGCATTTACTACAAATTTTGATTTCAGTTAGATATTGACCCAGTGAGAGACCTCAGTAAACATCTGTTGCACTGCAACACTTCACAAGACGCTGATCGCATTTTTATCATGCAACTATTGTTATAACTGCCGTTTCAATCAGAAGAAGTTGTATTCTTCTTCCAAATAAAGTGTTGCTGTCAATCAAATTTTTATCACTGTGTGTTCATTCTTCTTTGTGGATGTTTTCTAAATATTTGAATGGACCTTTTGTATTGGTTTGATTGGGAAAATTTATTGTGTCATTGGGAAAAAAGTATGTTTTGCCATTTGGAGCATGACCGAATATCTGCTATAAAATTGACTGAAATAAGCCCTGCCTTTTTACACTTTAATTCCATGGACATCTTATATCCAGTGTGTGACCAATATAGATCCAGATCAGCCTACAGATCTGTAATCTAAATTAACATATATTTAATAAAATTAAAGGCATAAATATAACCCAGATATTACTATATAGGATAAAATAGTTTTTTTTTTCACTCAGCGCTTAATATCTAGCCTGACCGTGTTAAACCTTTCTTCCATAATATGATATATACACATATTTATGCATGTGCGACTAGTGTAGAATCAGATCAGCTGGCACATCTGCACTGGTCCCATTTTGGTCAGAGGTAACCTCAAATCAAAAAGCAAACAGTCTAGATCCTGATCAGACATCACAGGTATGCCTGCTGATCTGGATCTACTGTGTACCCTTGCAGTTAAGGTGTATCTGTGGTGGAAAGGGTTAAATACTAATAATAGAATATGTTGACAATGTGCTTTCAGGTTGATGACAAGAAGAAGTCGAGTCGTAGATGTGGACAGTGTCCATCATGCCATCGAACGGAGGATTGTGGACGGTGTGATTTCTGCAAGGTATCAGTATGTCACCTTATCATTTACCTCTGTATAGAAATTGTAACACGTAACTAGAAACCTTACTATGAGGAGAGTACTGGGCTGAAGATTGGAAACCAGTCTCAAATCTCAAGCATCTGATTAGCTGAAATGGCGTCTGGTCACCATTTCAGCCAATCAGATGCTTGAGATTTGAGACTGGTTTCCATGCTCAGTTTTATAACCTTGAGCACTGTATTTTGAGAAAATTCTAGGAGAAATTCAAGATATTAACCAATTATTTCCAGGTGGGAATTAACCATCTGTTGGGCCAAAATCATGAAACAGATTGGAGACCAGTCTCCATTTCAGCCAATCAGATGCTTGAGATTTGAGTCTGGTTTCTGATCTATGTTTGATGATCTCGGGCCCTGGCCTCAGTTATCACTCACCGGAATTTTAGTTTATACATATGTAGCTATCATAGATATACCTAGTTATCATTATTTAGATAATATTACTTAATTTAGTATTTTTGTTTTTGCAGGACATGAAAAAATTTGGTGGTCCAAACAAGATAAGACAAAAATGTAGGCTTCGACAGTGCAATAACTTTGTAAGTTATTTAAATTATATTGTTAAGAAACTGGTAAAATTCTATTGAAAGTCTTCATTCCTTTATAACGCTAGAAGTAAGTAAAGATAAAAGGTGGCAAGATAATGCTACCATCCAACTTAGGTTTAAGACCACATATAAACAAAGACCACCTGTGGATAAGCAACATTTTGTATGTCCCACAGCCTTATTCAAAGAACAAATTCACACATGAACAATGACCACCAGCTTTTAAAGACCACTTTTGGGTTTTCTACTGAGCTGTCTTTGAAGACTTGTTTGACTGTAGTATACAAATTGTAAAAACAAACAACAGTGAGAAAAGGTGAAACTTCATAAAACTATAATAAAGATTATAAATGTTGTCAGTTTTCTTAGAAATACCTTAGTAGTTAAAAAACAACAACAGACAACCTTTATTAACATTTCAGGGATTGGGTATCCTTCCAGTCAAATCAGATTTGGATGAGTCGATGTCATCCCCACAGATCATCAAAGACATTCTATCAAGCCCACCATCAGGAGACTTCTTCCAGTCGTAAGTTTGTTATTGGTCAGATGTTCATTTTATTGAGATAATGTGCAGAACCTATGTTTCAACCATGTTGGCTCAAGGTCTGCTCCATAATTTGTATATTATTATAGCCTTTCTTAAATTAGAATGATACAAGCTCACTACATCAACATGTTACATGAGAAATCTAGAAAAGTTTATTTATCCTGTGTCTGTGTAAGAAAAATGTTTACATCTCCCAGTTCCTAGTCTCGCTGCGTGACTCAAACAAGGGGGTCCTATGGGACCAATACCCTCCGTGGTAGGACTACCCAGTTCCCAGAAGGAGTCTTCCACATTTATAAAAAGCTATATATTTTCTGATATTTTTTATATGAGTTTTATTAATTACTTGGCTGTGTATATATTGTATTTTGCAGGAAAGAGTCAGAAAAATTAGAAAAATCGGAAAAGGTATTTATTATGATTGTCATATTTCTATGGGTATACAAATATTAAGATCAATACAAAATAACAGTTCTATAAGTATTTCCAAGAAAAGTTGAAAAAAAAACCTAGGTATAACCAATAATAGTTTGGGCAGTATTGTTATGTTGTTGTTGTTAATTCAAAATGAAAATAAATTATGACAGTTTTTTTAATTGTTAACCCTATACTTGAATGGATCAAAAGCGAGCAGTGCAGATACTGATCAGACGGCACAGATGTGCTGGCTGATCTGGATTTAAATTGTTCACCCATGGAATAACAACCATATCCCATTGAGAAAAGGGTAAATGTAAAATCATGTCAAATTGATTTTAGAAACGGAAAAAGAGACTGTCTGGTAAGGACGATTCTCCCAGAAAAAAATACAAAGACAAGAAGTCTCCGACAAAAAAGAAGCAGGTAATGCAGTCACTTTTTATTGCTAAACAGTAACTAATAAAATAAGTTGAACCACACCCGTGGGTAAGTTTGGTGATGACCTCAATGAGAAGGTGTGTTGCATGCAAACCCCAGGTTCCCATCTCAAATATCAAGGTCATAGTAAGGGGTCGAAGGTCATGTGAAAGCTTGTCAGGCCCGTAACATTGACATGCATTGAGCAGTCTTTATATTTAGCATGAATGTTAACATTAATGAGACGGTGTGTCACATGCAAACCCAAGGCTCCTGTCTCAAATGTCAAGATCACAGTTACAGTTCATGTAAAAGTGGGCTAGACATGTAGCGAACAGGCATCTAGTGTATTTATGCACATGAAAATCTCCCTTGTCAGGGAATGTAGATTGAAGTAGATTTTAAAATTTGTAAGGAAACAAATATAAAAATCACGATTCAAACTACAGTCGAATATGTCATCAAAGGTCACTCATGGTAAACCCTAAACTGATCTTTGATGTAAGTTACAAAAACAAATACAAATACATAGTGTTATTTAAACACAGTGTTTACAAAACAAGCACAACATTAGCTATGAATAGCTATTGACTGAATCAAGGTTGTCTTTGATAACAGATGAATTTGTTCTTTAAATCAGTCAGTGGTACTAATAAAATGTAGTCTTTATCCACAAGTGCTCTTTTGCACAAGTTGGGCTGTTTTTTCTTTTGCTATTTAATTCTTAAACCACGCATGCCCAATTTGTGTATTGAATTTACAGAAGGGAAGAGAACATAAAAAGGAACACCATCATCGTCATCATCACCAAGACTACGAGGACTTTGAGGAGCCGGAAGACGAGGTACCAAAACAATGTCTGGGTCCCGGCTGTGTCAATGCTTCTAGATCAGGATCCAAGTACTGCTCGGACGAATGTGGCATGAAACTGGCAAAAAGGTTTGTGGTTTAGGTTACTAACTGCTTTAATTTTAATCAAACAAATTATTAGTTTTCTAATAATTATGACTTCAACTTTTTATGTTTCACTAAAACCATAAAAATAGTAAAGAAACATAAAAAAGTTAATTCGAAAAGATTTTTATAAAATACATGTACAATTTTTGCATGTCACTTGAAATTTGTTCTTTCAGTCGAATTTATGAGCTATTACCACCAAAAATACAACAATGGCAGAGTAGCCCATGTGTGGCTGAAGAAAAGAATCGTCGAACATTGGAGAAGGTCCGTCGTGAGCAGATGGAGGCCAGACAGAGGCTTGTAGAGCTGGACATCAAACACCAGGAGCTTGACGCGCTCGTGGAGAAAGCCAAGCACGCCAAATGTGAATCTGAAGGTGAACAGGTACAGTGTAACCTCACTATTTACCATTTAATACACATTTTTACGCATTTGCCACCAGTGTAGATCCAGATCAGCTGGCACATTTGTGCCATCTGATCAGGATCTGCACTGGTTACGTTTTTGTCAGAAATAAGCTAAAGAACTAAAAGGTGAACAGTGTAGATCTGATCAAGAATAGACAGCTGATCTGGATCTACACTGTTCACCGAAGCAATAAAGTTGTACCTATGAATAAAACGGTTAAGACCACCATTGAGACTGTGCAAAAGTGCTCGTAATAGTGTGGTTGTCTCAATACTGGAGTAGAAAATGCTTCAAAAGTGTTTAAAGGGACATTTAAGCAGTGGTCTTATTATCAGGGTTGTCTTAATTTTGGGATTGTCTTTATGAGAAATTTAACTGTGAAATGTTACTTAAAGGACCACCCTTGGGACTGGGCATATGTGGTCTAAATAGTGGACTTGTCTTAATTCTGGAATTGAAAATAGTTCAATTGTTAAAAAAAAAAATTAAGGAGTGGGCTTTTTTCAGGGTAGTCTTAATTTTAGGGTGGTCTTAAATAAAAAGTTTAACTTTGAAACTTCGCAATTAGGACCACCATTAGGAGTCGCAAAGTGGTTTTAATTGTGGGTGGTTTTTATTTCAGGGTAGGATGTAAGGCATCTGTAAAATATTACAGTGAAATGGTTATCTTAATAAACACAATGATAAAAGGATCATAGGATGTTCTTAATTTTGTGGTTGTCTTTATGAGGGGTTTTACAGTAGGTACTTAGAATCTTCAATGTTTGCCAAGTTAAACCTAGATGCTTGTATTCATGCACTCAGGATTTATTTTAAACCTTTACTATTTAACTTGTGTTAGTGTTTTTGTTTCACATCTCAAAAATATCCAACTTATCTGCAAAGAAGTTCCACAAAAATTGAAAAATGGGGGTTCTAGTTTGAGACAAAATCATCCAAATATTTATATGTGAATTTATTTCTTATATTAAAGTTCTTAATTTTCACACATTCTTACATTTTGAAGTTCTGTTTAAAGCTGAGCAGAAACAGTGAATGTCTGATTGGTCTTAATTCAATAAACTTGTCTACACAAAAAATTGCCATTTGTGGCCTGTACACATAGTTTGTCCCATTAGAATTCAAAGATACCACAGTAGAAGCCTTTCCTTATAGACAATTATATTTGACCTTGGTAATTATCTGTTGTCATTTAACCCTTACTCTTAAGCTTTATATTTGCTCAGATTAAGACATTACACTGTCATGTATATGTTTAGGCTGTGGAGTCGGAAGATGAGATGGAATATAGCTTGTTCTGTGTCACCTGTGGACTGGAAATCAACCAGAAGTCTGCCCTCAGACATCTAGAAAGATGCTTTGCTAAGGTATGTGTTACTGTGTATCATCCGGGTTACATAGGATATTTATTTTTACTGGTGTTAGATAAAAATATATGTTTCCCAGTGAGTTCTAGAATTCGTATTTAAAGTAGCATAGCCACAAGTGAAAATATATCCAAGCCTCCTAGTGAAACCTTTTAAACCTTTAAAAACCTTTAATTTCATCACAAACCTTTAAAACCTTTACAACTTCTGGAAAAACCTTCAAAATGGCCAAATAGCCTGTAATTTTCGCTTAAAACCTATATTTTTTCAGACTGCTTGCCGTGTCTGGCAGTTTAATGCAAGTAATGGTTGCACGTCTGTATTTCTTCCCCCTTTTAAGTGTTGTTATTGGGATACTGCTTGTGAATCAATTATAATGATTGTGTAATTTAAATAGTATTTGATAATATCAAACATGCCTATTTTTGATATTTCTCGTTTTAGAGTGTGGGTTTCAACATGTTCAATATACGAATTAATTGTTTTAGAAAATATATAATATAATGTATGTTTTCAACAAAAATTGTGACAAAAATAGCCTGTATTATACAATTATTTACTTATTAGCTGGGAAATATGCTGTGATATTGACCTAAAACATCGTTATTGACCGAGGCGATAGCCGAGATCAATAACGATTTTTGCGGTCAATATCAACAGCATATTTCCCAGCTAATAAGTAAATAAGTGTTTTATTACATGAACTATAAATAGTTATGTTTTAGAAATCTTCAATTAAGACTTATTTCAAGTGGACTCCGTGCGGCTTATCAAGCTATTTCGAACGATAAATGGCGCGAAATATAACGTCAACGGTAACGCGACGTATATGACGTCATTAAAATAACTATTATTACATGAACTATAAATAATATAAAAGATGGAAACTTTCGCATTCTATTTATAGACAGGTCAATATCAGCCAAAGCGGGTCAATATCTAGATTTATTGACTCGGTTATTTTGGGGTTGTGACCAATCGCGTTGCGTCTATTTATAGTTCATGTAATAATTACTCTTATTTTAATATTTTACACTAAAGGGCCTTTATTTTCTTAGATAGGAGCCATTATAATAACCTTTATTTTTGTTCAGGCATGCTAGGAGGCCTGTATATCTCATTCCAGAGGTCTCAAGTGAAATATATCAAAGGTTTCTGGTCACATATCAGAATGAAAATATTTACTTTGTGTTTTCAGATATCAAAATGTATAGTTACAACTGTAGAAGATATTTAAACAAAGCAATTGTGATATAATAATATAATGATATAATGTATAATCTTACACAGTCATCATAGGAGTGAATATATTTAAAGAGGAAGTTGTTACTATCGCAGTAAAATTCACTCATAACAGATCCTAATATTTATTGATTAGTCCAAAAGTTTGTCGAAATTTGCTCTGTTCAGTCATTTATAGGGATTACATAGTGAAACTTTTAATATTTACTACATCTGAGTCACTGAAATAAACCACCGTGAACAGGCAGCTTTAACTGTTTCCTCGGTAAATATGCATTTTTATGCATATGCGACCAGTGTAGATCCAGATCAGCCGGCACATCCATGCCGTCTGATCAGGATCTGCACTTGTCGCATTTTGGTAAGAAAAAACCTAGTGAATCAAAAAGCGAACAGTTTAGATCCTGATCAGACAGCACGGATGTGCCTACTGATCTGGATCTAAACTGTTCTCCCATGCAATAAAGGTGTGTCTGTGGAGGAAAGGGTTAATTATAGTTTCAACCATAAAAAATCTATTTCAGTTTGAAGCACAGACATCATTTGGTTCTATCTACAAGACTCGCATAGAAGGCAATTCTATGTTCTGTGACTTCTACAACAGTCAAAGTAAAACATACTGCAAGCGTCTCAAAGTAATGTGTCCGGAACATACGAAGGAACCAAGGGTATTTTAAATGTATTCATAAAGCAAAACCTTGTAACCATTTTAGCATACTGTTGATGCACATGTGTGTATAAAATTTCGTGGTTTTCCATTTGAAACCATGTCATGGGCTCTTAATTTCATGGAACTCAATTTTGTAAACTGTGTTCATCTTTAATTCTTTTTTACATGGTGGTTAAAAATTCGTGATTTGATCTGTCCAAAAAATCCAAGAAAACGAGTAATCCACGAATATTGATGATTTTATAGTTTAACCCATTCCTGTATATATACGTTTTTTTACGCATGTGCGACCAGTGTAGATCCAGATCAGCTGGCACATCCGTGCCATCTGATCAGGATCTGCACTGGTCGCATTTTGTTCAGAAATAACCTAATGAATCAAAAAGCGAACAGTTTAGATCCTGATCAGAAGGAACCATGTCTGTGTCATGTAGCATTCACAATTTCTAAACTTTGTATAAACTCTGTTAATTTATCTCAAGGGTCCTAGATCATTATACTGAGCAGGGAGACATGGGCAGAATATTATAAAACTGAGATTGTGAAATTTCTGCTAATTACTTGCTTAAGGTTTGAGACTGGTTTCCATTTTAGCCAATCAGATGCTTAAGATTTGAGACTGGTTTCCATTCATAGTTATATAATCTTGTAAAGAAAACCATTAATACAATTTGTATTCTGAGATTTAATTTATCCTGCTGTAGGTTGGTGCTGATGAGGTGTGCGGATGTCCTCTCACATCGGATGTTTTTGAGGAGACGGGTGAAATATGTCTGACAGCTAAGCGGAAATGTAACAAACATTATTGCTGGGAAAAATGTCGCCGAGCTCAGATAGACATGGAGAGGGTGAGACAGGTAATTGACCCTAAGCATAGTGGATCTTAAACCATTTATTTCGTATATTTGGGTTTTATCGCAGGACAATAACTTTGTTCTAATTGAAAATCATTCATTATCAGGTACTGTTAAAATTTGTCCCACAAATAACTTTGAAAAACGGTCTGTTACAATAATATTAAAGAACAAATCCTCTGACTCTATCCAAGAACCCCACTCTTTGCTCCCAGTTTCAACAGCTCTTAGTAATTCAATATGATTTCACTTAACATTTATATTAGCCTGAGTTCCAGTTGATTACAGTTTAACCTGCCTTAGCAGCCACCTGCGAATAGCAACCACATGTCTTTAACAGCCAGTTTGAAAATGTCCTAAACTGACATTTTGTTGTCATGTTAACCTATCTTTAACAGCCACCTGTGTAGAGCAGCCACTTTTTGTCACTCCCTTGGGTGGCTGCTAAAGACAGGTTTTACTGTATATATTTTCACCTTAAAAAAATTGACTTGAGGCTAGTCTACAGACTTCACTCAGTATCATGTAATATATATAGTCATACAGCAATCCTTGCTCAAGGCTTAAAGAAAGATATAGACTGGCTATAATTAGAAAGAAACTGTAAATAAAAATATTTTAAAAAATCATTTTATCGGACTCTTGACTGGTCTGCATTAACAATTACCCCTGTCCTCCCAATTATTTTCCTGTCTATTTCATAACATTTATTCAGAGCCTTAAACAACTGTAAGCTTCTTTTTATGCATTTTAAACCTTTAGTTTAGATATTTTGTTTCTTTTTAACCGTTACTCTATAGAGACAAGTTTTAGTGCATGTCCAAACATTGAAGATCCATATCAGCTGGCACATCTATGCTATCTGATCAGGATCTACACCATTTGCTTTTTTATTGGAAATAACCTAATAAATCGAAAAGTAAACAATCAAGATCCTGATTTGACAGTACAGATGTTCTGGCTGATCTGGATCTATACTGTTCACTCTTTTTACATGACGTTTCGGCCATGCGGCCTTTATCAAATCAAAAAAATTTGTTTAATTTAATAAAGGCGGCATGGCCGAAACGTCATGTAAAAAGAGTGAAAACAACTGTGTTTACTTATAAGTTATATTCTATATCCCTTAGGATATTTTAATGACTGTTCACATATGGATAAGGGCCCTATCCCGTGGAGCTAAGGGATAATTATTTCTTTTCTCTTGTTTTTCAGTGGATGAAAATAGATGACCTATTTGAACAAGAAAGAAATGTACGGCATGCCCTAGCCAACAGAATGGGTGTGCTAGGTCTTATGCTACACCAGACAGTAGATCATAACCCGCTGTATCCAATCATTGTGCCAGACATGGACTGAATGAGAACAATAAGGATTATGATTACAGTAAAACCTCTCTATTAAGACCAACTCTGGGGCTGGACAAAATGGGGCGCGTCACGGGAGAAGGTACCTTCGGACAGTTGACGTCAATCCTTGAAATGACGTCATAAAGTTGAGCAGACGACATTAGTTCTTATGCATTTCGCGATAAAAATACCATTTTATTAACAAAATGTGTAACAAAATCACTTTTTAGTTATGGGAAAATAATATATTATTATTGTAAGTTCTTTCTAAATTTAGTAACAACTAAAATGTCACAAAATATGACCGAAGGTACCTTTTCCTGTGGCGTGCCCCAAAACTTTAAAAAATGGATTTTGATATAAAACTGTAGTGATCTTAATATTGGTGTGGTCTTTATTTTGTGTGGTCTTCATGAGGGGTTTTACTGTATATAATATACTGCATATGTTAGGTGGAGTTGTTCTTGAATTACCTTTGCAGGGGGTTCAGCCTAAATGGTGGCTGACGTACTTTAAGCGAGGAATTTGGTGGCTGATTTCCAATATGGCAGAAAAAATCGGGAAAGTTTGATACCTGTTGGAATATTTTCACACGGTAAGCACACTATATTCAAATATTTCCTTTAATGACATATCCCATTTGGATCTGCGATGTTAACGCTTGACTCGGTATTTTATTTGAGCCTCCTAGTTGTCTTTACAAAAAAGTTATTGAAACAAAACCTTGCAAGGTTTGTTGTGGTTTTTTTGTTTTCCCTCGCGAAAATCTGTTGTTTTCTTCAAAATCTGCTAGACACATGTCCCTATGAAGCATTTTTACGCCAAAATATGTCCAAAATGGATTGTGTTAATTTTCTGGGAAAATATGTTCATAAGAAAACGTCCTATCGCCAAAAAATTGAGGTTTAAGCTCAATTCTTGTGGCTGATGTACCTTTAAGTCATTTTTGGTGGCTGATGTTTAGTAATCTCCTACGCAGAGCCATACCGTTCCGTACTCCCGCTTACACAAAACGATAAACGTATTGTGTCGAGACAAAACTAGGCTCTGGTGCATTTTTTGCACAAAAATGCTGGGCTAAATGTATTTATCTATCATGTACTCGGCCTCAACTATTAGGTGTGCCAGGCTAGATATTGACAAATATAGATGAGCGAGATGAGCTATGTTTTAGTTTTCTCTGTTTACTTTTTTTATATTACGAAAATATCTGAATGCAGTTCGATCGCGAATGCATTTATATTATGTTGTTGTTGTTTTGCATTTTCCAGTGGTTGAAGAAACACAAGAAATATCTGATTTTCCGACAAACAATGTGGAAGAAAATGAGCGCCCCTCTCGATTGGTAGTCCGATGTGCTACCACTGAGCCATTGGGCCTTGTACTTGGTTTTTATGTCTTTATTATTTTTTATAAGTTAGAGGCATATAGAGTTGCACTCGTCCGTCTGTACGTACGTCCGTAACACGCTCAAACTAGACCCGTTTATGCAAATCTTTGAGAAGAAATAGTGTTTTAACAGTATAGTTTAACATTCCTATCCCTATTTCTTTTATGCTTTTTAGTGAATTATAGAATTTTCCAGGCGAAATAAAAGAGGTATTTCACTGTTTTTTTTCACATTGGTAACCAAACGCACATAACATTCCTTATGAGAACGTTAAGAAAACAGGCTCAAGTTTGAATATATGACGCCACGTGATAATCAAACAGTTTGGTGCCATTTCATGCATTTTTTCTGTCAAATAGGCACAAATTATGCACTAAAAGCATAAAATAAAAAGAAAATTTGTTTTTACCAGTGAAAGATAGAAATATATTTCACTCGCGAACTCCGCAATTATGTTTTTTCACTCGTGGCATCGCCACTCGTGAAAATACGAATTCCGGAGCTCACTCGGTGAAATATATTTCTATCTTACACTGGTAAAAACAAATATCTTCTATAATATTATCTTCATTAGTTATGAACATTACATTTTATATTTTATTCATAATCACTAATTCAAAGCGAATGTTAAACACTACTGTTAAAACACTGCTTCTTCTCAAAGATTGCGCCGCCCCAATCATTCAAAACTTGCCTACGCCCCTGTGGGACGTACGGACGTACGTAAAGACGGACAAGTGCAACTCTTTAATACGTTTATCGTTTTGTGTAAGCGGGAGTACGGAACAGTATGGCTCTGTGTAGGAGATTACTAAACATCAGCCACCAAAAATGACTTAAAGGTACATCAGCCGCAAGAATTGAGCTGAAACCTCAATTTTTTGGCGATAGAACGTTTTCTGATGAACATATTTTTCCAGAAAATTAAAACAACCCATTTCGGACATTCTTTGGCGTAAACATGATTCATAGGGACATGTGTCTAGCAGATTTTGAAGAAAACAACAGATTTTCGCGAGGGAAAACAAAAAAAAACACAACAAACCTTGCAAGGTTTTGTTTCAATAACTTTTTTGTTAGGACAGCTAGGAAGCTCAAATAAAAAACCGAGTCAAGCGTTAACATCGCAGATCCAAATGGGATATGTCATTAAAGGAAATATTTGAATATAGTGTGCTTACCGTGTGAAAATATTCCAACAGGTATCAAACTTTCCCGATTTTTTCCGCCATATTGGAAATCAGCCACCAAATTCCTCGCTTAAAGTACGTCAGCCACCATTTAGGCTGAACCCCCTGCTTTGATAAAAGCATGTTAACTTCACTTTAATGTAAAATATAAATAGTGTTTTTTGTGCTATAAATATTCCTTTTGGAATAAAATTTGAAAGAAGTAAGATGTGACTTTTCTGTTTGCTAAGCCCACTTGTGCCTTAGTATTTTATTGGCACTAATAAATGAATACCGTCATTGTTTAAATATAAGCCGCACTCATATGTAAGCCGCACCCCCTAAACCTGATGGAACAGATGAAAATGGCTTAACGCAATGTATAAGCAGCCAAACCTGTGTATTAGCCGCACCCCCAACGTTTTATTGCCAAATTCTGAAAAAAAAGTGCGGCTTATATTCAGACAATGACGGTACTCAGCATACAACTGTTGAGTCATAAGTTGGCTTTCTTGGCGATTTTAGGTAGTAAATATATTTTACCTAATACAGTTTCCGCGCAAAAATGAAAATTCCGGAACACTTGTTCCTAGGTTTTTAATTGACTGTAATGAAAATGGTTGTGTAATCAGTTGGATTTCTTGGAGATTTTAAATAGTAAATATTTTTTTTATCTAATAACGGAAATTCCGGAACACTTGTGCCTTAGTATATGATCGGTTCAAATGAATACTCAACATATAGCTGTTGGCTTTCTTGGTAAATAACCAGGTAATAACAAAAGTTCCTGAACATATTGTCAAAGATAAATGAAAAGTGAAACATGCATATCAGGAATCTGAGCAATTCTCAGAAAGCAAAGCGATATGTGTGTAGTAAATAATATACTACTCAAAATTTGATAGGGATCGTTTTCCCTGTTATCCCGAGCTTTTGACCCTACCAAGTTTCAACCGCTGTACCGCTTCAAAAGTTGTCGGTTCATTCCTTTTTGGTACAGATCTGCTAACACAGGAACGAACTTTCAGAATCACAGCAATATTTTAACTTTTTAACCTTATTTTAGGAACAAACACAATCTTAAAAGTGATCCTTATCAAATTTTGAGTAGTATAATATGAATTAAATATGGCAGGAATCTGCAAAGTTATACAATATGTTGTTCTTCCAAACATTACTATACCGCAAAACCCTATTCATCCCAATCCTAATGTTTTGCAGGTGACCAGAAATTGTAATGACATAAACAAACAAGCAAAGTGGAATAAATGTTCAAAATTTACCCCATGAAACTGTTAATTAATTATCTTTTTTAGCACAATCTAGACATATTAAACTATGCCCAAGATCATAAAACTAAATCTGGAGACCAGTCTCAAATCTCAAGAATCTGATTGGTCTCAAATCTTAGTTTTATGGTCTTTGGCTCTGATATCGGAAGTTTAAAAGCCAGTCACTGTCTATTTATCAATAATCATTTATATTATGGAATGAACTACATAACTGACTTAGTTTTACAATATCTCGTTTACGATTTACTTGTATGTAGATTCGATCTTGTAATGTTGAATGAAATAGTTTTTCCTAGTTACCAAATTCTTTGCTATAGCTTGTATCAGTATGTTGATGTACTTATGACTTACATCCCACGTTTCCAGCACGACATCGTAGGACAGGGCTGAAGGTTATAAAGCTGAGATTGGAAACCAGTCTCAAATCTCAAGCATCTGATTGGCTGAAATGGCGACCGGTCGCCATTTCAGCCAATCAGATGCTTGAGTTTTGAGACTGGTTCCATGCTCAGTTGTATAACCTTGGGCACAGGTATCGGCAAACGCATCGTTCCCACCAACTCAGATCTACAGCCGATGAATAATGTGTATCATTTAATTTCGCGGAGATCAAATATCACGCCAATGGCTTAAGTGACTTTTTCGCGAGGGCTTAAATTCGCGTACTTGTATTCTTCTTATAAGACAAGATATTCAATGGTTTAATTTCGCTATAGTTTGATTTCGCGCATATTCCCTAGCGCGAAATACGCGAAAATTAAACCAAGCACCTTAAAGAAAGGTTTACTTTTGTAATAAAGTTTTACAAAACGATACAGTATTAAATTGACACGGTGTTAATGACCCTTCACGTTGTCTCATTAAACTTAATCATAGTCAACATTATCCAAAATTACAAACAATTATAGCAATTTTCGTTGTAAATAAGTTAAAGCGCCATTTTTACTGTTTGAAATCTACCGGTACTTAAATTTTAGTTTAGACTTTGTTCCTTCTTCGATATGAACCTCAGTGGGTGATGTACCGTTAGCCATGAAATTTAGATTAAAAACATAAAGCTTTGGGGGAAGTTTATTCCCCGCCTACAAAAGAGCTTTCCTTTCAAGATTTTTAATCGATTCACAGGACCTGGGTGACGAAAAGTTGAAATTCCAATATTATGGAATTAAAATCGTATTTAGCATGTAAATAAATAAAACGCTCGTTAATCGACGATTAAATAGAAATAAAATATGTCATTTCAACATTCCAAGAGAAAGAACATTCGCTGCCTTGGAGCATGATGGACTGTTGATCAGATATCATTTACTCGGCCAATTCTTTGGCATTTGCTAAAGTATGGAGTGGAGTGTTGGAGTGGACTCTGGCAGTCTGGAGTGAGATTTCAGTGTCTTTGGAGTCAGAAATTGGAGTCAGATATTTTAGAGCGAATATATTACAGAGCGAAAGTTTGGAGTTCAATTTAATAGTTTTATCCACTCCAAAATATCACTCCAATTTTTGACGCCAATGCCACTCCATAATTTTAATCCACTCTCCACTCCTGACTCCACTTCAACACTTCACTCCATATTACAAAATATGCCCAGTGCTTTCCATAACCTAATGTTAACACTCTCGTAGATGGAACGTTTTCATGAACTGGCAGAACAGGATCAGTTATGGACTCTATGGTGGTCATAATCACGTTGGCTTTTTATTTTGCAAAATCTGCTGGTAAATATTCACTAAAAGTACTATTTTTATATACAACATAAAAACTTTTGATTAAAATGTATAAATGCAGAAATAGCATAATCGTTACATTTAGGGATTTCAATAGCCTTTGAAAATCGGGGATCTTCTGATTCCTCTTGAGTGTTTTCAAGGGGTCATAATCAGATCGGCGCGTGTCATGACTTGTATTCAGTGAACTTTATTACTTACAGAATTGCTTTAACTGAATTTTAATTTATTTTAAAGTTCAAGTAAGTATTTACTTCATATTTAAAATGCAAATCCGCGCGAAATTCAGTAAAATCAGTAGCCCACGAATATTGATGAATTCATGGAACCTTTCTTATTGCATTTACTAAAAATGCAAACACATCAACTACTTACAAACTTAACTTTATAAATTGGTTCACTTTGTTCAGATAAAACACAAACTTTTAAAGCAATAATATTTGGTAAGTTTTATAATGCGTTTGATACGAATACATGTTTTTCAATTTAATTTAAGGTCAGCCTTGCTCGAAAGACATGACAATTGGTGCCAGCAAACCTGAACAACTAACTGAAAAGGTAGATTCTAAATCGGGCCAGATTGTCATGATCCGCCATCAAGATTATGTGGTACCCTGCTGCGGAGCAATTGCAGAATGGAACGCATACATTCAACGCTCGGGAACCATTCGCCTCCAAGTCTGGCGGGCGCTTGGAACTGGCGAATACACATTGGTAGGCGAAAACTTCGCAACTTATCATAAAAACGAAGAAAACACGTTGATAAAAGTTCCAGTAACAGAAAATAAGCAAATAGCCGTGCAAGGAGGAGATTTTATCGGTTGGTACAACGAAGGCGAGCCTATGATTAGCTATACCAGAGATAAAAAGGGACAAGGAGTTCTTATAAATACAGTGGGAAAACCGGTAAATGTAATGGCGACAATAGACTGGTCTAAAATTGAGGCATCCGATCCAAGAACTTATGCTCTACAGGCTAGGGTTTCAAAAGGCATCAAACCAAAGTTCAAAAATCTCGGTACTACACTTACCATTGTCAGTGGATTATCGAAAAATACACAAATTTACCAATTAGGTTTTGACGGAGTGGACGGGGTTGAAGTCCCAAAGTACTTTAGTGCCTTTCTTGATGATTTTTCTGAGTTTTTTTCATACAACCAATCAACGAATTCAGTTTTCATCAGACAAACTCCGCCAAAAGGGAAATACACTCTGAGTTTCACAGTAAAAGACCACTGTGGAAATAAAGACAGTGGAACACTTAAAATTGAAGTGGAAACTAAACTACCATCTATTCTAAATCTTCCGGCAGCTGTTTCAGTAAGAGAGGACGCCGTCAACCAAGAGCGTGTGTTATACGAGTTAGAAGTTGCAAACAATGGTCCAATCGCTTGCAGTTTAAAAAATGTGGATCCAGTTTCAGGGAAAAAGTACTTTCTTGTTAGAAACGGCAACGGATCAGTTTCAGAGATTCTGCTTAAAGCAACAGCGGAGTTGAATTATGCACAGGAAAATGCATACGAGCTTGAAATCAAATGCGCTGCCGGAAAAGATTTTGACTCAAACATGTTTTATGTCAATGTTGAACCGAATAAGGCCCCTAGTTTTACAAATCTACCTTCCACTGTGTCCGTGCATGCTGACGAAAGCATAATCGGAGCTCTTATATATCATATAGAGTTCAAAGACGAAGAAAATGACCCAGTTTTCTTTAACGTGTCTTGCGAACCGCCTCCCTGTCCGTTTGACGTCACACAAGGAGGAAACGTCATGGTAGTAAACGACCTGAGAACCGCCGCCTCTAGTATAATCTATCTGGAGATTAAAATGGAAGACCACTACAATATTGCAGGACCTGAAATACTAATTGTTAATATCACTGGTGTGAACAGTGCACCGTTTATATATAATCTTCCCGACAAGGCAACAGCATTGCTTGCAGAAAACTCGCCGCCATGGACGTCCGTTTTTCAGGTAAAGGCGATTGATCAGGACAAGGGCGATAATTTGACTTTTACACTCTCAGCCAAGCCAACAAGTATGATTCCATTATTTACCATCAACGAAACAACGGGTGTAATTTACGCATTAACCACTTTTGATTATGAAGGCACTAAGTCAAAAAATGTTAAGTTAAACCCCATTGTTTCGGACGGTGTTAATCAATACCAAGGAAATTTGAAGGTCTCTATAATTGATATAAATGAACCTCCTAGATTTCTGTATAAGAATTACACTGTATATACTGCTGAAAATGACACCGGGAAAGTTATTGTTAAAGGTAGAATAAAGGCGGAGGATAAAGACAAAGGCGACGTCGTCGTTTATGGCATAGACTGCGGCGAAGATACTGACCATTTTGAGATAAACGAAAAAACGGCAGACATTACTCAAATTTATGAGATTGACGTAGATAAAATTGGCGCTGCCGAACACCAAATATTATGTACCGTATCCGCTACGGATAACGTGGGGCAAAGATCAAATTCGACAGTTCGGATCGTGGTTACTGACGTAAACGACAATACGCCGGATTTTGAACGAACTAGTTATCTATTTATAGCAACGCGTGATCTTCCGGTTTTCAGCGTTGTTGGTCGTGCTCATGCTATTGACAATGACACAGCTCCTGACAATAATAAATTGTTTTACTACATAGAGAAGGACACAGAAGATTTTGTAACAGACGATAACGGAACCATTCACTTAATAAGAGATCTCTCGGGCGTCGCTATAGGAACTCTATTTAAATTTACATTGAAAGTTGAAGACGGTAGAGGAAAGAAAGACAGCGCGCCTGTAACAGTGGTAGTACTGGATGGAGACTACAATACGGTTGTGACGTCACTAGTTCTATCCCAGAAGACCTTCTTCGATTTTCCGGAAAATGTTGCGTGGCTTGTAACAGCAGGGTATCTAGTCTTAATTTTGATAAGTTTACTTGTGTATTTGTGTTGCTGGTCTCTCAGTTGTAGCATAGCAATAAAACCAAAACTTATCTCCGACAGACGTCAGCAACCACAGAGTAAAATCGGTGCGGGTGAAAAGATTCCCGGAAGTGCTCACAGCCAATACAGTCGAAGATCTAGCGTTATATCAGTATATCCTATTATGGAATCAGTAGCTGAAGAGAGACCCGAGCTTTATCAGACTCATCAAAATATATCAGAACCGGTTTTCGCAAGTACCGGTCCTTTAGCTAGAAACCAAAAACCTTTTATTCCCGCTCATCGTCTCAATCAACGAAATGGTGAGCTTCATGCGTCAAACAGACGATCTGCAATTTCTACACAGAAGAAAGAGCTGCCGATGGACCAACCAACAGACAGCAGTGGATCACGTGTTTCCAGAATGTCGTCTGAAGATTTGCCATCAGTGAGCTCACGATTATCCTTATCCGACATTCATCCTGCGCCAAATGTGAAGGCTGCTTCTCCTTGGAAACCATGGGGTATTTCCGATTTTAAACAATTGTTCACACCTATGCACACGAGTGATTCCGATTACTGGTCAAAACCTTTTTCAAACGGCGACAAATCAGGAAATGGTACACGAAAGAAAAGCTTGAATTTCTAAAAATGTTAATTGTTGACAATCTGTAGACATGAATTGTCTTTATGTATGATCCAATGGTACTTAAGTAGTTCCTCCATTGATTTATCAAATCCTGCACATCTCAACCGAAACTAAAATTAAAAAAAATGGCTTCTTATGTTTAAACTTTCTTAATTGTTGATCGATTACATGTGCAATTTATTTACTTTTTATTACGCGCGATTGCCGGAAACAGGTAAATACAAATAACTAAGAAATATTAAATATCGATAATAGAAATGTTACTCTAAGTAAACGTTCGTTCTAGAGTTGCATTGTTTTTATACTTCTTACTGTTTTATACGGGTGGTTTCAATATCCCAGCTTTGACCATTGTTCAGTCACCATGTTGATATATGTTGCTTTCAGAGGTTCCACTAGCGGCTGAATCTAAAGAAACATTTTTATAATTCTTTATGGGATTCTGACACTTAATAGCCGAAATACCCCTTAATTAAGGAAAAAATGACCCTTCAGCTTAAACCATAATGGTCAAAATTTGAATTTTTGCCTTTGGCGTCTTTAATGGTACGCATGCCAAAATTTATTGTGTTTAGTTACGCATATTGTTTTGTCGTTTAGGATGAGGTGTTATGATTACAGTTTTTTTTCACATGGCTTTAAAAAACTAAAAGCCTGATACAGTTGTTTTACCTAACAACCAAAATTCCCTACTTCCGGTTTTATTAAAAATGGCCGCCACTGCAACGAAAGTCATCAATTTTATTTCACTAATCCTTTATATGCGCAACTTAGATATGTTAACAAAGTATGTCAATCGAGTTTAATATTATTATAATCTTGATACCAGTTATGATACAAATTCAGTATAATTCGGGCTTAAATTCAACATGGCTGCCATAAGAATTAACAATCATCTCGGTGCTGTGATCATTTTTTCATAGGATCTTACGAAATAAAACATGACAGACAAATTTATATATGTACTTGATATCGTTTATTTTTTACCCATTGAGTTCCTTTTTTTTAAAAAAAAAAAACTCGTATTCAATAACAGTTTTATACGTTTATGACGATGATATCAATAACGAGAACTTTAAGGGTTACGTCAGTGGCCAAACACTGCCACCTGGGCGGTTTAAAACAGATACTGGGGTGCACCAGATTCACACTTGCCCAAACAGGTTCACATATGAAAAAATAGGTACAAGTTGTCTTGTTGAATTGGCTACGTACCACCAATCAACTCGGCAATGCTGCATGCAAAAGCACACAAACATGTAAAAGATAAGATATCTAAAAATGATTATTTTATTTAGCTGGCTACTTTAGGGGTTGCAAACATCACTTTTTGAGCAGCAATATTTAATTTGCATAGGGATTTTGGCTAGAAAGTTGGAATTTATCATGCTACTATCCTAAGAATACCCAAAACGAGCCCCTTTTCTGGCAATCTTGCTCCGAATTCCGATCCTCGTAGCTGAGTATTAACGTTCAAATGAACACAAAGTCAACCAACACAATATGTTACGTTTCTAAAAGCGCAAACAAACAAATTACAAGTAGGCACTGCCATTTATTATAACACTTCACGTGTAATTCCAAGGAACAACAACAACGACAAAGAAAAAAAATCGAATGATAACAAAATTAGCGAAAACTCGCCAAACTGTTCCAAAGTGAATTATCACAAGATAAAAGGTTATATTGAAGACTGGAATTGGCAACAGGTTACAAATAGAGCTAAGCCAATGTCGACTACAGTTGCATAAAGATGCATAAAATGCAGGCCGACGGCTACAGTTGAATACAGATTCATAAAATGCCGGCCGACAGCTAGTTGCATCAATTTGCATAAAACGTCGGCCCGACGGAGAGTTAAATGTAACATATCAGTTGACACATCACATGGGCTGATGAACATTTACAACGACACAGCTATATCTCGTGAGATTATTCCAAAAGAACTAGAGATGTCCTGGACAAATTTGAGTACTGTACGAACTGCTAAACTATTTTTTTTGTTTTAACTTTTGTGTAAAATTTTATGCAGTTTTGTTTATTGGGCATGTACTTGTAACACAATGCAAATATCACACAAGGAGTGTCTTGGTTGTTATCATATTTGGTACCATGGCGGCTACTGACATCCGGAATTACAATTGTTGTCCATCAACTGGTTGCCAAAACAGAAACACATTTGGAGCACGCCACGGGAAAAGGTACCTTCGGTCATATTTTGTGACATTTTAGTTGTTACTATATTGAGAAAGAACTTGCAACTACCTATTATTTTCTGATAAGTAAAGGTGATTTTGTTACACATTTTGTTAATGAAATGGTATTTTTACCGCGAAATGCATAATAATAAATGTCGTCTGCTCAACTTTGTGACGTCATTTCAAGGATTGACGTCAACTGTCCGAAAGTACCTTTTCCCGTGACGCGCCCCATTTGTGGAGAACATTTTTTCTTTGCATCAGCATTTGTACATTTATTAGTTTACTTTCTGGTGCAATGGTCCTTTTAAACTTTATTAAAGCGTATATTGCTGGAAATGTTCTTCGTTCATATGAAAAATGTATGATAATTCAACCATGCGAACAAAGCAAAAAAACAAGCGCATATATGTGTCGTTCAAACGACGTATGCTACATATAGTCATTCCGCCAAGTTTTCTTAGCGCTCTCGGTGAAGAAAGAGATAAATATTCAGCCAATCTTTTTCATCAAATTATCAACCTGGTAACGGAGTGGGTCATCTTTTCTTGTTGCTGTTCGTTTTACCCTATAATAATAATAATAATAATAATAATAATAATAATAATAATAATAATAATAATAATAATAACAGTAATAATAATAATAATAATAATAATAATAATAATAATAATAATAATAATAATAACAACACATATATAATAATAATAAATGTGACAATCACTATCATCATCGTCATCACCATCGTTCTCGTCATCATCATCATCATCATCATCATCATCATCATCATTGATATGGTTTACATCATCATCATCATCATCATCACCACCACCACCACCACCACCACCACCACCACCACCATCATCATCATCATCATCATCATCATCATCATCATCATCATCATCATTTTCTGATCTCCACCACTATCATCATTAGCAGCAGCAGCGTTAACATCATCATCTTTATCATCTTCACCTTCTTCATAATCATCAACAACATCAATAATGAGAGAATATAATGTGCGCAGCACTTGTACGCTAAGTGGAATTGTATTTTCATAGAAGCGGACACCAGACAAAACCTCATTACAATAACTAGTGTCCTGGAAAAATGTGAATGTAAAA
This sequence comes from Corbicula japonica, assembly GCA_038501625.1. Lineage (NCBI taxonomy): Eukaryota > Metazoa > Mollusca > Bivalvia > Venerida > Cyrenidae > Corbicula > Corbicula japonica. Next base: position 5,265,878 of record JAZAYU010000014.1, read on the forward strand.
TATTTTAGAACATACCAGGCTTTTGCACACATGATCGCATAATTTCTTATTTTCTCAAAGCCCAGTTTTCCAAGGCTACTGATCAGAGTCTCTAAGCCATCAATTCCCCGTGGACTGCGGTCACGAAATAAGGTCAACACCTGAAATGAGTAAACATGCACGTAAATTCATTAATTCCGGGAAAGAATTTGCTATTTGTTGAGATTTCAGGCTCTATTTGTAGCGGGTAGAAAATTGCAAAAAATAATATAACTTAACTGCCAACAATTACAAACACTGCCATTACGTACATATGCTTGGTATCACTAAATACCATAAAATTAAAAAAAATCAATAATATTCGTGGTTTCTTTTTTTCGTGGATTTCGCTTGCGTATCAATCAACGAATTTAAGACCTCCACGAAATAAGGAATTGAACTCAAACATAGTTTAGAAAACTGAGTTCCAGTAACTTAAGTGCACAATGTTATAAAACTGAGCATTGAAACCATTCTCAAATCCCAAGCATCTGATTGGCTGAAATGGCGAGTCCAACGGAAAAGCACGAAATATTATTTCAAAGAACAAAAGTGTACACACAGATATAGGAGTTTATACTTCGATCCAGAGAAAGCAATGTGCATATAAAACAAAATTATGAAATCAACGCAAAAGAGTAAAAATATCAACCACAATTTGTATATTTAGCCATGGAAAGAAGAAACAAAATGAACTAATTTAACACCAGCAATCCCAAGTAACTTTTTTTGGGGTTGTCCCGGTTAGCTCAATTGTTTTCGTTTTCGGAATTGCAGGGCTAGGCGCTGTCGCAGTGCGGGTTCGCTCCCAGGCAGAGACATCATCTAAAATTTTCCGACGGACATGAATATGTTTTTGCCAATAAATATTTTGACTTGACTTGAACTGACTTACTGAAATTGAAAGAAAGATTAGTATAGTAAAAACATCAAATATCCAATCTCGAAGAAGATGTTAACTCTACAATCACAGAAAGATTCGTACTTTCATCACCCTAATACTGTCAATCAGGTATGTCGGATTCAGTTGGATATCTGCGGCAACGGCCTCTCCAATCATCAGAGCGCGCGCAAGCTCAGGGGTAAACGGAAGTTCATCCGACATCAAAACGAGGTATGGATCTGACATTGGTTTTGGATAGTCTATAAAAGAAATTTACCATTAACACTTATAAAATACAAACAACGTAATTAAATAATGTGTATCGCCCAGGTCATAAAAAAATTTCAATAAGACCAAGTTTTTTATTGTTAGATGAAAAAATCAATTAGAAAATATATATCTGAGGGCAGCACCAATTGAAACTTTAAGAAAAGTTAAAAGAAACCAATTACCTGACGGCACAAGAAGGTCTGGGGTTTGATATGCCTTCGCAATCCAGGCCTGCAGACCCACATCTTTTCCTTTCCAGAAGTCATACCTATTTAAAAGATATATTGAATGTTTCTAAATAAACAGATTTTTTTATTTACGAACCTTCAAACAAAATATAAGTCACATACTGATTTTAAGATATTTCATTGCACAAATTAAATAGTTACGTAATAGTTGCCCATTTTAAATCGAAAGACGAGACAAAATAGGTTAACAGTGCTTTAACCGTATTTATAACACGAACGGCACTGTAAAATTGTGATACTATAATATCTAAGCTACAAAATCATGTATATGATTTATAAAAAAAAGCGTTTTAGTAACTTGCTGTCCTTTGCTAATAAATGGAACGTCGTTGCTGCCTTGTGATTATGGTTTTCAGAAAATTACGCCACCATTTCATTACCGTTATATCAACACTCAAAAATGTTTTTTGCGAACTATTTCTATTTTAACTGAGTAACATATATTCGCGAACTCTTTCTGTTATCAAATGAATAACATATAATTTTATGAACTCTGTCTGTTATCAACTGAATAACATAATTGTGCGAACTCTTATAGTTATTAACTGAATAACATAATTTTGCGAACTCTTTCTGTTAATAACTGAATAACATAAGTTTGCGAACGTTTTCTGTTATCAACTGAATTACATAAATTAATTATATTTCCGAACTCTTAATTTTATGAACCGAACAACAAGAGTTGTCGAACTTGTTCTGTTATCAACTAAGTAACATAATTTTCCAAAGTCTTTCTCTTAGCAACTGAATAACAATTTTTTTTAACTATTTCTGTTTCCAACTGAATAATAAAATTTTGCGCACTTATTCTGTTATTAACCTAGTAACAAATTTTTGCGAACTATTTCTCTTATCAACTGAAAATCAAAATTTGCAAACTTTTTCTGTAGTCAACTGAGTAACAAAATTTTGCGTACTCTTTCTGTTATCAACTGAGTAACAACATTTTGCAAACTCATTCTGATTCTGTTATCAACTGAATGACATAATTTGGCGAACTCGTTCTGTTATCAACTAAGTAACATTAACTTGACGAACACTGCATTTATAAGATCTTACCACTCTCTGAGTTTCACCTGCACAGTATTGGCAGTGTTTCTACAGCCTCCTTTGAACAGGGCCCCTAGCAACAATGGTATCCCGGCATCCTCATCGTTCTTGTGGGCATCCCTCCAGTTTCGAAACAGCTAAAAGATGCAAACTTAAAACTATGCACAAGAGCATGAAACTTAATCAGGATGTCAATATCTAATCTCAAGCATCTGTTTGGCTGAATGAAATTTCAGCCAGTCAGATGCTAGAGATTTGAGACTTGTTTCAAAGGTTCATAATATGCAGCCCTAGTCATCTCGTGGAATCACGTATTAGAAAAAAACCCAGAATTGATTCGATTCAGTAAAAAAATACAATTTCAAAATCTTTAATCACCTTGCGCTTAACACTAGACGTGTTCTTTGATTGAAACAAGGCGTATTCTATTTCATCGAAGGAAACACCCATTAAGACGAATATTTTACACCAATCATCTTTGAATTCTGTGATCAGATTGTCTAGCATGACGTCATCAAGAAACACTGAAAGAAAAGAATAACTTTTATATTAGACAGCTTATGCACCAGAAAGCAGAGAAAAGATAGCATAAACATAGCGGCAATATCAATCATTTGTGCAGTGTGGCGGCCGTTGTTGTTGTTAATTCCCAGTTTAAGGACCCTACCGGCTCGGATCGAGGACATTATGGGGTGGTCCGTTTGTGGCGGCCATAGAAAGTCTCCCCGTATATATAGTCAGTACGGTTATCAGTAAATAATCGGTTACCGGTTTCATGCAGTGATGATACCGTTTATCAGGTTATCCGATCGATTTGTTGTTTTTTTTGGAGGGGGGGGAGTTGTCCCGGTTGCTCAGTCGGTAGCGTGATCGGAATTTTATGGCTTGGCGCTGTCGTCATGCGGTACAGGTTCGCTCCCCACTAAGGGCAATATCAATACATAATTATTATCATGTAAAATCACTCAGAAAATTTAACCTTATAATCACAAAACTGATAATAAACATTTAATTAAATCATTGAGTTGTTTTCTAAATGCTCTATTTAAACCCACTGTGGTAAACAATAAAACTCTTCGTTACCATCATCACAAAATCACGACCAACTCGATAAAAAGACCCCAATTTCAATATCCATGTTTGCAGTTATTCACTATTTTCCATCCCAAAATAAGACTATACCCCACTTTTGTTTACTCCCAGAGGCGGTTTCAATAATGAGGAATAATGTATTAATAGAAAATGCTTAAATTTTGTGCATGTACGTTTATGTACCTGAATCAAACGTAATGCATTCTGGTGGCGGCTCAACGACAATATCCGGGACTTCTATTGGAGCGACATTGGTCTCGGATATTGGATCAATGTTCTTCAGGGCTCGCGTCAGGCTTTCCTGCACCTTCTTTAAGGCATCGGTTTGGTTCTCTGTTGGCCTATTGCTAGTTTTTGAACTTGGGCGTCTGTCAGTTCCACGCGAAGCTGCGGATTTTGCATCCCGCGACGTCGGCTGAGTTCTCCGCGATCCGGAACGCGCCGAATCCGAACGACTGGAGTTTTGGCTCTTCACGCTTAGGGTACTAGCACTTCTGCTGTCATCGCTCTCCGTACTGCTCAGACCTGCTTCCATTTGGTTCAGCACTAAGCTTACATCAAACCAAGTAATGGGCTCATTCGCCATAACTTGTTCGCTATTTGTATCGTTTGGCTTCATGGCGTACACATACAAACGTCCGTTTATAAACTTGACAGATTTTCCTTTCAGTTCAACAGTAAACTGTACAATGTTTTCACGCTTACAGTGGAACTGTATATCTATAGTTCTTGGATCTTTTCTGGTGATACGCGATTCATAAAATTCTAGTCTAAACGCCTGCTTTGACAGTATAGTGACTCTAGCTTGCGGGTCTTTGCCCTCCTGAACTTGAAACCCCTGCGCTTCCCACCAACGTCGTCTGGAATCCAGGGACTTGAACTCACAACACTCAGTAAATACTGCGAACTTTTTTGTGTTAATGATTCTCTTTGTTAAGCACAAGAAGCACACTTTGTATTCAACGTTCATCACCTGCCTCAGTGGTTCACTGATTTCGTTAACTACCTTTTCAGAATCACTGCCTGGTTTTGCAACAACGACAGTGGCAATGCTGAAACGAAACGACAGAATTTCCAAAGGAGTTTCAGCGGGGTTGCTCGAACCCCGTTTTAGGGCAGCAATATTTAATTGTTACGGGGTTTCAGCCAAACAAGTTGGAAATTATCGTGTAACTATGCTAAGAATGCCCAAAACGAACCCATTTCTGAAACTCTTGCATCCGACCTTGATTTTCATAAACCTTCGTTTTAAATGAATTCGTAACTATATGTTTACCTACTAAACAAAGAGTCGGATTCATTTTAAACATTTTAAGTATGGATTAAATAAAACAGTGTGTTTTATAAACAAACGATTTTAAAACGATTTGATCCCTTTTTTTAATTTCTCTGGAAAAGCGAAATTTTATGATTTGTAGAAATATTTTTTAAACATGTTTTATAGGTACCGAACAACAAATATTATATCCAATAAACATGGAAAAAAATCAATTTGTAGTTTAACAATCATATATATAATTTGATATAATAAGAAAACATACACAGGGAAATTAGCCTCTGCAATGCAGACGGTGTTTTGTTTGTTTGTAGTGTGTATATCCATTACGTTCCAGTCGTCCCCAGATTTCGCAAGCACTGTCAACTGACCCTCATCTTTGGATACTTCAAGTATCGGAAGCTAATATAAAGATATGTAAATATAAATATATGTTATTATAGGATTTGCTTGTATAGAACATACATAAAACAAAGATACATTTTATGTGTTTTGATTAAACTGAAAATTGATTTAAAAAAAGAATTGGCAAGGTCACGCAGAGATATAACTGGTTTGATTTTCTGTTCTGGTAATTCGTTGTGGTGTCTTATTTGAAATTTATATTCTCATAAACCCAAGATCTTTTTTCTTGTCTACTTTTTGGTTGTGGGTAGGTTTTGAATTCTGGATGTCGCTTTTCCTGATGAGCACATTTAACATTTTTTAACCAGTAATGTGTATAAAATTATGTTAACATAATTCATTTAATAAAACAAATAACAGAAACGAATTATCCATACTTCCAGCATGATATCTTGTGAAGGTTGACAGCTCGCATCAAACTTGAAGAATGGTGTAGACGCAAGGATGGCATCCTCTCTAAGATCAATATGTTCTGGAAGCTCTATCACCTGTTGTAGGAGAACATGCCGTATACAACGTATTAAAATTCGCAAAATCATTTAATCAACAGGCTTGAAATAGTTGAATTATTCGCACACGATTTAACCATACCAGCAATATTTAAGTACTTTTCTAAAAATTGTATTCATTACATGTATACACGCATGTCAGAGTTCTCTTGCCAAAAAAGTATACCACTTTGTTTTACTGTGTGTATGGAAATTAAAGCAATAATCCGCTTGTGCAAATGTTAATATAGCAACAGATAAATATATTTCTTCACTTAAACCTTTCCTCCATAGATACACCTTTATTGCATGGGCGAACAGTTTAGATCCAGATCAGCCGGCACATCTGTGCCGTCTGATCCGGATCTAAACTGTTCGCTTTTTGATTTGTTAGGTTATTTCTGACCAAATTGCGACCAGTGCAGATCCTGATCAGACGGCACGGATGTGCCGGCTGATATGGATCTACACTGGTCGCACATGCGTAAAAATGCGTATATATGGAGGAAAGGGTTAAATCTGGAAGGCAAACAGAATGTTTGTTTAAACTTTTCCTTAATATTTTGTCTTTATAATTTTTAGCCAGTAACAAAACAGTCATAACCTGCAGGGTGACTGAAGCATTAGCACTAAACGTGCCTCTCTTTATGTGTATTTTGATCCTTTCTTCAGCGGTAGACGTCAGAACCTGTTGTGCCTTGCCAACCTGCCATTGTTCTATACTGGGTTTGCATACTGCAATCATGCAGTCTGACTGATTCAGAACTGTATCAAACACGACCCTCAGACCCTTCAAACAAATTGTAAAATGTGTTATAACGATGTTTGAAATTATAATACTGCGGTATCATTAAACTGTCCAACCTGATCGAAAGACCACCGATAGATTAAGATCATATTTTATATGTCCGCATGAATGATTAAAAGAACAGCATCACAGTGAACAAAAACAACCTGTCTTTAAAGACTAATTTGGGGGTTTCCCCTGAGAAGGCTTTGAAAATAGGTTTGACTCTAATTTCAAATTCTCAGACTTTCACTGAGAGAAAAAATATTCCGATTTCAACTTTCGAAATGAAAACACCTATTTATTAAAATATTACATCTGTTTTTCAAAATTTGACAGGCAAATGGCGGTGGGGACATTTGACGATATCAACAACAATATTTTAGTTACCTACCTCTTTCCCAACGTTGACCTCGGTTTGACTTATATCATTACCCGAACTTGTCCGTACGTTAACAGTCTCTTTCGATGATATAGATCTCTCAAGCAAAGGTAACGAAATGGTAGCAGAAGCGTTTTCTGCAACTTTTAGTAGATGATAGGCGAACACGTCACTTCCGAGTTCCTCGTCGGGTCGCAGGTGGAATGGTGTTTTACACGTTTCGAGATTTTGACGTCTAAATATAACCGGATACTTGTCTTCGCTGAGGCAACGAAGTTTCACAGAAATAGTAAGGTTATCGAAAAATGCGATGAAGTTGCTGGAAATTTCTTGTATTTCTGTCCTAAAATAAATACACATCTCTTCTATATTGTTTTCTTTACATGTAATAAAATTCAAGGAAATTCAGTGAATGTACTTACATTTGTAGGCATAAAGTTTGGTAGTTTTCCGTTAGGTAGTGAGTACATAAATGATTTCACAATTTCGGATTTATAGAAATAGAAGCAAAATAAAGACAAAATTTTCGAATAGACAGCATCACAAAACACATTTTGGTGATTTTATTCGCGTTGCACTCTCATGTTTTCTAAGTAAAATGCAAGCTTTCCATGCTAAAGATGTTTTAAAACGATAAAACCAAACTATAGAAATAATGATTCAACTTTATTGAATCTGAAATCATGAGACATGTCAACCATCGCGCCCTCCAGCGCCAGATTAATCAGAAGCAACTTCAAGCAAGATGGTTTGTTCGGGACATTGGTATCTTTTGTAATTAACATAAAGTTCACTATAATGTTGTGCTCTACTGACTACAATAAAAAGCACACCATTTCTGTTCTATTGACTAAATGATGTAAAGCTCACTTAGTGAATTAACAGTTTAAAAAATGCAAAAAGCAGCACAAAGGTAACCAATTGTTCTCTATGGATACTACCATAAAGAGCTCACCATTTTTGCTCTACTGACTCTACAATCGCTTCAAAGTCTTGACGAGAAAATGTGTTATCCTTGCAGTGATCTATTGGAATACGCCCATCCTGTTATAGAAAAAAATGCAATAAGGCTTGCAATACGCCCATCCTAAGATAGAAAAACAATTAATATGACATGTTTAAGTTTGGAACTTATACCTGTACACTCTTTTTTGATGAAGTGAATCCGTGAATAATAAGAACTAGGAAACAATCTTGATTCCAAGTATGGATATTATTATTTTAAATTCTCAATAGCGCCATTTGTACAGTGTGGCAGACGTAGAAGGTTTTCCCGTACATCTGGTCAGTACTGTTATCAGTTAATAGTCAGGTACCTATGTCATAAAATGTTGATCAAGTTTATCAGGTTTTTAGCCGTGAAACGTTTGATGAGGTTGGCCCGGCTAGTTCAGTCGGTAGCATGTTCGGATTTGCATAGCTAGGCGTTGTCGCGGTACGGAAAGGGTTCGATTCCCAGTTTGGACAATATCTTTTGAACTTTGTTTTACATATTTATTCCTATTTTACACAAGTTAGTAGCAACGATGTGCCGTACATGTATGAAAATAAGAGAACGACATACTCGTCACACGGTCTTATTCGCCCTTGTAATAAAATCTTCCACACAGTGTTTAATCGAACAGTTCTTTTAATAGATCTAAATCTAAGAATGGAGACAAGTCGAGCATATGATTGGTTGAAATAGAGAAAAGTCTCAAAAACAATGCATAATAATTAATGTCGTCTGCTCAACTTTATGACGTCATTTCAAAGATTGACGTCAACTGTCCAAAGCTACCTTTCCCGCAACGCGCCCCATTTAAAAAGACTATAATGACTCTATTGTTCAAAAGAACAATCCATACCCTGTCTCGTAATGATGTAACCGCTCCAAAATACAGAAGAACTACCGTAGTGATCTTGTGGCCATTAGCAACAGCCTCGTGAAGAGCTGTTCTTTGCGTTTTCTGTAGAAAAATCACATTTCCTTCTCATTTTAATATTACAGCTTACAAACAAACTTCTTATTAATCAAATATGAATAATTTACTAAGTTCAACTCGAATTGTTTATCATTACCAAACAGATATTTTTTAAATTTATTTTGGGTCTCTTTCTCAAGGTAACCCATTTATTTGTTAAAATTTCATTTACAAGAATATATATATACATACGTTTCTACACAATTCTACATTTGTAATATCATAAACACCAAGTTTTTTTGAATATATGCATAACACAACATTGTTTTTACAATATATTTTCAACGTTTCAGCATAAAGCCTTTTTCAAGATTATATTACAGATAATTTCTACATCTTTCTTATTGTTTTAAAAGGCTTAATGCCGAATCGTTGAAAATAGAGTGTTAAAAACAATCTTGGGTTATTTAAATTCATCCCTGATAGGATGTTATTGAACGATATATGCATAACTACATGTATGCAAGATTTCGAGAAAGGGTGTTCGTTTTAGGCAGTCTTGGAGTTACCCCCATGTAAATAATTATTGCTGCCAAATAAGAGGTTCGGACAAACCCACTAAAATCATTTTGAATCTGCTTCCATTTAAAAGAAATAGCTAAGAGTGTTATATTATACGAAAATGGAGTTCTTTTGGGGCTTTCTTAGGGTAGTTATTTTATAATTTCAAATTTCAATTTCGTATATGTTACTTTGTGTTTGACGTTGACGTCGGCGCCATGTTTGATCAGCGTGTATACAGCGAGGGCGTTACCCATCTTGGCTGAGACATGCAACACTGGTACTTCATTCTGTAAATAAAAAAAGTAAATAATGTACTTTTTCATTACCATTATTTTGTTGTTTTTCAGGAAGGGGCTGGGTGGGGTTATTTTTTTAATATTTGTTTAATATTGGAATAAAGGTCTTATTGTTTCAAGGTGGTCTTACTTTCAAGGTGGTCTTAATGAAGGGTGTTTACTGTATATTCCCTGCAAATATTACTAGTAGCTTACACTGGCAATTTTTACTTTTTATAATTAGCACAACAACATACAACCTGTTGACGATCAGACTTGACGAATTTGCGGATGAACAACATAAATATCACATAAAAGGCTCCAACGTTTACACGTGTAAACGGTAACGTTTCGATTCTAGGCTGTAAACGTTTACATATTATGGACCGTTTAAACGAACGGCCACGTGAATATTAAGGCTTAAAAATATTTACTGTAAATCGGCAACGTTATAATAAGCCTGCAAAATATTTCCAGGCTATAGTCATTTTTTTAGTATTGCAAGCTTTTTATCGAGCCTTCTTAATTATAACTATTTGCAATTCAATTGGCTTCACACCGTCAATCAAACAGTAAAGTTAAGTCGATATCTGTAAATATTTTAAATATTTTTTTCTTTCTTTCGGCTACTGTAAAGGATATTGTTCAAACAAAACACTAAATAATATTGATTTTATTTCACCACTTAGTCCACAGTTAAAGCACTTAAACCAATGTTATCGAACTTAATAGATTTAGTGTTCCTTGATACTGTAATTTACAAGGTCAAGGTAAGAAAACGCTTGTATTGTTACTGGTTTCCGCGATGTCGCCATTATGTCGGTGAATGTAGCAAATTGAAAGAATTGAAATTTTACAGGTTTCCCGCGGAAGTTCATTGTTCCAATAAGATAGCTTTGTTTGTTTATGGACCACGTACATCGCGTTATGTAATGGATTTGCAATGCTATTTATAACTACAAGGTTCCGTGACACTTGACACATTGCATGCAGGTCTGTATGATATAAACAACGTTTAAACGGCTGCTTAACGGATCGTTTCGTTTTTCATGGTCCGTGTAAACGTTTTCAAAGATTTGTACATGTAAACGTTGGAGCCTTAAATTCACGTACCTTTCCACAGTCGTTAATGGGCGGGTTCCTATTCAACAGTAACTGCAACATGCCGAGATTTACCTCTTGATTCTTAATATCAAAACAATGATGAAGCACTGTGCGATCATTCTAAAAATAACATCAAAACAATGATGTAGCACTGTGGGATCATTCTAAAAATAACATCAAAACAATGATATAGCAATGTGCGATCATTCTAAAAATAACATCAAAACAATGATGAAGCACTGTGCGATCGTTCTAAAAATAACATCAAAACAATGAAGTAGCACTGTGCGATCATTCAAAAAATAACATCAAAACAATGATGAAGCACTGTGCAATCATTCTAAAAATGGAAACATGCATAATGTTATGATGAATACCCATTCTCAGAAAATGCATCCTTCCATCACAGCCAAAAAATAGAGATAAAAAGAGAACATGAGTTTATAAAATTTCAAAAAAGACATACAAACAATAAACAAAAAAAGAAGACATGTGTGATTACTGTCTTGGAACGGTTAGAGGCAAAACAAGTTGCCACTAAGGCGGTTAAACCAGGTTCTATGGTGCACCAACCTCACACTTGCATCAATATATTCTTATATGAAAACCCAAATACAAATTGTCTTGGTATACTAACTCCAACTCAACTATCGAGTCGACAATTTTTAAAACATTTAAACGATGACTTGTTTCTTAATAACTGTAGACAACTGTTCAGTTGGCTCTAGTTTTCAACTTGTAATGAAATAAAAATTTGAATAAATCAAAGCATTTATCTGCCTAAATTGGAGGCAAGTTCTGACCTCGTCGATAAACCTCAGACTCAAAGTAGCATTTTCTTTCAGTAATTTTTCCACCACATTCCTATCAGCCTGTTTGACAGCCTCAGTCACCTAAAAATAGAAACATGTGTACACACAGGTCACGTGAACTTGTTACGAAAACTTAATGACGTAACCGCTATTTATAGAATGGAAATAGAAGCGCAAGCTGCGGACAAATATTCTTTATAAGATCGTGTTAAGAAAATAAGCATATGATGTAAAATTTTGAACGCACTTTGTGAAATACAAGCGCATCACTGTGAGATAAGAGTGCATTGTTTTAGACCCCTCTTAATTATTTAACATGGTTTAAAGATACGTGTATTTTCGGAGCTCCAGCCTGTATGAATTACCGATATAAGTTATAAAATTCGAATGTTTGCAGGCATAAGTATAAGTTAAGTACATAGCTAATATAAACAATTGAAGGTAATGAAAACAATATAAATAAACATTGCATACCTGTAATTGTGGCCCGGATGTTGCGACGACGAGCGGCTCCTCGTGTTTGACGACTTCTTCGGCTGGAGGAGCAAACCTGCTGTGTGAAGCAAGATTGGAGAAGACGCCGAAACTTGTGTTCGATCGCTGCAAACCACCTCCCTGAGTGAAAAAAGGTCCGTTATTTGAACTTCAAACCTATGGACTCACTTTATTTCGCTTTTCTCACAAGTAAGCGAATTCAAACCATTAGCCATATTCTATCACTGTGGTATCATTTAATTTCGCGAGGATGAAATTTCGCACAGAAGGATTATGGCATTTCCGCGAGGGGATAAATTCGCGTTGTTGTAAAATTCTCACATTATAAGCTATAATATGGGTTTACTTCGCTGGAGCTTGATTTCGGGAAAGTTTATTAACTTGAAATAACGCGAAAATTAAAACACCACGAAATATAATGATACTATAGTATTTATTATACAGTCTTTGCAGATTTGAAATTGCGCAAATCAATGCAGGGAAAAACAAGCCATTTGCAGCAATATTTATTTTTTCATGGCTAGAAAATTTGAAATTATAAAGGAACTACCCTAAGAAAGCCCCAAAAGAACTCCGTTTTCGGAAATCTTTCACCAGAAAAATGAGTTACATATAATTACATACCGGTATTTCCGGCGGAGACAGCATGGTATCTGTCGATGAGCTGCAAGATTCAGAATCCGAAAACCACAGGGAGCTCGAATTTCTACCGGACTCCTTTCTTGCAGCGTAAACAGTAGAGGTTTCTGGGTGAGAAAACCAACGAGAATTCCTACGCTGACCGGACTCTTTTCGTGCGCTGTTGATTTGTGCGCTGTTGGTCGTATTTACTGACACGCTATCGAAGTCTGACTCTGTGTGCGAGCAGGAAGTCGTGTCAGATTCTGACACTTCTGTTGAAGAGTAGATTGTAAGAAATTCCGAATTAGGAAACCACAATGGGTTTGTGTCCCGGCCTGTCTTCTTTCTGGCGGAGTAGATATTATCTAGTGTACCAATCACAAATGAGTCGATATTTCTTCGAATCGATGAGTCTGTGGTTCTTTCGGCCTCTAGCCGTTCGATGTTTGTTCGGATTAGCGGAAGTGGCGGTGCTGAAACAGGACGTGTTTCCGGTTTGCAAAGATCGTAACGGCCGCGTCTTAGTGGTGAACTTCCGGTTAGGCGTTGATCTCGCACGGATCGTGATCGTGACGGATTTCTTGTAGAGGTCGATTGTGGTCTTGTTGTGGAGTTAAATCGGGAACCTGGATTAAACATTTCCAGAGTAAGAATATAAAAAATTATCTTCTTTCGCTTGAAGATGTGTGTGTATTAACCAATGATCACATGTAAATAAAAAGGTCAGAAACATATTGGAAACCCGTATGTTGGAACAGTATACTTGCACAAATTTATCAAAGTTTAAATTTTAACACAAACCTCTTTCGTGTATGTCCAAAGGCAAAACTGATCATTTAAATGTATTTCATTTTAACGACGAACATTTAGTTTAATATATCTTTTCTCTTTTAACTCTACTTTTTAGTGTGCTCAGGTCCGTTTTAAGTCTTTTACTAAGAAGGGTGTATAAGAAGCCTTCAAAACTCTTTATAGAAATAAACACTTCCTTACCGTAACCGGGCTTAGGTGAGTTCTTTTTCTTTTCCTCTAGTTGAATGCCTCGATTCACAATGGATTCAAGCTTCCGGAACGATTCCCGGAGATGCCTGTTGGAGATGAGAACCGACAAATATCCAGTTCCGGGGAATATTTCCGGGTGATCTAGTACCACGTGACCGGTGTCGAAGTACGGACGATCTGGTAAAACGTGACTAGTATCGAAGTATTGGCGATCTGGTCCCTGGTGACTGATGGCGAAATACGGGCGATCTTGGGTCTCGTGACCGATGGCCAAGTACTGTTGATCTGGTACCGCGTGACCGCTCGCAATGTACGTGTTATCTGACACCACGTGACTTGTGTCAAAGTTCAGAAAATTTGGTACCTCTTGACCTGTAGCGAAGTCCGGGTTATCTGGAAGTGCGTTAGACGACGTTTTAAACGTTGTAAACATAGGTTGAGGAGCGTTATAGCTGTGTATTAAATACCTTTTATGGTACGTGAACTATTATGGAGAAATGAATAAACGAGTAAAATAGATAGAATTTGTATAAGATAAATAATTTCTCCAGGTAAATTTTGCTTTTAACACAAAACGAGAAGATACAACCGAAAACTTGAATTCATATCGTGCAACATTATGCACAGAAATCCAAATCAAAAGCACTTCCACTGTTAAATGGTTCAAAAATTCACAGGGTTGTATTTCGATTTCGTTTGTCTACTGCATTAAGAACAATTAACACGTTAAAGGTCATTAGTATCAGGGCTCTCCTTTTTCATTATAAAAACAAAAGAAGACAATGGCGATATTATTTGATATGCAATAAAAGAATTATTTTTATAAATCAAGTTTGTATAACAAATCGCAAAAATAAGGATTAAACTTGCATACAGTCTTCCAAAAGGGAAGTCATTAATAACTATGTCAAATTTATACTTTTTAATTTCGTTTGTCGGACACTTGTACTTTATCAAGAAAAATACAGATTTTTTTTATAACTTAAGTTGCATCTATGTTAATATCTTTCATGTTGTTTTCAACTGAAGTCATAGAAAATTCTGTATTTTTCTTCATAAAGGATAAATATACGAAAAATTGGAATTTAAGAGTATAATTTTATATAAAGATTATTAAATAATTAGAATTTAGAAAAATCAAACATATAATAAATTGAATTGAAATATTAGGTCTTACTTCTCCTTCAAAATTCAAAAATTTAAAATCCGTCAAACAATGTTAACCACTCAGTCGGAAATACGCAAAGGAAACAGAAATAAACTGCATATTTTATTTAAACATAAATTGTGAGCGATAATTTGATAAATTGATTGTTGAGTTGATTGAACAAATTTTGTATGCGTAACAATTAATATAACTAATACAGGTCAAAGGAACGACGTTACACTTTATTGGCTTCATATAAATTAATAAAACAAAACTACGTCATAAGGATCGCGACCAGGGCATTGAATCACGGAATTGGCGTTTATTTGTGCATATATCATCTTAATAAGTCATTAGCCAAATTTGATTACAAATAGGCAATTACTCAAAGACCAATATTCCAAATGTTTTTTTTTCACATATTTTACATCGATTGTGAAAAAAGTTGTTCCATGCAGATTATATTAGCGACGCTCGATGACTGCTTTAGACCAGTCTAAAATCTCAAATATCTGACTGGTTGCCATTTCAGCCAATCACATGCATAAGATTTGAGACTGGTCTCCAATCTTAGTTTAATTATCTTGGGCCCAATATCAGACTGTTTTGCTGATCTTTTATTCATAGTTAGTGGATAAAAATTATATTTTTCCCAATGGAATCTCCGTATTTTCTCAGAGTGTTGGGAAATTTTTTCTATAATTCAGTACTTACGCATCATTAAATGATTTACACAGAAAGTGAATTAATTTATCATTTTAACAACTAAGTCGGTTAGTGTTTCTCAATAAGCATCTAAAAATTAAATCCGTCGTGCAACTGTGCCGCTCTAACAGATTAAATTTTGTGAGTGCTATTTAAGGATGCTCGCCTGTTTTAGTACGCATGTGAACACTAACCTACACAAAATCTTTAAAAATGTCGCTGATTACTGAAACTATCAATGAACACTGAATCTATCGCTGAACACGGTAACTATTGCTGAACACTGAAACTATCGCTGAACACTGAACTATCGCTGAACACTGAACTTATCGCCGAACACCCACAATACAAGTAATTACGTCACACTTCAAGAACTCTTTCGTTGGGGCTTTCTGGAAGTTTTGAATCCAATTAACGTCTACTTTCACTTTCAATATACTTGTATATACAAAATTGTAGATATCTTCTAGATTGCATATGATATTTTACCGAAAAGTGAAGACATAGCTGTTAATCATAGATGAAACTTTAAACACCTGTGGTTTAACACTTCATATATCTTCTGAATGGTCCATTAGGAACTATAACTAACTATAGACGAATGAAATGTCACGAAACTTGAGATAAATCGGGATCACTTTAGTTGGTCATGCACATGCAACATTCGTCATGATTGAGAAATTCTAGAGTTATCGTCCTTGAAATATATCGTCATAATAGTGCATCCCTTCGCTTGTTAAATGTCCAGTTGTTCTTTCCTGTACTTTAGGTTATATACCACTAATTCAATTTCCATAGACTTCCATTTTTACTTTTCATCAAATTCTGAATTTACTATTGGGTCAAATATCAGTTCTACCATAGCATGACCGATAAACTATTTCGGCATTTTAGCCAGAAGTGTATCACCCCAGTCTCTGCGGAACTTTTGTTTACATTCTCTCAAAATGATAGCTATTTTTAAAGTCGAATTGCACTTTTTTTCATTATCGATTTCATACTATTTGTATTCAAATTCCTACAAAATCATTATATTTTATCAAAATAATGTTCTTTTTAAAATATTTAATTTTTATTTTCTACCAATCAGGCTTGACTTCCTGTTACTGGTCCGCAAATTCCTGCACAAAATTATTTAGAGGCCTGGTCACCAATATTTAATGGTGTATAACCTTAAGCGAACTCCGAACGCAACATAAGTTTTAACTCCAGCTGGGGTTTCTCTGCATGAATGGAGGAATAAGTTAAACTTCTTCGCTTTTTATTGCACCTTCAGTACTTTTTTTTTGTGTTTGTAATCTACACACTTTCGCAATAAAACGGTTCACCGCTACAATATCCCGCGTAATTTAATCTGAGTGTGTGTTCTAAATTTTGAACCGTTATCTTGACCCGAACAAAATGGCGAACAAGAATATGCATTTGTGGTGGGGCTCAGGCTCGCCCCCTTGCTGGAAGCCTATGTTAGTGCTTGCAGAAAAGGGGCTTTGGGAAGGCTGCCCCAACAAGCTGATTGAATTCTCCAAGAATGAACACAAGGGGGAGGACATTATCAAGTTAAATCCCCGAGGACAGGTAGCTAGTTTGTTTTATTGATCGATGTAATCTTTACATGTGCGGATGTTTTTGGGCGTGGAAGATAGTGGATTTCTGAAAAAGAATCAATATAATCTTAACAGATGAAAATGTTTTCAGGGCGAGGACACAAGAGACGATTGTGTATTTCTGAAAAAGACCCTAATGTGGTGTCAGGCTAATGAGACTCGCTGAAGTTACGGACACAAGAACATAAACTAAAATTGTCAGTTTCAAATCTCAAGCGTCGGATTAGTGTCCATTTCAGCCAGTTATATATTTGAGATTTGAGACTAGTCTCCATTTCAACCATTCATATGATTGAGATTCAAGACTAGTCTCCATTTCGGCCAATCATATGATTGAGATTCGAGACTTGTCTCCATTTCAGCCAACCATACGCTTGAGATGTGAATCTAGTCCATTTCAGCCAATTATATGCTTGAGATTTGGGACTTGTCTCCATATCAGCCAATCAGATGCTTGAGATTTAAGACTTGTCTCCTTTACTTGTTTTATGATCTTGGGAACATCAATTTAACACTCGACAAGAGATTTGGAGTACTTTGTTGAATTTATGCATAGACAGATGCAATATATTTTAATGAATTTACTAAGCTATGTATGATTTAATATGTTTGAAATACATGTATCAACATAAAGACAATACATGTAGTGACGGAACCAACCTGTTCCGCATCATAAACATACCCAGCGACCTTTGCCATGCATTATGTACGAGCACAATTTATTTGCATTTTATCTTACTCTAGATCATATTATATCAATGTCAAAATGTATGCACTACATTAAAATGCTAGATAAAGCGCACATAAACTGATAACTAACAGTAATTAGTTAGATAGGAGATGTTTGTGTGAAGTTTGGAAAGGATAATATTTCAATTAATTACAGCAAAACCTTTCCTTAAGACCACTTGCAAACAAAGACCATCTGTACATACACCTTATTTTATTTGTCCGACTGACTGATTGAAACAACAACTTTACCTATGAACAATGACCACATGTCTTCAAAGACCGGTCAGGGGAAAACCCAAGAGTGGTCTTTTAAGCCAGCTGGCCTTTATTCACAAATAAAGTTGTTATTTATATCAGTCAGATAAAAAAATAAGAGTTTTACCTACTCGTGTCTTTGTTTACAGGTGATCTTTAGCACAGGTTGACTGTATATTAATTATTAATAGGCTGTGACCATATCGTTACATAAAAATTGAATGTCCGTGATTCCATGCGAGTGAGGTGCCGGGGCGGGGGCAGGTTAAGTCAGACTCAGTGATACCTAAATTCCTAAAATGTAAATAAATTATAAATGTTGAGGTTAAAGTTGCCTGGCCACCTATAAAGTACTGATTAATCGAAAGTTTGAGTGAAATTTGCTCCTGTTTAGTATTTATAGGCATCTTAAAATAGTACAATAAATATTTACAACAACTTAGACAATTTTTCGGTCTGCAGGAAAATAATTAATTTTCAGAAATCTGTCCAAATGCCGAATATGCCCCAGGGGGTAGCCAAACTTGCCCCACATTGGGGCAAGTTTGGCCAGTTTGATCTTATTACTTCGAAAACTAATTACCATTTCTTTGAAAGAAAAACGTCATTGAAAGTCCAGGGGTAATAACGCCCACATAATTTCTTAACTATTTATAAAAATGTGTAGAGATTTGCCTTATGAATTCATTAATAAATTGCATGTTTTTAAAATGGGGCCGTACTAGCCCCGGTCTCCCCTAAGTATTCAACCCTAAAATCCGAAGCATCTGATTGGCTTAATTAGAGACCAGTTGAATAAGCAGCTTCAAGAGAAGGAATAATGTTGGACAAAAGTTGCTTATTTTCAGGTACCCACTTTTAAAGACGGCGACCTCGTGGTTAACGAGTCCGGTGCGATATGTCTGTACCTGGAAGAGAAGTATAGCTCGGATAGTAACCGACTGTTGCCAAGTGACGTCAATGAGCGCGCGCAGGTCTACCAGAGAATGTTCGAGTCTTCAAACCTACAGTCAAACATCATGGAGCCACTCGTTTACTACCGACGGAATACTAAGAAGGAAGATTGGGACGCGGAACTCTTGAAAGGTACCGGAAGTGATAGCGTTTTTTTGCATTCCATTTGACTTTTTACTTCTACAGAGAAACCTCTCTATTTAAACCACCACTGGGACTGGACAAGAGCGGTCTTTATAGGGAAGTTTTGAATAAGTGCAATAATAGTGGTCATAAAATCAGGGTGGTCTTTTTTTCTGGATAGTCTTTCTATGGAGTTTAATTGTATCATTTTTGATAAATTTATATTTAATACAAACACTAGTTGCTACATCCGTGAAACAGACATATAATGTAGGTTTGTTCCAGTTATGAGGCCGACATTTCTTTATCAAAGCATTGAAAATACTTAGAGTTCGTTTAAGTGGGGAGGTAGCTCAATTGGTAGAGCGTCGGCACGGTAAGACGGAGGTAGGTCCGAGGTTCGAATCCTGTTCGTAGCTACTCTTTCTAATCCAATCCTGCCACATATTAAACCCAATAGATATATTAATCGGAAGAAAAGCATTTCATGGTATAATACATGCCATGAACACGCTTGTCAAACCGAGCCTGCAATATTTTAGTATTTGTCGTGTTCGGTGGCTTTCAAATGGTTACTATTTATCATTTATTTACAGAGAAAACTGCAAAAGCGATAGAGGAATTAGACCGTTGGAATACAATCTTAGGCAGCAATGATTACTTATGCGGAAACAACTTCACAATGGCCGACGTATTCTTCTTCCCAATTCTAGCGTTGTTTGTTCGATCCGGCGCCACCCTCTCGGGTCAGAGCACACTGAAGAAGTACTATGAGCGTGTTTGTGAGAGACCCGCGGTAAAGGCAACATGGCCGCCCCACTGGAAGGGCACTGAGGGACCAACAACACTCTGTGACCTGTAAACTGTCATGTATTCCGCCAACTGACCTTTAGACATTGCAGTGTCGTGCAGGGAATACTAATTTAAGGACATCAGTTCTATGAAGATTTGCGTAAATACAATCAGATGCACAGTTCAATGGGTTCAATCGGTAAAACATGTACATATACAGCACGTAATCGGTTTGTATTGAATCACGTGATATATGTACACATTTTACTTTTCAAAATCGAATAATCGAAACAAAAACTTTATTTTTATATTTAAATACATCCACGCTGATAATTGCTAAATGAAAAAAACAACATGAAAGTAAACCAAATATGTATCAGTATTTTTGTTTTCACTATATGTTTTTTATTTTCTTGTTTTTGTTTTATTTTCTACCAGTATCTTTCTAATCCAATCCTGCCACATATTAAACCCAATAGATATATTAATCGGAAGAAAAGCATTTCATGTGACTTCCTAAATGTCTATAAAGTTATAGTTAAACAAACACTATATTCATAATCAGAGAATAAAATCTACACTGAATGTAGTTGTCATTCTTTACATATCTTTCTGCAGACTTCCCGGAAGTTGAAAAAACAAGTGTCGGACATTTGGTCAGATAATGTGAAATCTGTCTGACCGAAACAAATTTGGTCGGACCGAAACATTTTACAAAGGTACAGGCAAATATAAGGAGTTCAAATTTTTGTCTGACATTCGGTCTGATAACATCAGATAACACGTCAGACCGGTCCAACTTTTACCAGACAGGTCCTTCCGTCTGGCAACTTTCGGGACGTCTGGAAACTTTCTTGCCTAAAAGAAATAATACAATGTCGAAATTATCTACATTTATTCATAAATCACATGCATGTATATGTTTTATAATAACATTATTTGCAACCGATCCATCCGAAATGCTTACTCCAAAATGAAATGATTAAAAAAACGTTGAATGCAGATGGAAGTGTCGGAATGTATGTCCCTTTCACATAATCATGTATATGCAATGTCGGATGAAAGATTCACAGAAAGGGGTTTCTTTAAGGACATTCTTGAGTGTATTTTCGTAATAAATTACAACTTTCTGGTCGAAATCCCCATAAATATTAAATATTACTGCCCCAAAAAGGGGTTCAAGTAACCCCACTGAACCCCTCTAAATCCGTCCCTGATAAAGACATGCAGAAGGTAAATGAAATGAATGTCAATATGATATATGATTTTTTCAAATTGTTCGACTGATCCAGTCTTGAACAGTGTCAGTTACTAAATATAGTACAGCTCGATAGTTTGATTATCTCCCTTTATAATAAAACATTTCTTTTTGTTAAAGCGAAAACTTTAATATTATTCTACAAATCTATTAAAAATTGCCAATACAAATTTCTTTTTATTAATTTTATGGCTTATTTTTAAATAACCACACTTTTATCAGCAACTTTTGTTTGGGTCACTGCTCTTGGGGGTTATTTTCTATCTTCGAAATTTTGCCCTTAATATTATTCGACATCTAGTGTCGGTTGCAATTTCCTGAGATTGGGGTTGTTTGGGACAGTCTTAAAATAGGTACACGGTAATTTCAAACTTCTTGGTCAAAATCCCACTGGACCCCTTTTAGATCCGCCCCTGAAATTGCTTTTTGACTTGTTGGACTTTCGTCAGAGTATAGTTTTAAAATCCCGACCGAAAAAAAAAACACGTCAGTCTACTAACAGATGAGATGAGTATGTTTGAGCAAATGTAGGTACAAAAACTTCTAATGGATGTAAATGTACAGTCAAACCCTTCTTCAGACCACATGGGGACAACCAAGTCAAGCCCGTCTGGACGTTATCTGTGACGGCGTCTATTGACTCGCTACAGCAATGTATAAAACACAGTTCACGGTCCAAGACATTCTTGATCTGGGTTTTACACATTGCTCGATACAGTAACGCAGAACCTGAAGTACGGAGTACGGAACGGTATGCGGTACGTGCCGGACCTAGGGACAACCCAACAATGTGGCCTTTGTGGTGGTCTTTGTTGACAGGAAAAAAAGTTAATCGGCCAGCGAAGCAAATAAAATGTGGTCTTTGTCCACAAATGGTATTTGTTTACAGGTGGTCTTTAGTATCTATAGGTTGGACTGCACACAACATTATTATCTGGATCTTGCATTAGGTCTGTAAGTCCCAGATATAAGATGTAAATATACTTCTATGTTATCTTCAAACCTTAAACTTATTCAACTGTTACTTTATGTTTAGTCAAGTGCATAGGTAACAAAACAGAAATTGGAGACCAGCCTAGAAATTCTAGCCTGTGATTGGTCGGTTTGATAGAAATTCTAGCCTGTGATTGGTCGGTTTGATAGAAATTCTAGCCTGTGATGTGTCGGTTTGATAGAAATTCTAGCCTGCGATTGGTCGGTTTGATAGAAATTCTAGCCTGTGATTGGTCGGTTTGATAGAAATTCTAGCCTGTGATTGGTCGGTTTGATAAAAATTCTAGCCTGTGATTGGTCGGTTTGATAGAAATTCTAGCCTGCGATTGGTCGGTTTGATAGAAATTCTAGCCTGTGATTGGTCGGTTTGATAGAAATTCTAGCCTGCGATTAGTCGGTTTGAGGACTAGGTTCAGTATCGACCAATCATCTGCTCAAGATCTGAGACTGGTTTCCGCTTTAAGTGTTTGTAACTAGAGACATGCTTCATATAGCGTTTACATGAACAGTTAACAGATGTATGGTAAGTTACTATACATTTGTAACGCAATATAAAGCATAACTATAAGTAACAGTTATTAAGTCTATTTGAATTTTCAGTGACTGCAAAATAAACGCTCATGCAGATAAAATATTGATCTTTATAAAAAAAACAACTGAAAAATAAATTAAGAAAAATGTGGCCTGTTTTTATGCAAGGATGAAAAACTGTGCTATTTTGGTTGCCTGTGCACATAAAAAATAAATTCTCTAAAAGCAAGCTGAATATGTTTCCCCATTTGCATTAACTGATAAAAGGGCAGATGCTTATATTGTTGGAACTTAATCGCTTTGCTTAATAATCGCTAGTTTTGTGATTATTGTGACCAGTGTAGGTCGTGCATAACACCCGTCCGATCTTGAACTACAATCCGTAAAGTACAGCGACAAAACACACAAACTCACAGTAATCAAAAGTGGGATAATCCCTTGCATAAAAGTTATTTAAAAAAATTAAGAGTCTCGTTAAGGGTTTCAGACCAGGACCAAAGATCATAAAACAGAGAATAGAAACCATTATCTGATCTCGACAATCAGATTGGTTGAAATCCAGCACAGTCTGAAAACCAATGGGATGCTTCAGATATAAGACTGATAACCGGATGCGGCTTTATTTCTTTGACATATGCCCAAGATCATAAAACCAAGAATGGAGACCAGTCTCAAATCTCAAGCATCTGATTGGCTGCAACGATCGAAGACAATTCTCAAATCTCAAGCATCTGATTGGCTGCAAAATAAGACCAGTCAAAAATCTCAAGCATCTGATTGAGATCTGAGATGGGTCTCCAATCTCAGTTTTATGATCTTTTGCCCTGTAGGTGCTTTCAAAGTGTTGCCTCGTCATATTTGTTATGTTCGGTCTCAATGCTCTCACATGATGAACTCAAACAAAAGTCTTCTTCACCCAGTAAAAAACTATGCCGCTGTGTGGCGCCTTGAACCCGCCCGTCACTAATGTCACCTGACTCTTCTCTTCGTAACAAACCAACAAACTCGTGAGAGATTAGCGATATTTCTATATCGTCTGATAAAGTGTCATACGAGTTTTTATTATCATCATCATCATCGGTTGATACTTCCGGTTCCGGTTTTGATACTTCCGGTTCCGGTTCTCTTTTTTGTGACGAATCCCCCTTGTTGTCGTCATCAGCTTCTAGTTCGCGGTCACTCTGATTATTTTCGTTGTTATTGTCTGCTGCAATGTCAGTCGTCAACACAGAGTCTCCCGTATGGCCTGTCGTCAACACGGAGTCTGCTTTAATGTCTGACGCCAACACCCCCTCGGCTGTTGCGTCCGTCGCTAACACTGATTCCGTCATAACTGGTGGACTCTTCTGTGGAGACAAAATCTGTTGTCTTTAAAATACATTAAAACTCATTTACTAGTAATTTCGCGGGTATCAAATTTCATGCAAAATTTTCGCACAGGCATAAATCTGATAAGACTAGATTTTCAATTGTTTGATTTTGCTAGGGTTTGATTTCGCGCACTTTCCCTTAGCCCGGACAAACCATTATTTATCAATACGACGAATATAGAAGCGGAGCATAAATACCTTCTTCATAAGTGTATGTCAGACGAAGGGGCAACGCAATTTACCATTAACGGGTGTTTTCTGTTTGCTTTTCTGCTTTTCTTAGCTTAGTTAAACTATAATGGTGAAAGTCTGTGCAATTGAAATTGGAGATCAGTTTCTGATTGGTTAGTTTTTGGAGTCTAAGTCAAATTTCAACCAATCAGCTGATGATGGATTTAGAGACATAGACCTCAACGTCTTAGTGTATATATGATTTATCCGAGACTTACATTTGTATCGCTTGCCTCAACAATTTCCCGTCCCTTGGCGACTGCCTCTTGTAGTGAGAAAAATAAATAATCGTAGTCTACTGTCTTACAGAAATCCGCGTTCTTCAGCATTCCAATTACGTCGGCTACGATGAAGAAAACAGAAAACTTCGAAAAAGTTTTTAAAATATTCAGATACAGTGATTTATAAAAATGACTGTCAGTAAAGGGAGATGCCGGGCTAGTAGTCTTTAGTGATCAAACATATAGAGTTAATTTATTTCTTTTTGGTACATTTTTGACCTTGAAACCATTATATTCTTTAACCTAAAAACAATCTTGAAAAGCTGTTCTGAAATACATAATTTGGTTTTTTGTAAATGAAACTCGTATGTTTTTTTCACTTGCATCTTAACCCATACCGATATTTGAATTATTTAGATCACATTCAAAACAGTGTACCATATTAAGATTTCAGTTGCAGAATTTCAATGTGTAAACATAACAAAGGACAGCAATTAAAGCAGGTTTACAGCTCATATGCATACGTAATGAGGTAAAAAAACAACAACAATAAACTTACGTTTGCATCCAGCAAAGAACACTTTTATACCACATTCTTTATAGTCGACAACAATCTGAAAGAATTAAAAACAAATATGGGTCCAAAATCGTAAAATTATAAGACTCCATTAGACCAGTAAATACGAATTGGAGCTCGCTTCTGACAGAAAAAACATCACGTACAATTGGTTTCTATTGGAATGCCTATAATCTGTTGCAAATACAAGAACAAAGCTCTAAAGCAAAACGGTTAAACACTTGACATAATGTCTACCACTGTAATCTGTTTTATACATAGAAAAAAATGGCATAGATGTTGTAAAGTTTAAAGAAGTACAGTTTACCGATTGGCACACGTCACAAGCCTTGTGGAAATTTGATTTGCGACTGACCGTTCCAATGCGGTAACCCCTCGGGTTCTCATTTTTGTTAATTGTTTGCGGAGTCATTTTAGCTGATCATTTTATTAACCATGCTCTCTAGATCTCTTTTCTTCTTCTTGGCTGTGTAGGGTGGATTTTTTCTGAATGTGGCAATTCCTGATATGCATATTTCACCTTTCCATTTAAAAATTGTGAAGAAAGTTCTATTGAACAACAGTTACAGGCATGTTCTTTCTGGAAATAAAGACCTCAAACTGGGCATGGCATGGGAAAGGTTTCTTCGGTAATAAATTTTGTTGTTAAATTTATACTTAAAAAGAATCTACAATTATCTATTACATTCTCGTAACTAATTGGCAATTTTGTTGCACGATTTATCATTTTAATGTAATTTTTACCGCGAAAAGCATAATTAGTGATGTCGCCTGTTAAACTTCATGACGTCATTTCAAAACATCTTCACCGTGACACCCTGCAAAAGATGTACATACCGAAGAAAGTTCCTTCACGGCTACAGCATCAACATTCGGAACAAAAGTGAGATCTATGATGAGTATTTTGATAGGGGGCTTCCAAGCGTTGGCGAACCCTTCCAACACCTGGCGGATCTCTTTGGCCTTATTGATGTCGATCTGGTATTCATCCATTGGGCGTGGAACAACAGAACCTACACTTGGTCGTATCTTACGAGACTGAATTAATATAGAAAATTACGGAAAATTACGGAACGTTACGGAAATGGGTGCGTTTAGGTAATTGATATATTACAAGTGACTGAACTAATGTAGAAAATTACGGAAATATACGAGACTAAATTTTTGTAGAAAATTATAGGAATTATGCGAAAATTGATAATGCCATTTAAAGGACGTGATGTTTTTACTGTATTATTAAGGAAGTAGCAGTATGTAGCGCCTGATATTTTTTTATATTTATATTTCATATCGAATCTACGTGTTAACATATTGGAATTCAATCAAACATCAACAGTTTTCCTTTGACGGCATTCTTTCGTAGTATTTCAATACAATAAAAAGGTTGGAAAATATTTTTCTCTGCATAATGATTAAACTCGCACCTGTCTTTTTCTTTCAAACTCCACTTGCTCAACTTCCCGTTTGACCCGGCGCAATGAGTCATGCTGGGCTTTCCGCTTCCGTTTTAGCATTTTGCGGGGTACGAGACCTGTCTTCTCGTATAAAGTGTCCCGGAAGTGTTCAGCGTTCGTAAAGTTAATAGGGGTATGAAACCTGAATATCATCATGCCTGGGAGTTCTTTTACCTGTTCAAAGTACATATACACGGTGGTTAAGCTACTCGATTTTATTTAGCAAATCTACGTCCACTTGCTTTTTTTAACAAGAGACCGACTTTTAATGATTTTTTATGATATCAAAAAATGGACAAGGAGCCGAAAACTTCAAACAAGTTACCATAAACTCGTGTGATTTTTATTATTTGAAGAGTGAGCAGGGTTCATTAAAAACTTCTATCAAGGCTTTTCAGCATCTTGATATATCGTAACGGAACTATGTGAATGTGTTTTTATCTTTAATAAAAAACGTATCGATCGGTGTTTCTCACGTGCAGGGGACGGATTTTTAAACTTCATCCGCAGGTTTATCTTACCAAGGGTTAAATTTCCAAAAGAAATATGAAAAGTTGCGTGAAATATTTTTGAATACTTTTATGTCTTTATAAACTTCCCATTCTAGTATACAAATGCAAACATACATGTAAACGTGAAGAGATGTGGTTTTATTCTAATAATTAAACCCTTAATAATAAAAATTAAAAAATATGGAAAGTTGCGTAAAAAAACCCTCGTGTTAAAGCAGCCAGGGTCTTTTACTAGGTAATAGATAAGATTTCAGGATCTGTACGGTTCGCTCCTTTATTTATTATGTTATTTCTGACCAGTTACGTTTTTACTAAAGGAGTAGGTTCACGAAGGCCTAATATTGGCCTAAAAATATGTAAAATTTTAATTTTTGTTATATATCTTAAATTTTAATGCCTTTGAATACATAAATAGTTATACTTTTCATATCTTAAAATTTTATATTGATTACTGCTAAAGGTATTTGACAAGGGGCTATCAAAATTGCTAAAAATGAGGAAAATCTG
This sequence comes from Corbicula japonica, assembly GCA_038501625.1. Classification (NCBI taxonomy): domain Eukaryota; kingdom Metazoa; phylum Mollusca; class Bivalvia; order Venerida; family Cyrenidae; genus Corbicula; species Corbicula japonica. The sequence continues at coordinate 5,293,520 of JAZAYU010000014.1, forward strand.
CAAAAAATCATGTTTTTGTCCATTTTACAACAGATTTTAGAGGATTTCGATAAGGGCACACTTATCGACCAAAATCAAATTTTGACCATGAATTCAGTACACATTTATACAAAGAAAATTCTTTAAATTAGTTTGGTCGAAACCTGTGCCCAATATGAAAATCACCAAAATATGATGAAAATTTAACAAAAAATTGCATTTTGGCAAACATTTTCAAATTTCAGACATATATGACATACTTAATTTTTTATTTTGGTTTATGAATTCATCTTGACTTTTTATCTTTTCAAGAAAACAACTATTATAGATTATAAAAAGCACACTTTCAGTAATGTAAATGCAATTTGAAAATTTGAGATAATTTTAGGCCAATTTAGAGCCTTCGTGAATCTACCCCTTTAAATGTAACGCTACATGTATCTGTTTGATTGATTTTAAACCGTCTGCTTGAACACGGCGCTTTTTACGAGGTTAGATTGTTTAATAATTTAAATGAAGGCTACCTTTTTGTTTGAGTTTAAATCGGCATATTCGTGTGCATGCCCGTCAGTCTTCGAAGAGCCCCCTTTCTGTTTCCTAGAAGAGAAAAAGAAAATCAAGTCAAGTTTTCACAACACTACTGTAACTGTGGTATCCTTTTATCACGCGTGAGTTTAAGTTTCGTATAATCCGCGCTTGGGTAATTGCGCGAAGTTGAAACCTAGCGAAATTACACCATGTTATAATACGTCTTCATAGAAAAATACCCGCGCGAATATATTATTTTCGACGACATTTGCGCGAAAAAGTGTCCCGCGAAATCAAATTGATACCGCAGAATTTGGCTATAATATTCATTGTCACAGCTGATAATAAAGTGAAATGGGCTCTTTTATTAACTTTCGAGAATTTTACTGAAAATTTGCAGGCAGAAATTTGATCATATTTCCAATATGGAATGAATATCATTTAAACAACATTTGGATTTTTCTCAAATACGACAATCTTTGGATATGACGTCAAAAAAAACGCCAACGTACGTGAACATGAATTTGTCACACTGTGTGATCAAGGGTTAACTACTGGGACTAATATTTCATTTTAAATTCAGTGATCACAATCGCTTGAATGGATAAGTAATTGTTATGCATGGATAAGTAACTGCTATAATTGTTGCTGCATTGTGCGCATTTTTAAACCATCAACTTTTGAAGCAAGCTGAAGTTTTTAAATAAAAATGGATTGTTAAAGAACTAGAACCCGAACTAAGAAAAAAACATGGAAGGTTTATGATCGGAAGAACTACTATAGCAGTCATTCCAAACTCAAATTGTAAACCTGCCAATAAAGTTCCAAGAACATTTTCGTCATCCTAAGAAATAATTGATGGAGAAAATGTGAAACTTTAGAAATAGTCTTGGTGAAAAATATACGTGAATTTCGGTGTTAATCATTGATATATGTTTGCACCTGTCAATATATAAGTAGTTCGAAAAATCGCTTACGAAAGCGCATAATTGCAATGGTAATATCCGCTAACAAACTGCAACGCAGTGATTGCCCTTGGATCGCTCCCAAATTGCAAGTCGTTACAAAGTGTAAAAAAATCAAAGCACTGGCGGTACTGGAGTTAATCTTTTCCCATCAACGGCGATAATCTGTTTTGTTTTCTTCATAAACATGCAGCCAAAATGGCCAAACATGTCAAATTTGTTTTCGCTGTATTTGTTTGTTTGTTTGTTATTGCTTTTATTTTCATTTTAAGCTTATCGTATAACCAAGACCATTACGTTGTTTGCTTTACAGCTGTGCGTAGTTTTGGAACACTTAAACTTTCAAAGATGAATATTTGACATGTTTGGTCATGTTTGCTGCATGTTTCTGAAGAAGACAAAACAGAGTATTGCCGATGATGGGACAACAAACAACTCCAATACCGTCAGTGCTTTGATTATATTTACAATTTGTAACGACTCGCAATTCGGGAGTATATAACCGAACTAGGAAAATACTTCAGCATACTCTAGATGAACTAAGTGTTAGCACCCTGAAATTGGGCACGCCACTACCTTTTTACATTTTAATTGTTACTTTATTTGGAAATATTTGGAAAAATTTACTATAATGCGTATGTACTACCGATTCTTGATTGTGGAATTATCTCGTGGGAACAATGTTCAAAAACCAACAAAGATCGGATTAATAACTTCCAAAGACGTTTTGGCAAATTAGTGCTAGGTAAATCAGATTCATCAACTAATACAGAACTTTTTAGTGAACTAAAGTGGTTATCATTTAATGACCGTATCAAATATCACACAGCCTCTCTTGTTTATAAAACCCTCCACGACTTAGCTCCGCAATATTTACACGATCTGATAGAAATTAAAAAAAATACGTCTTACAATCTTCGGTCTAACTCAATGCAATATCTTGTCCATCCAAAGCTAAACACAGAATTTATGAAAAACACATTTAGTTACGCTGGTATGATTATCTGGAATGAAATTCCTATTTCCATTAAAAATTCATATACCCTGAATTTATTCAAAAAATCATACAAACATCATTTATTGACAATAAACTCTTAAAATGTATCTAGATATACACACAAACTGGTAACTGCTCAATGATTTGTCGTTGCTTTTTTTTCTCTACTTCTTGAGTATGTGTATTATAATGTATAAAATTATCATATTTTGCCTTCTCAAAATATTGCCCAGTTAACATGTGTGATTTTGTATTGTTCATTTTTTATTTCATTTTATATCAATTGTGTGTTGTTATAATTTATAGTTTATGATGGCCTCTTGAAATAAGATTTGTATAATTGTTGTTTTACTTTGTACAAAACTTAAGAGTTACCATCTATAAATAAAGAATTTATTATTATTAATTATTATTAAATAACAAAATTATCTATTATTTTCTCATTATTAAATGGAGAATTTGTTAAACACTTTTATAGCATGATGCTATTTTACTTTATATTCATCTATTTTACCGCTAAATGCAAAATAAGTACTGCTCGTCCGCTCAACTTTATTACGCTATTTCAAGAATTGACGTGAACTGTCCGAATGTGAATTTTCCCGTGACGCGCCCCAAATTAAAATTAACATCTCTGATTCGACCTACGTTTGAGAGTGACACTTAATCCAGTAGGCTACCAAGACGACGGTGAACAGGAAGAAGAGGCCCACATCAAGAACGAGCACAGCTACAAACGTGACTAACCTTGCTGCCTGAAAATTTAAAAAAATGTGCAATATTCATATCCGGAATGGCCACATCCAGCAGACGCAGCCTCCCCACACAGCCAAAAAGTAGAGAGGAAAAGAGAGCATGGTATTACAATAATCAGTTTCAAAATGGACTCAAAAAACGAAAGTGAGAACCCGAGGGGTTACCGCCTTGGAACGGTCAGTGGCAAAACAATTTGGCAAACCGTAAAAGGTGTAATGCATTTACACACTAATCGTATATATTTGGCTACTTACGGAGCACAATATGCGTTCATTTGAGGCTTAAGGAAAGTGTAGGTAAGTCGGACTCATCACCCAGTGATATTGCCATATGAGGCACAAAACAGTAAATGTTTTCTTCGGAAATACTTTTTTAAATTTTACTTGTTGATATATGTATATATCAAACGACAGTTATTTACTATTTCCACATTTTGGTTACATAATGTTGTTTTACTGTAAAATGCATAATTAGCAATGTCGTTCGCTCAATTTCAATTGGGGCGCGTCACGGGAAAAGGTACCTTCGGACAGTTGACGTAAATCTTTGAAATGACGTCATAAATTTGATCAGGCCCCGTGATTATAAAACTTTTTTCGTGCTCGACTCAATTTGAGCATGAAAATTTGATGGCTTCTTTTCTGTTCATTATATAAAATAAAACATTTTAAACTGAAAAGTTGACACAATTGCTCTAAACAACAACTGTTGAACAGAAAATTATTCCTTATTTAAGATGACTGGTAATGTTTTTTATATTTTAAGTTTGAGCACAGAATTGAGTTGAGCATGAAAAAAGTTTTATAATCACGGGGCCTGACGACATTATTTATTATGCATTTCGCGGTAAAAATAACGTTTTATTGTCAAAACGTGTAATAAAATCACATTTTAGTAATAAGAAATTGATTTATGTTTGTAATTTCTTTCTAAATTTAGTAAAAACTAAAATATCACTAAAAATGACCGAAGGTACCTTTTCCCGTGACGCGCCCCAATTAAAATTGAAGTGTGGCGAGCAGAAAGATTGTAATTTTGACACAATCACTATCTTAATCCTTTCCCCACACCAACTTATTATCTGCTATGCTTGTGTTTTGACAGGCTTCTGTTACGTTGAATTTCTATAAACACAAACATAAGAATGAATTTTTAAATGTTTACCTCTTTGTTTTCCATAATTTTTCAACCTCGACTTCATATTGTTTATAATTCACATAGTTCAAATTTCAGTCTTTTATCCAACTTGAGCATTTTTATACCTTTGCAAATAGAAGCATACAAACCATTTTAACAACACAGTTCAAACAAATTTACAAACTCTGATACTAGATTAGATCATTTTAAATGACTATATTGAAAATGGATTAGATACATACCTGCGTTAGACCTTATAATTGTCCTATGGGACTGGAAGATCATTCATTTGGAATACATAACTGTCACAGTGAATTCTACACTTCAACGGTTGTCATTAAATTATTCATAGAAAAAATAAACGCTTCAAATGTTGACTGCCTGAATCTTCGAGGTATGTACGCTGACTGTTAATAATTTAAAAATTCACAAGTAAAATCGATGTACAATGAGCGATTATAACTGAATAACACTGCTACAAAACGCGAAACTCCACTTCAGCCGGTGCAAAAGTTAAAATTAAATACCCGTATTCCGGAAGGGACCTTACACAAACAGGTTCCTGAAAATAGTGTTACCCGGACAGAAGTTGCTTAAAAAGAAACAGAAATTTTGTTCGAGAGTTATTCCAAAATACATACATACAGTGAAACTTTGATATGAAAACCACCACTGTGATTCTTGATATTGGAGTGATCTTAATTGTGTGGTGAACAAAAGTGCAAAACTGCAAAAAGGACTTCGAAGAGGTCTTATTACCAAGGTGGTCTTCATTCCCTGCAGGTTTTAATGGGGTGTGGCTGCTGTATTTTAGAGTGCAAAGTGGTTTCAATGAAATTCACAAAAAGATCGAAATGACCTCATTCTCCGTCAAACCTAAATCTGCATCATTACGCTTAACAAAAAATATCTTTTTATGATTTTTTCTCTGCAGAAAAAATATTTTCCTGAAATCTAACGCATTAAACGATAATTGTAGGTAAACGATTCAAAAGCTCCATAATTCGTATGCTTCAGAATGAAATTGATTATTTATAGGGGATTCTGTTGAAGTTGAACAGGAATAGAATTGTGAATGCTTAGAATGAATATTATTGCTTATGGGGGACATTCTGACATAATTGATAAGCTTCAGAATGAAAATTATTTTGATTTCTCAAGTCGAATAAAAATACAGAATTGACATGGTGTTTATGTCATACGCGCTCTTCACGAATGCATACTATGTGCCTGCATGTTTGGGTGCACCCTTATGTACAGTGTTTTTCTATTAGACGATGAGTCTATGTGCCCATCTGCGCATTATTTCAGGACTGAGGGACACCATCATTCCGCAAGGAAACTGTTGAACCTTCTCCGACGAAAGACTCTGCCTTCCCGCAGGACTATGGGTACACAGTTGTTAAGGTTGAATAACACTAAATCACGCTGTATCCCTCCGTGGTCCATTCGAATGAAGTCCGTTTTAATATATGCTATTTTTTTCTCTTCATCTGGGGGCCTCTTAACCGTTAGAAATCGGCCTGTTTTTGACTTGTTTGCAGAAATAACATGTCAGGAAAATAAATGCAAGCAATTTCATGCCTATATCTCGTTTGGTAGAGGCGAACTAGTTCCGAATCAGCGGATGTATATTTTTGGCACCGTATTTGCGATACCGCGTTTAAAATAGGGTCTGTTCGGTCAGAGATCAGTAATTTTCTTACAAGTAAGTTAACCCCCTATTTCCTGTGTGTTTTTGAATAGATGAAATGTAGATCTTCACGGCAATATAGGGTTGTCTAGAAATTAAGATGAAAGAAATCATGTTAAATGTACATTGAATATTGCGAATTTAACATTGAGGTCTATGGGAATTGGATTTACTTTGGTTCAACCTTAACAAACTGACATAAGCAAGTTTCGAAGAATGCGGTTAAAGGACTTTTATTATAATGTTATTCTATATGCAGCATTTGATGAACAGTCGATGCTTATCCGGTAAAAAATACTTAATATTTTAATATTTGTAGATTTTGTCAGCGTGCAGGGCCGAAGCAAGTTTTCAGGGAAGGAAGGTTTGTTTAGATCAATCAAAGGGTAATTACATGATAATTTCTAACTCTATGGACCAAATCTCCATGAAAATTAAATATTGCTGTTCGGCCAAAATGTGGGCTCAAGCAAACACTCCCTCAACCTCTGGATCAGGCCCTGGTATGTCTATGAGAATGGTAAATCTTGTTCCTTTCAATGATTTTTATCTCGACTTTCCGACGGAGATGGAGCTGTGCGTTTAGTATGTGTGAATCTGTGTGCATGGGTGAATTAACAATATCCGCTGTATCATATGTTTTCTTTGTTAAACTACGGCATACAAAAACTGGATTGACTAGAGTTTCAATTTATATCGCTTGTTTGTCAAAGTAGACCTATTTTACTGAGCTTTTTTGTCTGAAATTCTAGGCAGTTTTCCTTAACTTCTGATATATCTTGGTAAGTCATAAGTCTATCAAAAGAACAAAAATACGAAGGACTAGAGTAAATTTTACTTTTTCTATCACATATACACATTTAATTTGCATACACTCATAACTACACAAACAGCTTATATACTGTGGTACAATTTAATTTCACCGGAGTTAAAATTCGCGTACTGGGAAACGTCAGCATATTATACGTTTCTAAATTCAAATATACCATTGCGTGAATTTATGTCCACGCAAATAAATCATGTTTAGCTTTTGCGCGAAAATTGTTACCCGCACAATATAATGATACCAGTGTATATTCTTTTAAACAGCTGTAATACATGATTCAGCGTTTCGAATCACAAAATATTTTTACAAAGCAAAACAATTCAAACTACACAGAAAAAAAGTTCTCTACCATCTGGCTTAAAAGTCTGAAGTCAAAATGTGCTTCTCTGATGGCATTTTCCATCAGTATGTTGAAATTTATTTTATGCTGTCTTTCAATGAAATCGTTTCAAAATTTTCATCCTTTATAATAGATCCAGTTCTTCTTAAAGCACTATAACCTCCATGTCCTTGACCCACATAACTTATTGCACGCATTTCTATATCAACGGATGTCGTATCAAACCAGCGTTCCTCGTCATCCGAATTTGTTTCCGGTTCTTTTTTCGCGGACGAATCCCCCTGGTTATCGTCGTCGTCATCGTCATCGTCAAACTGTTCACGATCTTCTTCGTCCTCGTCCTTCTCTTTACCGACTGTAAGTTCTACCATCATCTTTACGTCCTCTTTATTTGGAAGAGCTTTCTATAAACCAGAAATGTCGTAAATGACATGAATAAAATTAGTAACAGAAATATGGGGCACGTAACGGGAAAATCTGTCTTCGGTGATTTTTATTGATATTTTAGTTCATACTGTATTATATGTTAGTTAATACTATATTATATAGAGCTTATAATTTTCAGTTATATTGTTATGACTGATATGTTAATTTTGTTTGAAATTTTGACTTTATTGGGGCACGTAACGGGGCGGGGGGGGGGAAGTTTCATTGAACAGTTGACGTCAATTCTTGGAATGACATCATCAGGTTGAGCAGACGACATTGCTTATTAAACATTTAGCGGTAAAAGTAATATTACATTGTCAAAATTTGTACACATTTTCGAATGACACGGTCCACGAATTTCTATGTAAATTGGGTCAAAATATATTTGTGTTGACAAGAAACTAAGTCTACACTTTGTTGCTGTTTTTGACGAGACTTACCCTCATTTCTCCGTCGAGAATCTCCTGTCCTATGACAACAGCCTCGTGAACGGTGAAAAACAGACACGAGTAGTCAACTGTTTTATAGAAGTCTGCCTTTCGTAACATCAACCGTACTTCAGCTGTAAATATTTAATAATGCAATTATTTCAATCAATACGTTTTAACTCATGTTTACATGTATATCATTTTAAACTAAGGTGTCGCAAAATGTTTCTATATTTAGAATAGACAAAAATAAAAGAAAAATGTTTATATATTTAAAATGGACACAATTAAAAGAAACCAAGGTGTCGTAAAATGTTTCTATATTTAGAATGGACAAAGTTAAAAGAAACCAAGGTGTCGTAAAATGATTCTATATTTAGAATGGACAAAGTTTAAGAAACCAATGTGTCGTAAAATGTTTTTATATTCAGAATATAATATATATTCAGAATCGACAAAGTTAAAAGAAACCAAGGTGTCGAAATGAAAATTCAACTAAAAGGGCACCTCTTTGGGGGCTCTATGCAAAACCGGACTATTTCCTTCATATATTTTGGGTAATTGGGGTTTTGACTTCTTGACATAGGTTATCTGAGATATGACTTAGGTAATGGAATTTGAACTTGGGTAATTAGACTTTTTTTAACTGGGGTGATTAGAGTTAAGTTTCTTAACTAAGGTACATGTAATATGATTTTCTTGACTTTGGTAGATATGATAATTGGAGTTTAAATTTGGGTAAATGTAGATTTAAACATCTAAACGAATCACATAAACAATTGATAATTACAGATTTTAACAATGACAATTTAAGTTAAGTGCTGACTTTAATGCAAGCTCGATCGAAAAGTAAGGTTCCTGCTGTGGTATAAATCTTTACTTACGCTTGCAGCCCGCCAAGAACACCTTTATTCCACATTCTTTGTAGTCCGTCACTATCTGAAAAGTAAAAAAAAAAACAACATAACTTATCATATATCAATTTTTATATTATTCAGATTTATGCTTTATTAATTTACAATCAAACCATTAAATGGCCTTTGCGTGTAATACTGTGGTTTATTTTGCTGGATTAGGATTCGTTCATCCAGTGCCCAAGGTTATAAAACTGAGCATGGAAACCAGACCCAAATCTCAAGCATCTGATTGGCTGAAATGGCGACCAGTCGCCATTTCAGCCAATCAGATGCTTGAGATTTGAGACTGGTTTCTAATCTCAGCTTTATAACATTGGGACCAGATAACAAGCAGTAGTTTATTCTTAAAAGAACTTTGCGAGTGGCAGATGTGATGTGGTTGGAGGAGATTTGTTTTCTGAGCGTTGATTTTTAAGATACTAGTACGACTATTTCATTTTTTGTACTGCCGGTGCAATGCAGTAACTTGAGTAACTAGTTAACTAGTAAAGTTTTTTCAGAAATTCAGAAATATACATGCAATATACAAGCAATAAAACAGTGTATTTACATATGTAATAATGTTGCTAACAATATATTTTATCACAAATTAAAAGAGCTGACCAACGGTTTAATTTCTCCTCCAAAAGATTTGGTAATTTTAATTGTCCTAGCAAGGGATCGCATGTCTTGGAAGCAGAAGTTTTAACCGCTGTGCGATTTATCTGCTCTGTATTTTAACTTATAAAAGAACTACATGTTTATCAACAATTTGAAAACATGACGCCTTACCGCTGAGAGTTGTTTAATGGCGACAGTGTCCACATAGTTGACGACGCCGAGATCAATGATCAGGATCTGGATGGGTGGTTGCCAAGCCTGGGCAAATCTTTCCAGAATCAGCCGGTCTTCCTTCGCTTTCTTCAGCTGTTCCTGGTACTCATCAACCGGTCGCGGGGTGATGATTTCTATTGATGGTCTTATCTTGCGAGCCTTAAAAAACAGGAAAGCACAAAATTAGTTAGGATATGTGATACACAAGTCCGTGTGGAAACTCTGATTATTTGTATTTTATTTTTATATTATATTTTTAAATTTTCTGTTTTTTTTTATATCATTTTTACAATTTTATATTATTTTTTAACATTTATTTTATTTTTTAAATTTTATTTTATTTTATTTATAATTATTTACCGTAAAATGTAAAAGTGAATATGTACATCCAATTCGTGTTCATGCAAGCTCCTAAAGTAATGTTTGGCAAATTATTTGTGACCAAGTGACATAAATGTATAACCAACTATCGAATTCAAAGTACACAATGAACTTTCCATACTGTAGTATCATTTAATTTCGCGAGGATGAATTTTTGCGCAACAGCCGCAAATGAATTCTCAAATTGCATGAATTCGCGCAATTATATTATTCTAATAAAAGTATTATTGAATAGTTTATTTTCACTTGTGTTTAATTTCGCGCAATCGCTATAAAGCGAAATATGCGGAAATTAAACCCGCACGAAATAAAATGATGCCATAGAACATTGCCTTCAATGCCCATACATTTTTGTTTAATTTTTTAATTACGTTTTCTTTTTTTGTTACATAAAAACTCGTTTTAGTCCAGAATCTTAGGGGTATTTACCCTATTTATGATAATGAAATCAATTATCTGGTTGCCAAGTATGTAACGTTACAATTTATGTATTGTAAATATCTGTAATCCACATTATAAGATGTTATTATATGTCGATTTATCAATAAATGGGGTCACCCGTAACTGGGGCCCGAAACAAACAAAAAACAAATTAAAACAACAAAAAACCAACAAAACATTGCCTTCAAATACATGTATATAATCTTTTCCAATTTTTCTTTATTTAACACTTCATCTGTCGATCCATACCTCTATTCTTTTCCTCTCTGCTTCCGCCTCTTCCAGCTCCTTCTTTCGGCGTTGTAAAGTTTCGTTCATTTTTTTACGTTTGTGTTTGAGCAATTTGCGTGGTATCAGGCCTGTTTTCTCATACAACCGATCACGGAACTGCTCCGCGTTAGCAAAGTAAACAGACGTCTCGAACCTGTAGATTTTCATGCCAGGGACTTCCTTTACCTATTGAAAAAGGAAGTGTTATATAGAAGGGCAATACGCATTCTCTGCGAATAAACTGCGAGATTTAAATAATCGTAAAACTATTTCAGATATAGGTAAAACATCAAATATAAAATGAATTTCGATCACAGAATTTTTATGAATTTCTTTTGCTTCGTTTGAAAAAGTACATTGTAACAAAGGACTCTTCACTAAATGTAATTAACTCTGTATTCTGTGGGAGATGGCTTTTATCTAAAGGCGAACAATGTAGATCCAGATCAGCTGGTACATCTGTGCCATCTGATCAGGATCTACACTGTTCGCTTTTTGGTTCATTAGGTCATTTCTGACAAAAAAGCAAAAAGTGAAGATCCTGATCAGTTGGAAGGAACATGGGTTTAAAGCTTCCATGAACATAACGCAAAATAAAGAACCCATGTGTCACTTTACTGAAAATAAACTTGCAAGTTTCTATATACCTGATTGTTCGAGCTGAAAACTTTGTATGCGCCGGTACCAGGTAACCGTCCAAGTTCGCTTATCTGTGGCCTGGAAAAAACAATACTAAGCTTTCAAGATGCTTTAATTTAATATGTCTTTTTATCATTTGTAAATATTATTAGTAATACTTTCCCACGTTTATAATCATAACAATTATAAACATGAAATAAACAAAGAAACTAATATATAATACAGTTACTTAAGTAAAGGAACGTTACTTACAGTTTGTGATTACATGTACCAGTAAAAGGCCATGTTTGTTTTTTTCAAATGTTATAGGACTTTAAAGTCGGCTACGGCCACACCGTATGAAATATGTAGACCAATAACTAAGTTAATCAGTGTATTTGAGGTATGTAACCTGTGTTTTTGAACAACCATGCTTCCGGAGAACAACGCAAGTACAAAAAAAAATAAAATCTAAAAGTACAAAAAATCAATAAAAGTATTGATTTTTTGCAGTGATATACTTACTTTTGTGAATGTCGGAGAACAAAGTAGAGAGAAAATATAACTCCGATCAGCAAGCCCAGGGCCACGTCTAAAATTACCACAGCTGCGAATGTTACCAACCATACCGACTGAAAGAAAAAAACACATCTAATGCAAATTACAATTTTACAAGTTCAGACCACGAGTTGTCTACCTTTAGAAAATTGACTAAATTACCAACATTTTTTTCTAGCAGTAGTTATCTTTAACAAGAACAGACCACGTGTTATATACCATTGATGATTTGCCTATTCATTATTAACAACTCTTGCTAGCAGTAAATATATTTAACAAGAAGAGAATATGAGTTATCTACCATTAGAGAATTGCCTATGACCATTTACAACTCTTGCTAGCAGTAGTTACTGTTACAAGAAGAGACCACGTGTTATCTGCCTTTTGGGAATAGCCTATTACTGTTTTTAAGACGACTACGGTAGTTTCCGATTTCACAACTTGATGAATTTACATTAGCACCGCTTGCACTGTGTACGACATTTTCAGGGTGTTTTGTTTCAAGGAAATGTAAATTTCGTAAAGGGAGAGACATTCTATTTTATATAATACTGGTGAACTATGTTGGTATCTATTTAAAGACTGAGTTTTCCAATTCTTATTGATCATGTAAACGGTGAACACGTAAAATTCATAACGTTGTGAAATCGGAAACAACCGCAATCGTCTGTAAAAGTTAATATTAACAAGTACAGACCACGAGTTATCTCCCGTTAAAGAATTACCTACTAAAAATCAGTATCTTCTACGAAGGGAATGGCTTTCACATTGTTTTCCTGGCTGCCTTAAAGTTTGCAATATTGCGGCTCTATGTCAATATCTCGATATATTATTGACGATAAACTCTCACCTAAATACGTGCTAATAGACTGTAAACTCTCGTTAATGACGAAAGCTTCAATTATACAATCTTCGGTTTTATGATGTAAATGAAAAATGAAAGTTCAAATTATCAGCATAGGAGTGTGCTACCATTGTTTGGATACAATATTAAAACATGTTTCTTCATAAAAAGATCTGAAGAGTATAGAACAGATTGGAGACCAGTCTAAAATCTCAAGAACCAGACTGGTTGAAATGGAGACTTTTCTCATTTCAGCCTATCAGGGTTTAAGATCATAAACCTAGTGGAAACCATTTTCAAATCTAAAGCATCGGATTTGCTGAAATTCTTCACCAGTTCAACCAATCAGATGCCTGTGATATGAGAATGATCTCCACTTTAAGTTTTATGATCTTATGTGTGGATTCTTGAGATCTGAGACTGGTCTCCGATCGGCTCAGTTTTATCATCTTTGGCCAAGTTCGTGTATCTTCTGCTGTATTCCGATACAAATTTAAAGATTTTTATAAACTTGTTAAGCTATACTCTATTCAATAAGAAAGAGTGCACCTTGATTTCGGAGATTTTTATTAACTGCTATTCTTACTGCCGAATAAATATTTGACATATATAAAATACTGAACAAAAATAAAAAGTATCCACTTTTTATGCTTATATTCTCATTAACACATTTTCAATTAATTACGAACGCTTTAAATGGTATTTTGATAGTTAATCTCAGTTGTTTTTAAGTTAAGTTGTTCATGAACATAATCTTCCACACCAAAAACTAAGCAACAGCCAGTCGAAGAACAATTAATAATGAATTAAAAACACTACATGTTCAATTAAAAGGGAGGTAATTGGAAATGGTTGGAATTTCTGGTGTTGTTTGTCGAACACAAGTTGTTTTATTGATGAATGTTATTATTGATCACAAGAGGTGGAGAAATTGATTCAATTGAAATAAACGTAAATACCTTTAAGAACTACTGATTGTTTTCCTGAAATCGTCATTATAACAAAGGGAAAGCTAACTTAGTTGTGGCTTTGTATTTTCAAGAAAACTTTATCTCTTTGCAATGATAACGGAAATGCAAATTTGTTCACATAGATAATTCCGAGTTTTCATTTTCAAATTTTACAAAATTGAAGATAAAAAAGTGGATACTTTTTATTTTTGTTGAGTATATTAATTGAGATAAGATCATTTATTATTCAATAGTACAAATATCCATGATCTTATCTCAATTTTTATACCAAACATTTAGTCATTAAGAAAAGTGGTTTATGAAAAAATCACCAAAAACAAACTGCACACTTTCTTTTGAATTAGAGTACAGTAATAGAGTTCAGTATATGATAACATAATTGTTTGAATCTTACGAAATCTTTCTTTGACAGTCTCCATAGACGCTTGAGTTCCTTGAACTGTAGAAACATTCCCTTCAAGGTGACGATCACGATGCTGGCTAAGATACACTGAAAACAAAAAACAAACATATTTAAATTAAAAACGCAAAACACAAGGATGGATCTTGAGGGTGATCAAGTGGGAATGCTCGAATCCCCTCTTAGGGCATCAATATTTATTTATTTACTTTTTTGGAAGGGGGAAAGGGTGCGACTTCGGCCAGAAAGTTTGAAATTATCACGTAACCACCCTTAATGTCCCCAAACGAATCCCCTTTCTGGAAATCTTGCATTCGACCCTGAATGGTCCCTAACCAAGTTATAACTGATGTGCTTGGAATAAACAGATACACCGGTATAAGAAATAAAATAATGCTTCTCATCACCCTTAAGCATATGGAGAATGTGCCACCATTAAGGCTGCAACGTTTACACATTTTTGTAAACGTTTACACGGACAATGAAAAACGAAACGATGCCGTTTAAACGTTATTTATATCATACAACCTGACAACAATGTGACAAGTTTCACTGAACGTTGTAAGTTGTAAATAACAATGCAACTCCATTATAACAGGATCTTATCGGATCGCTAAACTTCCGGGGGAGTCCTGTGAAAATCCGAATCGGTCATTTTGTAACACTCACCGACATCCGTGATTTTCAGCTGATGCAGATTCTTGCATTTTATGCATGCAGATTTGAATTTTTTTCCACTTTTGACCTCACCTTATTCTGAACTTGGGGTCATTTTGATACAGGAGAGTTTTTAAAAGTGATCAACTTTTGCAAAAAAAAAGAAAACTTTTGTGTTTATCCCATTTTAAAAGTGAAGTAAACCCTTATTTAACCACTGAAAATAAATTAAAATGAAGTCAAAGCAAGGTTTAAGGTAGTAAAGTTCACTAAATATAAGATATGACTAATTACGATCTGATAATGACCCCATGAACATTCTCAACAGGGATCAGATGACCCCTGGTTTTCAGAAGCTATTGAAATCCCTGGACATCGCGAAAACTCATAACAACGCGAGTTTTTTTTTATACCTCAACAATGTAAAATACATATTAAAATACAATTGTGTAGTTAGTGGTGTAAATAAAATTAATACTTTTGAAGTGTATCGTTGCCGATTTTCAGCAAATATTTTCCCGCCTTTACAATCACGTGACCGTTCGTATAAACGGTCCGAGATTCTGTAAACGTTTACGGCCCGAAATCGAAACGTTACCGTTTACACGTGTAAACGTTGGAGCCTTAGCCACCATCAATTATCATGCAATTGCATAACGGATTAGTAGATGGTCACGTGATACTCTGTTAACATAACTGAAGCATGACGTCAGAAGGTATAACTGATAATAGGTAATCGGTTATATACTATAATGTGAAAACATACATTTTTCAAGACAAATGGGCATTATATCCCTCATTTGTATCTTGATTTTTATTAAACTCATACATTAACTCATGAAAAAAAAGACTAATGTCAAACAAAAATATTGAATTAATTCAATGTATTGTTATCGTAACGTTCGATTGCGCAACGCCATTTACGCGGCGTGACTGTTTGCATATGGGAGTGGGTCTCGAGAAAAGATGTTTTCGGAAAAAGTTGAGCAGTCGGCATTGCTTATTGTACATTTAGCGGTAAAAATAATATTTTGTTAACAATTACCAATTAGTTATGATAAAATAATAGACAACTGTGAGCGTTTCCAAATACATTAAAATCTAACATGTTAAAAATATGACCGAAAAAATCTTTGCTGTAACGTGCCCCATATTTGGTTTTAAATAATAAGTTTAAAATGTTGTTTAGATATATTACCTCCGGAAGTGATTCGAACAGGGGACCAATGTAAAGCAGCACAACCAGGACCACGAAAGAAGAGACCAAACCCGTAACCTGAAATGCAGCAATAGGTAAAATAAGCAGTTTTATAAATGGCATGCATGCCATAATGGAGAAAACAGGTCCATAAATACTCAAATAACTCGATGTCCTGTGCCCAAGATCATAAAACTAAATCTGGAGACCAGTCTCAAATCTCAATCATCTGATTGGCTGAAATGGCGACCAGTCGCCATTTCAGCCAATCAGATCCTTGAGATTTGAGACTGATCTCAATCTTAGTTATATGATCTTGGGCCCAGGATGATAGTATTAAAATTGGGGAACCAGACTCAAATCTCAAGCATCTGACTAGCTGGTGGGGATAAGTCTCCATTTTAGCCAATCAGATGCTTGAGATTTAAGCCTGGTCTTCAATCTTAGTTTTAAGATTTTGGGCCCTTGTTATGCATTCAACAAGCCTTTTCTACGGCTTTTAATATTTCTATTTGAAATACACAAATATATTTGAAGATGAAGAATTGAAATGCTTTTATAACATTATATTTTTTTTCCTGAAATCCTTTTTCTGAACAGATACCGATGTCATTCTGGCATACGTACCAAGCAGCAATCACATGTGTGTTGAGATATACACGGTTTTCTTAAAAAAAAACACACAGCCGTTTACACCATGTTACTCGATATATACGGGTTTTATCGCATGTGCGACCAGTGTAGATCCAGATCAGCGACATATCCATGTCGTCCGATCTTCATCTATTACTGGTAGCCACTTTGTCCAAAATAACCCTATGAAACTAAAAGAGAACAGTGCACAGATGTGTCGGCTGATCTGGATCTACACTGGTCCCCTTTGGATCACAGCCATATCCCTTAGGGTAAAAGTTAAATAATTAATTATTGCATGTATTAAGTAAAGTGTAACAAATGGTTCCCTGTTGAACATGCAGCTAATGGTACAGACCTGTGTCTTCCCTCCTACAGATTCTTGTACCAGGCTATCTGTCACGGAACCGACGCATACCATAGCGTTCAACAGAGAACCAACCGAATTACATACGCCGAAAGCTATCAGTTCCTATAAATATAGAGAGATTATGAAAACTGGTAGACACCGAACCATACCGTACCTGAGTTTTTCCACCTGCAGCTTCCTGAACCAGACTGCGGGACAGTGAGGCAGCACAGCAATAGCAAGAGAAAAACGAGCTGACGAAATTACACAGACCATTAGCTATCAATTCCTATAAACAAATGTGTTTTAATTTTGAATAAAACATGTATTACAGACTATGAAAGCAGTATTTTTTACTGATAGTTATTTAGTTATCTCGGGTTTAGAAAATTTTTCATCAGAATCATAAAAATGCATCTCAGTAACTTTATCTCATCATTTTGTTATCATCGACATCATCATATGTTTGATTATTGGTATTATTGTGAACTCATCATCGTCATCGCCATCATCATCATCAGCATCAGCATCAGCATCAGCATCATCATCATCATCATCATCATCATCATCATCACCACCACCACCACCAACAACAACAACAACATCATCATCATCATCATCATCAACATCATCATCATCATCATCATCATCATCATCATCACCACCACCACCATCATCATCATCATCATCATCATCATCGTCATCGTCATCATAAATGTAACAATCACCGTCATCACTATCTTCTTTTGAAAGGCGGTTACAAAATTAATTAAGTTTAGACATTTCTTTACCTGATTGGCATTAACTCTATATCCATGCCTGTCTGCGAGTATTTTGGCCATTGAATAGCTTATGGCATAAGCTATAAACCCGATCGTCAATCCATCACCGAGTACTTCCGGAATATACCGGAAGTTTGTCAGCGTCGGCGTTGGCAACCTGCGGAGCACAATAAGACAGAAACGTATAAAACCCATGGCAAACGCGCCTATTCGTTTTCAAATCTCAACAGTTTTCCATCAGTTTCAACTACTCGCGAAGGTTTGAACTCCAGAATAATAATATTTCGTGATAAAACCTACCCCGACGGTATGTCGCCGACCACATGCACTCCAAATTCTTGGCCAAGCTTTGTATAATAAGACACAATCGTGCTCACCGATATCTGTAAAGAAAGAGAATAACACATATTTTTTCGCTTATTCGATTACATTGTATTACATTTTGGCTGTTACTACATATGGAAAGAATATGGAAAGAATTTGCAAGTATCGATTATTTTTTAACTAATTGTTAATTCTGTTACAAGTTTTAATGAAATAATAATAATTAACAGCTAAAATAGCAATGTCGTCTGCTCAGAAATTTACATGCACAGTTCTAGAATACTTACCACGATCAGTTCTAGAACCCTTACCACGGTCAGTCATAGAAAACTTACCACGATCAGTTCTAGAACACTTACCTCGATGAATTTTAGAACACTTACCACGATCAGTTCTAGAACACTTACCACGATCAGTTCTAGAACACTTACCACGATCAGTTCTAGAACACTTACCACGATCAGTTCTAGAACACTTACCACGATCAGTTCTAGAACACTTACCACGATCAGTTCTAGAACACTTACCACGGTCAGTCATAGAACACTTACCACGATCAGTTCTAGAACACTTACCTCGATCAATTTTAGAACACTTACCACGATCAGTTCTAGAACACTTACCTCGATCAGTTTTAGAACACTTACCTCGATCACTTCTAGAACACTTACCACGATCAGTTCTAGAACACTTACCACGATCAGTTCTAGAACACTTACCACGGTCAGTCATAGAACACTTACCACGATCAGTTCTAGAACACTTACCTCGATCAGTTTTAGAACACTTACCACGATCAGTTCTAGAACATTTACCTCGATCAGTTTTAGAACACTTACCTCGATCAGTTCTAGAACACTTACCACAATCAGTTCTAGAGCGCCTACCTCGATCAGTTCTAGAAAACTTACCACGATCAGTTCTACATACTCTTAACAATCACTTACCAAAACAAACAGTTATAGAACCCTAACCACAATCAGTTCTAGAACACTTGCCTCGATCAATTCTAACACATTCACCACAATTAGCTCTAGAACACGTACTACAACCAGTTCTAGCACACTTACCACGATAAGTTCTAGCACACTTACCACGATAAGTTCTACCACACTTACCACGATAAGTTCTATTGGTATCGGCATGATCAGATGTGGTTTACATTCCTTTCTGTTGTTTATTCCCTCTTTTATCAACACAAGAAATAGCAGACAGGTCAAGGACGCCGTGAAGGTCACCATATTTGTATGGCGGATGTTAACAAAGAACTCCGCATAAAACTGCAAGAATAAAAACAACAACGATATTTTTAAATTTGTTGGAAACGGGCAATCGTTTATATATGATTGGAGTTCATAAGCAAAACCATAATTTATCTTCAAAGGTAGAGTTTGAAATGTAGAATATACTTAGTAAACAGGGTCGGATGAAATATTTCCAGGAATAAGGTCTTTTGTGGCAGTCTTAGGCAAATTAGATGATAGTTTCAAACTTTTTAGAATTAATCCTCATGAAAATTTAATATTACTCTTCAAAAGGGGTTTCAAGAAATCCCACTGAGCCCTCTCTGGATCCGCCCCTGCTCACAAACAAATCGTTTATAATTTTTTTGTTTCCATGTCGTCGTTAAGAAACACGATGTATTCAAAATACAGACTTAATTTACATGATAAAATAGTGCTAACTTTCGTCAACTTACGTAAACCAATGCAAATGGACCAAAATGATCGTGAACACGGACGCCAAATAAATGCTTGATTTGGCTTGAGAACACGTGCACGGCTGCTCCGGTGGTGAACCCGCTGATGAAAGGATCCGACATAAAACCAGCCATAAAGCCTAGTCGGGTTGCGCCCAATATCAGCTGAAACACAACAACATAGCAATAAATGACTAACACTATGTTCTTATGACATCTTCTGATAATAAGATTCATAAGAAAATTTCAAAAGTCTGTTTGATATACTGAAACGGATGACAACTATGGCGTTCTTTTTGATACGCTGAAATTTCCTACAATGTTAGTACTCTAAAACTGCTTAACAAGCGTGACATTCTTTTTAATACGCTGAACTGCCTTGCAACTATGATCATTTTGATACGCTGAAATTGCCCTCTTGTTTGATACCCTGAAACTGCTTTAAAATTGTGAACATTCTTTTTGATACGCTGAAACCTCCTCGCAATTTTGATATGCTGAAACTATGACGATACTTTTTGATACGCCGAAAGAGCCTTACGTTTATGACCTTTCTATAAAGTTGATATTTTCATGGTAACTTCTTGATTAAGACTGGATATATTAAAAGTATTTTGTAAAGTATAAATGTCGAGGTAACGAACCTGCATGCACCCTACCACGAACGTCACAGACAGCGCGTGGCCCAGCTTGATTGGATTTGCGTAACCTTCTGATGCGTAACTTTCGGTTACCATTGGCTGGATATGTGGATTAGCGGTCGTGGTCGAAGCATTCAACATCAGCGGTGGCCTTTGTGTGGCATTGGTTAGGATTTTCGCACCTACGTGAGACTGGTAGCCCTTGTTGACAACCTGCCCAACCATCAGGCTTATCACCGCAAAAGTACCTAAAATATCAGTTACATGTTTTCTTCCGGATCAAAGGTGTTAACATAGATGTATTCGTAAAGTACGTTCACTTTTCAATTTTTTTCTCTTAACTGATCGGTGGTTTTATTTTGCACATTATGATTACATATTGTAATTTTACCGCACATTGAAAAATCTTGTATCTGCTCAACTTGATGACACTATTTCTAAGCATAATGCCTACTGCTCGATCCAGATCAGATCCAGATCAGGCTGTACACCCTGCATTCTGATCCGAATCTCCTGCTCGATCAAGATCAGATCAAGATCAGCATGTACATCCTTGCAGTCTGATCTGAATCTACACTGATAGATTATTGGTAAGTGATTATCTAATGAATCTGAAAGTAAACAGTGTAGATCCAGAATAGCTGCACTTATACTGATATGGATCTTCACTGTTCGCCAATGCGATTAAAGCCGTATTCATAGAATAAAGCGTTATGTTAACATTTCTATATAGATTTATTATATACAAAATGTACAGATAACCCCGAAGACAAACAAATACGATCGCAGCGCCTTGCCAGTGGCAGCGCCTAGCCAACCATGCAAGAGACAGGCAAAATACATACCATCTGTATCCCATAGAAAGGGAGTTCAAGTATGCAAATCAAAAGTCAACCATTATGAGTATGATTGACATTCTACATGGTTTAAAATTAGCATATTACCATAAAGGGAGGTAATTGAAACTGATAACTGTACTGAAGTTAAAAATGGAGAGACTTTTTTTATCGCCGCCACACGGCACTTGTCCACTGCTTTAGTGATATATTAAATGTATTAATGTAGTATATATAAAATGTATAGATAACCCTAGACTAGCCACTGGTCTGATTATAAGTTTCTTTCTCCTTTTATATTTTTATGCACCATAACAAAAGGATTTATTGTAGCCAGTCTATTTCTATCCTACTGCTTTAAGACAGATGTCTGTATTGTCAAGTTATGCTTCAAGAC
This sequence comes from Corbicula japonica, assembly GCA_038501625.1. Taxonomy (NCBI): domain Eukaryota; kingdom Metazoa; phylum Mollusca; class Bivalvia; order Venerida; family Cyrenidae; genus Corbicula; species Corbicula japonica. The sequence goes on from JAZAYU010000014.1 coordinate 5,315,327, forward strand.
AGATGTCTGTATTGTCAAGTTATGCTTTAAGACAGATGTCTGTATTGTCAAGTTGTGCTTTAAGACAGATGTCTGTATTGTCAAGTTGTGCTTGTTGTGCTTTAAGACAGATGTCTGTATTGTCAAGTTGTGCTTTAAGACAGATGTCTCTATTGTCAAATTGTGCTTTAAGACAGATGTCTGTATTGTCCAATTGTGCTTTAAGACAGATGTCTGTATTGTCAAGTTGTGCTTTAAGACAGATGTCTGTATTGTCAAGTTGTGCTTTAAGACAGATGTCTGTATTGTCAAGTTGAAATCCAGGGAGGGATGTAGACTGGCTTAAGATTAATAGTTGGAAATTGAAGAAAACAAAATACTTAATCGCCTGGAATTCAGGCTAAGATAATCCCAAAACCATAAAATTTTTATATTGACGTTTGACATACCTATAGACACGTGTCTGGAAGATCCGAAGAAGAAGTAAAGGATCACGGGAAAGAACGATGTGTACAGCCCATAGATTGGTGGTAGTTGTGACAGAAAACCGTATGCCATACCTGAAAATCAAAACGTGACTTTACTAATTTCTAATATGTACTTACTTAGGCTAGTTTAAACAAATCTCTTGTTTTAATTGTTGTTTGCCGTCATGATATCACCCCAGTATTCTCTTGCAAACTAATTACTAATTACTAAGTAATCTTTTACACTTACACATTTAGCCGCAACACTTAAATCAATGAATTTTCAATTATTTGTCTTGTTTACCTCATGCTTAATCCCCACATTCTACCCTTAACAAAAACCAAAAAAGGCGGATTTTGACAAAAACAGGATTTCTTCTTAAATTTTAAGTGAAAAGGGCATTACTATGACAAAATACGTCAAGCGCTATGAATATTGCCCAGATAATTGCTACTGTGGTGTAAGACAGCACACTTCAGTATTAAAGATTTACCTTGAATGGCTACTGAGAAAAAATGAACTGAAACAAAAAAGCTTAATGAAATTTTGACGGCCGCTCGATGCCTAACGGCATTCCCCATTCTTATAACCATTTTTGTTTTTGTTTAAAGAAAACCTGGTTAATGACCGATGTCTTTACTAATAATGAACCTGAGAACTTACTGGAAAACACAAAAATAACTAACCTTGTGGTATATGCATAATTCCGACGGTGAGTCCTGCAACGACGTCTTGAAGTAGATTCCGTTTAATACTATAGCGCCGCATAACTCGAATAAAGGGAAATAACTCGTGCATTACTTTGCTGGCACAAGTTCTGGAACACTGTGGTCGAGGACAACATTTTTTCGTCTCTTGGATGATGGATTTCGCGTGATGTTTAATGTGTAAGTTCTTTTCAATACTGGCACGAATGCGTTTCTGCGAAGCATCTAACATTTGAACACGGAATTTGCGCTTCTGTGTTTTGGAGAGCAGCGCCTCGCGTAGATCTCTGTTTATGCTAGCCATTGTGGATTTTTATCGATTTTTCAATATCTTAAAGTAAGCACTTACTAACACTGTTTAAAACACAATCTAATATATTAGTTTTTTAAACGAAATGTCTCAATTTAAAAAATTAGAATTCCGGTTCAGTTGCATCAAATACATTTCCGATAGATTCGTACAAATGTTGTAGAGCTAAGATTAAACAATGCACTGTTTGAGAAAGCCAAACTATTAACGTAAAGATAAACATCGTTTGTAAATATAATTAGATAGTAAATGAATTTTTAATCCATAAAATTAAATGTTCACAAAATAACGCGATCAGATTTGCACTAACTCTGATATTGTCAGGCGCAGTGAATAAATGAAAACGTTATGTGCCTGTGCACATGCGTTTAAAAACAATATTTGACCAATTTTAACAATAAATCTTTGTTTTAAATAAAAAATCGACATGTCACTGATTGACAGCCGATCACTTTCATCAATTGAAATCGATGATTATTGCAAATTTTAAAACAAATTCTCTCTTTTTTAATCGCCTTCAGCAAACTGTACATGACACTTTGAAGATGTCTACCGATTAAATTTAGATAAGACTGTAAATCGCTTCATAGTCATATATTTCGATTATGATGATAATATCTGGTTAAACAATATTGTATAATTACAAATTCTACATTAAATATTATTTAAATTAATTAGCCCAAATTACTAACGGGGCCAAGATTTCAGGAAAGTGGGCTCGTTTTGGGGCTTATGTTAGTAACATGATAATTTCCAACATTCTGCATCAAATCTCCATGAAAAATAAATATTGCTGCCCAAAATAGGAGGCTTTTGGCAGCCCCACTGAACCCCCTTTGGATCCAACCTGACTTACAAAACTATAGAACTCTTGCTTATAATGTACAACTAAGGATATTGCTTATAATGTACAACTAAGGATAATATGGTCTTCATCACGTTCGCAATTAACGTATAAATTTCTAAACCCAGGCAAGTTTTTTGGAAGGGAAATTAACGTATATTTCTAAACCCTGGCAAGAATTTCAGGGAGTTTCGTCGGAGGCATTCTTGGGGGTAGTTTCATAGTAATTTTCAACTTTTTGGCCAAAATCTCCATTAAAATTATAGGTATAGCTGTCCAAAGAGTGGTCTTGAGCAACAACACTGAACCCCTTGTGGATCCGCCCCTGAACCCAGCTCTGAACCATTCAAACAGACATAGGCAGACTCTTGCTTTAATATTTGGAATAGACTTCCCATTCACAAGCATGTCATTACAGCTCTTCAAGTGCAAGTATCAGAGTTCAAGATTATAATCCGGAGACCACCCTCAAATCTCAACCATCTGATTGGCTGAAATGGCGACTTGATTTGATTTGAGACTGATCGCCAATCTCAGCTTAATGATTTTGGGTCCTGATTAATTTATTTTTAAATTGAAGCTATACGTTAAAATATATATAAAAATTAAAAAAATATTATTCTAAAATGTATCTCAAAAAGCTCGGTGTCAGTGTGAATCGAACCCCTCACGGATAAAAGTTCGGCAAAAACTACCTGGAAGTGTTAACTGCGCTATCGAGGCGATGCGATATGGTGTTGACAAAATAATACCCTTAATGCGTAATTTTGCCTTTACCAGTGTTTACATAATTGTAAACATTTCCAAATTATCTTAGTTGACCAATAGATTATCAATATATTTTATTTTGCCTAAATTATTGTTCTACAATGCTTTCTTTTTAGTCTACTACAATACCAAACCTATATATCACCAAAAATATTGAGCTGGATTTTAAACTCAATTCAAAGTGACAAAAAGATACATACATTGTAGTTAGGTTTTAAGAATATATAATATAATACTTATGTTTTAAATACCGTTTGTAATTTTTTTTATCTGTATATTCTTATTAAAAATTACCAAAATCTGTTTAAGTAGAAATCCAGCTATTTGAGAGTGAACTCAACTTAAATTCTAGAATAGCTCAGCAGGATTAGGTTTTATTTAAAATATTTCCATTTAGAATAGATAGATTGTGTTTTTATAAAATTAAATTTTATTATTATTTATTATTATATTCTTATTTAGTTCTTTTACTCTAAGAAAAATATAAAAATGTTATCAGAATTTAATTAAAAATGTTGAATTGAAAATTAAGTTTAAGCATAAGATTGATACTGGGTCCAAATCTGCAGAATCCTGCGGTCCGCGAAGGATCAAACTTGTTCGTGGTTTACAAGAAAGATGTGCCAGCAAGGTGACACCGGTCATATTGACTGTTGATGAGGTAATTTATCGATGTCAAGCCACTGCACAATGAGACGTTTAGCGCGCCACCTGTCATATATCACAATCCATCAAATCCCGCAAACTACTAATGACACATTCTTTAATTTTCTCTTAAAAAATTATCTATACCGAGAAACGTACGTTTGATTATACAGTTTAGTATGTTTTATCACGGAACGTAAACCAACTATAGTCCCTCCATTCACTTAATAGGGAAGTATACACCACCACCACCACCAACAACAACAACAACAACAACTACAACAACAACAACAACAACAACAAATACAACAACGAATACAACAACGACGAAGACGACGAAAACAACAACAACAGTAATATGGAGGAAAATATCAGTTTCACTCCTTAAATAAAATCGATAATTCGGTTAATCAAAAAATTGTCTGAAAGATTTTATTGTATGTTTTTTCGTCAAACAACTCTGAAAAATTTGAAGAGACGTTATAAATAGTTAGGCAAAACAGTGAATATAGTTTATTTCTCTGGAATAACAAAATAAAAAACTATTTTATATTCTTAAGATCGCAACTATCTTTTATATCATACCGATAAATAGTAACCAATTAATCAGTTTAATGTTGCTGATGATGTTGATGTTGTTGTTGTAGCAGCTGCTTTTGTTGCTTCTGTTGAAAAGTGTTTGACTTGACGTGCATAGCACACTGTTTATATCTGGAACAATTGCAATTTTTGTTTACATTATACCGGTTCTACTTGAAGAACAACAGAGTGACTAAACATAACTACTATTGCTAGTAGTTTTTGTCATGACCAGGACTCTAGAATATTTGACAAAATTAAGGCACGCCACGGGAAAAGGTACCTTCGGGCAGTTGACGTCAATCCTTGAAACGACGTCATAAAGTTGAGCAGACGACATTAAATATCATGCAATTCTTGAAACGACGTCATAAAGTTGAGCAGACGACATTAAATATCATGCAATTCGCGGTAAAAATACCATTTAATTGTCAAAATGTGTAACAAAATCACTGTTTTGTTATGAGAAAATAATAGAAATTTGAAAGTTCTTTCCAAATATAGTAACAACAAAAATGACACAAAAAATGACCGAAGGTACCTTTTCCCGTGGCGTGCCTTTGTTAATATTACCGATTCATAATCACAGCAGAGGGAAACATTTACAGTACTAGTACACTGTTAATAAAGTTGTTACTTATTTTTGTGGCGGACAGGAATATACGGGTTCTACGTGTAGAACAATATTTGTAGTAAATGCTATAACATAATAACTTTTGCAAGCAGTGTTTGTCGTGACCAGGTCCCAAGATTATAAAACTGATAATTGAAATCAGTTGAGATCCTTGAGATTTGAGACTGGTTTCCAATCTCAGTTTTATCATTTTTAGCCAATGAATCAAGAATACTTAACAAGTATTACAGATTCCTGCCTTGGTTATAGACAAGTCTGAATTCGTCTGGAATTTTCGATCGCATCAATTATCACAATTTTCGCATCGTTTTCACATGATTTTGTAGTTTTAGCTTTGCATTTCGGTAGGTTATTATTCGTATGACCAAGTTTGCAATTCATGTTTAAAGGGAAGCTAGTTAATACGCATACACATTTTTTAAAATTAAAATAATTTTTTTTCTTTATTTTTCAAATAAAGGGATACAGTACCAAACAGTTAAATACAGGATCTCCTTCCGAAAACGGGATTTCGATTTTTAATTTGTAATCTTAGCAGATTTGGTCACCTTGGCAACAGGAACAAACTGTGACTTATGTGCTAATAGTTTCTACTGAGTTGTAGTGAAATTTCGGAATAACGTTAATATTTATGTCAACTTAGAATAAAAATAAAAAGGAAAAAAGTAAGTTTTAGTTAATGGTTTCTTAGTTATAAACACAGCAATTTCGTGGAATAAAAAGAGTATATATAAGGACAATATATGTGTGCTAAAGGTAAAGCCATTTGCTGATTGTCATTTATTTTTGCGACACACATATTCTTTTCCGGTACAACGTTCTAATTTAGTTAAAGTAACTTTAAACGAAGTAAAATCTTTTTTTGCTAATTATGCAAAAGTCCTTCTGTACTAGAAATGTTGATAAATAAAGTTATTTTTTATTTACAGACTAGTTGTAAGAATGGCGATATAATTTGAAGAAAGAATCACCTATCGTATCAGAGACTCTAAACCCGTCACAAGTGTTCGTACAGTTCCTTACTCGCTAGAAAGGATACAGAAAACCTAACATAATGCCTTGGTGGATGAAAGAGAAGGGGACGATTCACCCCGCGAAGGCCGGGCTTCAGACGTCAATGTCCAGCTCGATGGCGTCTTTATCGCCTTCACAGCTTAACGCCGCCATTATGGACATGTTGAATGTAAACAACACCGGAAACCGATGTCAAAACGCATGTAGAGGTCAGTTCCTTCACATTTTTATGTTTTATTTAGCTTAAAGTCTCGATTGTTGGCTTGCTTGCTGTTGGACATTGTTGGCATAGAGCTCGAGTAATTGTTTGTCATTGCGATGACATCCTTGGTACAAGTCTTCATAATAGAGTTCTTTCACATTGTTACCTCCCCTTAGCGCTCTCTAAAATTGAAGAGCATATTTAGTCGATAAATGCACGCGAGGGGGCATCGTTTACTATTGTTAATATGACTAAGTGATTATAAAATTAAGAAAATGTTGATTAATCATTTCAAATTTATAAATAAGTAAGTTCAGACAAACAACGAAGAATAAAAAAAACGCTATGATCATTTACAAGCACATCAAGAAAGTTTATGCGCATTTTAAACATTGTTTATCGCGGTATTTTCAGGACGCGAGTATCCGACGGATTTGTTCGGGTTTTTTTTATGAAAATACACACGTGAATTGTGTTTACTAAAAATAAATCTGTATAATTGACAATTCAGACGAACATTATCGGACATTTTACCGTTTTACGGCATGTTTTTTGTAACGCTATAATTTATAGTGGAATGAGACATAATTATATTCTTATGTAGCTCGTCGGCGACTAGGTTGATATGTGTTTTGCGTGTTTTGCTTTTGAGAAAAAATATTACGTATTTACATAATAGGATGATTCTAGCTACAACCCGAGAAATCGTTAAATTGATTGAACCAAACGAATATTGCCGGACGGCAGGCCAACCAAAACCTACTTTAAAAAATCCAGAGAGTTTTGTTGTGTTTTTTTTAAATAAAAACTATTTGATGTTGAAGTTCGTAATTGTTGTCGGTGAAGGTTTTGAAATATAATATTTTCATTTCTGTTTAAAATCAAAATGACCATGGACCAAAACAAATGGACGGGACTGCGATATTCAGGTCCGAGTTTAGTTTTATGACACTTTGCTGTTGTGTACATGTGTGCCCGAGGCAGCGTGTCACTATCACGTAATCTCTCAATAAACAGGAAATTGTGGAGCCGTGACCAAGACCAAGTTTCTTAATATTAATTAATATAATTGTAAAACCCATTCTTAATTCAGTTAAATTTATGTTTCATTAATTATCCTTTTCAATATTTTTAAATCCTGAGATTTTGCCTGAAAATCCTTAGATCCGGAGAAGAACCTTACGGTCCGGAGAGTTCAGATAAAATCCTGAGATTTTGAAGGTCTGCGGACATTTTATCTTCTTTCTACATCATTCCCGTAACACGTAGATATTCATGAAATGCGACTTAAACTAATGTCTATTGACTATGACTGACGATTTAATAAAAAAAAGATGTTTATAATAACATGAATAACTTAATAAGCTTAACGGGCGTTGAATACAACGACGATACATTGCTGAATTCATCCGTTTACCTCCAATTTAGAGAGATCATGTAACATAAAATATATTTCTTGAAGTAAACGCATTTTGTCAGAAAAACTCGATACGCTTATATATGTGTCTGTGGAAAATATACAGTAACGTGTAATCCACAATGTATTTGTTTTCATATAAGACTTCCCGATTCAAAGTGGCAACCACGTCTTTGATTGTTTTACGCTTTTCACAGTCAAATCTGCCGACCAGACGTTTTAAGCCTATTATATTCGGAAATTCTAAAACTCGAATTTATTATGCTTTATCATAATTATTATTATAATTTATCATTAGCTTTAAGACGACACCGTGATCATGTCTGTTCATTCTGTTAGCAATGACACAGTTAAATGCCCCCTCACTTGTCGGTTTAGGATAAAACCAATATTTTCCGCACCTAACGTGGCGTACGACGCATGCGCACAACAATGTGAAAGACCTCTATTATATGTTCTGTTCTGTTCAATTCTGTTCTGTTCTGTTATATTGTGTTCTTCTGTTCTGCTCTACTCTGTTATGTTCCGTTCCTATTCGGCCTTACCCTGCAAGACATGTTGGGCCTTTTAAGTTCTTGATATTTCACAGGGTCTAGATAAAAATGCGTATGATTTATGAGCATAGTCATCAAATGATAAACAAATGCATTGATATTATAAAATGCTCTTTTTATCTATTTTATTTTCTAATATGTAGTGTATATGTGACCATTTTGAACTCGTTGTTTAATTTGTAAAATTCTACAAGTTATTTAAAAAGAAAACCGTCGGCACATACCCCACTTTGTCTACAGCTTACGTAAATCAAATGATAAATGGAAAATGAACTATTTGTTAAAACATCTTTGTTTTGGAAATATAGATTAGGTCGGGAGGGATTATATACGTCGTTTAACATAATAAAATAATAAAGTTAAACCACATTTTATCATATTTTACTTAAAATGTTTTATATAATAACTACAATTTTAAGTGACTTAATCGATGGTTCTGTGAACCGAGTGTAATATGTAATATCACGTTCAAATTAATATTAGGGTACTTAAATTAAAATATAACTTCAAAATGGACTTACTTCCATTCTTACTAACCTCTATTTCGTAACTTACAAAATGGCTCGCCAAATTTCGTAATTACGTAACCTACTAACCAAACGACTACTAAATAACTTTCGACCGAACTACTGACCGACCGACATACCGACCTACCTACCGACCTACCTACATACCGACTTGCCTACCTACCTACCGACCGACCGACCTACATACCTACCGGCCTATCTACCTACATACCGACTTATCTATCTACCTACCTACCTAACTACCGACTTGCCTATTTATCTACCGACTTGCCTATTTATTTACCTACTTCATAATTATTAACTCTGAGTTACTTACCTTTAACTTTAAATGTTTATTATATATCGCATTAAAATTTATTATTTTCCAGGAGACCCAATAACAACAGCAGGCCAGAGAAACCAGATGATTAAGATGTTGGCTATAATCCTGATTCCGGTCTTGATCCTTGTTGGCCTGACCGGTAACTCGTTCGGTACAACACTTAACAATTACCTGTATTCGAACTCCATCCGGTCCACACTTCTCTTCAGGTTAGTATGGAACCGCCGTAGTAAGCCATATTGCCGCATACTATCTTAATATTGTTGCATAGGTAGGTAACCATAGTATGGACGAAGGCTATTTTTTACTTTCAAAAACATTAATAGTTAATATAATATCAAAACAAACTATCCTGACATTTTATTGAAAACCAGGGTTACTTAAGTACCATTTAGATGTTGTTGTAAACCTCTTATGATGCTAAATGGTCATTACGTATAATATTACTTACCATAAAGCACAGTGCTGAATTAACATCATAGAGTCGGATGCAAGTTAGAGAAAGTGATATGTTTGGGGAAGTCCAAGGGTAGTTCTATCATAAATCCAACTTTCTGGCCAAAATCCACAAGAAAATCAAGTAGGCCCGTTTTTGGCCCCTCAGAAAGAAGGTTCGAGCTACCCTACTGAACCCCCTCTGGATCCGCCATTGACTGCAGACAATCCTACGTATTGCATTGTAAAATAGCTCGATCAAATCTAATAAGTTTTAACCATCGAAGGTAAATGTTAACTAATTCTACAACATTCATCATATTATTTAAAATGTTGCTTTTTTAACTAGAAAAAAAATGTAATTTTACGTTCAATTATGACCGAAATAATAAAAACCGATATAAATGTTTGTATGTGTTTCTTTTCAACCGTCGATTTCTTTTGTTGGCTTTTTCAGTCTTGATATGGCGTATATGATTCGAGCACTTCAGCGCGAGCGCGATGGAAGCGCCCTCTATCTTAGTTCCATCAGACCGGAAACCAAAGGGTTCCTTCTTGAGCGTTACCAGGATACAGACGAAGCGGTTCAAACTCTACCGTATTGGCCGTCTTCTCTGAGCAGTACACGGTCTGAATTTGATTCCAGCGAAACCTTCCTCAAAACGCTGAATCGACACAGGTACATTTAAATCTTTTCCATTGCCATAAGCTTACAACGAAATCTATCGTGCACGATAAGGACCAAAAGATATCCGATAACCTTGCACCGATACATAATTCTGTACGTTTTATACGAATTGTGAAGTTGAAACGATAAGTTTAATATTCACGATGTTAAGAGAATATATGTGCACCCGTGAATATGCGCCTGACTTGTACATTTATAAGTGCATCGCCAAATTTGTTTGTAGGTGCACCTCTAATATCTTTTGTGACTTTTCATGCGCCATAGAAATCGATTTTAGTTCAAAGTTGCATCCAACATATCTTAGACTAATAATAATTGCAATCTTTGAAATTAACTCGGTATTTTTGCTGCTCTTTTGTTATTAATAAGTAAAATCAACATATTTGAATTTAATAACTTTTAAAAATTCTAAAAGCAACAGCAATTTTAAATGTATGTGTTTGTTATGGTCATTTTGTCAAAGAGTACGCGCCCCTGTACATTCAGTACAAAGCTACTTTGAACGTCGTTGAACACGATGCTTATGTATGCAATATTTCATAATAAAATTAATTTTGTCGTGTTCAGTGGCTAATAAAGTTCAATTTTCATACAATTTAATATCACAGTAGCGTTGTTTGTGCCGTGTGGCGGCTGTGAAAGGTCGCCTCGCACATTTAATCATTCCTGTTATCAGTTACGTTCTCTAAAGATCATTGAGCACGCTACTTTCTCTGCAATATTTTCATATGTGTCGTTTTCAGTGGCGTTCAAATTTCCATTTCATCTTTTTAACGCTTTTAAATGTCATTTCTAGATATGAACTGGACACCCTACAAGTCACTTTTCATGACGAGCTAATTACCTATTCCGACTGGATTGAAGTTTTCATCAAGTGGTTCTACAAGTCTATTACTGAAGCCAGAGCCGAAAAGGTGATTTGAAGTTTGCTTTTTATGTCATTTTTGCCTTCCTTATGTATATATGCTTATTTATGCTAAATCTCTTTAATTTCATATAAAATTTGAGCAAAATCAGTATTATTATATTTTATAACAACGATAACGATGGTATAACAATGAAATGAAAAACACTTCGGTTGGATATGTTCTATAAAATGGGATTATAAAAAGATAGTAGGGCAGCGTTTTCTGTTTTACAAATTGTGTCACGTCTCGGTGGATATATGTATATAAAACAACGTCTTTGTGGGTGTCGGTGTTATTTCAATGTAATAAGGAACTAAACTCCATTTCAGCGGATCAGATGATTGATCTCCAGTTAGTTTTACGATTTTGGGCCATGCCATCGATTAATCTTTTTTTTACTTTGATAACCATATGCAATAATTTATCTCCGAAACTGAGTTGAAAGCATCTAAAAAACTGACAAAAGAACACTATATCTTTTTTTCAAATAATGCAAACATAATTTTCTTGTCAAGGTATGGAAGGCTTTTGTTGCCTACCAAGAGCTACTGGTCGCCTCGGAATATCTTGGACGAGAACGTGCTATGGGTGTGATATTTTACACACTTGGAGAATTCCCTACTCGAGAAGAGTATCTTTATTTCGTTGAGAGTCAGGATACCTCCAACGCTTCGTTCGCCGCAGCGCGACAATATTCCCAAATCGCCAAGGAGATTTATGATGCAAAGATTAAGGATAATCCCGACATCATGAGAACCATCAAGAATAAGCGTGCGGAGATTCGATCTCGAAACACTGGTGCAGACGATAATACAGACGGTTCCCTTGATGAAGCGAAGTATTGGTTCGAAAATATGACGTATTTCCAGGTATATTAACCACGCCCTGTAGTATGTAATTGACAAAATAATATATAAAGACATGATTGAATGGATAAATCAGTGTGTATATTAATGCAAGTATACATGTCATTGCGTATTCGTTACAATAAAGTTAAACGACGAACTATTTTATCAGTTTCAAGTTTATTGGCAATAATCGGCAAAATCATGCCTTTGGCCATTTACATTATTACATTATGGCAAAGACACAAGCATAATTACAAGCATATAGCATAATTACAAAACAACAACACACAATCACATTATCAAATTCAATCATTATGCAACCTTTATACTCTTTAATTCAAAGTTTCGGACACGTGTCCTTTATCAAGAAAAACAGATTTTTACCAAAAAATTTATATAAAAACTTCTGTATTTTCTTCATAAAGGACAAGTGTCCAAAAATGTGAATTAATTTAAGATTATGTATAAAGTTTACGTAGTTATTACTGACCTTTTTTGAAGTTTTTATGCATTTTAGTTATTTTATTTATTAGTTTAAAAAGGCACTTCGATTTAAAAGAATATGTTTCTTCAATGTGTCACAGAGCGAAACCTACGCGTAATTCACAATCAATACCTGTGATATATTAGAATTATACAAGGCTTGCACGAAGCTATCCATTAACAAATGATTAATTGTTTTATACCTATATTGAATTCATCATACACACATGCAATTCAATGCTATTGTTATGTTTTCAATATCTTCTCAGGACATAATCAAAGAAGCTCAGGTCTCGTTGGCGCTTACAATCGATGGTTTACTAGAAGCACGACAGAAAACCGATCTGACAAACATCGTAATCATCTGCATTATCTTCAGTGCCGTGCTTATTCTCTGCCCTATCATCATCTACGCTGTGTACAGTCTCACTGTGGAGATCCAGAGATGCTCCATTCATATCGCTGACAGGTACATCGGTTTTACATTTACTTAACATACTGTTAAGAGTAATAATTATATTTCCAGGAATATTTGCTGTTAAGAAAAATAGTTACATTGCCTGGAACATATACTGTTAAGAGAAATAATTATATTTCCAGGAATATATATTGTTTAGAGTTATAATTACATTGCCTGGAATATATACCTTAAGAGAAATAATTACAATGACAGGAACGTAAACTGTTCAGAGTAATCAACATATTTCCAGGAATATATACTGTTAAGAGAAATAGTTACATTTCCTGGAACATATCTTGTTAAGAGTAAAAATTATACTGCCTGGAATTTATAATGTGAATCTTGAACATATACTGTTAATAGTAATAATTATATTGTCTGAAAATTATACTTAAAAGGGTAATATTTATGTTGCCTGGAAGAAATAATATTAAGAGTTATATTTTTTCCAGAACTTATCATGTTAAGAGTAATAATAGTCTTCGTTGATACCTTAATAGTGTTGATTTGTGAACAAGAAGAATAAAAATTCCTCTCTCAGAATTGTTAAAACTGGTTGTGTTGATAATGTATCGACCCTTTTCAAAACTGGGTCAACCTGAGTGGAAAACTAGGTCACTAGGTCAACGTAACAGAAATATCTTGTCAACACAGTAGAAGTCATAAGTTTTATCTAATTATCGTAATTGTTAAAATGTTTGTGTCTTGGCTGTTGTCGAAACTCGTTCAGTCTCAGAGTAAACCTAGGTCACTATCTTTTTAGCATAGTACAGGGTGTCCAACGTATTCGGTTTTTGCGGAAAAGTAAGTGAGGGACATGTTCTGTGTCACTAGGTCAAACTAAAAATATTTTGTCAGCATAGTAGATCTTGTAAGCCTTATGTGAATACTAGTGTTAATGTGTGTATCGGCCATTGTCGAAACTGGGTCAGCCTGAGTGTAAAACTAGGTCAGTGGGTCACCTTATTTACATGCATTAGCGGTCACTTATTCTTTCTTTTATTATTTAACTTCCGAAGCATACCTGTGTTAATGATGCATATGTATTACATAACATTAATGTTTCAGAACCAAAGCCCTTAGCAAAGAGAAGAAGCGGACAGACACATTGTTGTATCAGATGTTGCCAAAACAGGTTGCCGAGCAACTCAAACAGAACCAGGAAGTAACGACAGAGGAGTTCGTGCATGCAACCATCATGTTTAGTGACATAGTTGGCTTTACCCAGATATCGTCTAGGAGTTCTCCCTTACAGGTTGTGCGAATTCTGAGTTTCATTTTATTTAAATGATACGATTGTAAATTATTAGAAATTTTAATAAATTCTTCAGTCGCAACAGCATAAACATGTTCAAAAAGTTTCTAATATTTGTGTGGGTATTAATAAAACTTCAATTAATATGAAACAAATCACACACCTAAAATTTAATAATTCACTTTTTGTCCGCATTTATCTTTTAAAAAGACGTTGATTGGACACGTGCACTGTCGTCAATCGTCTTCGGTTTGTGATTTAAATAATTTACAAAAGTTTTAAGTGAGTTCGTTTTTTTGCTAAAAAATGCATTTCATGCAATCAAACCTAAAGTGACCCAAACATAACCTTGAATAACTTCCTTTGTTTTACTGAGAACCTTCTAAAGGAATAAAAACATTGAATTCTAAATAATCTACAGCACTTACCTTCTTATAAATCTGCAAAGTATCATAGTTTGTAATTACCTCCCTTTTTATTAAAGACTTTTATTGTTGAACCTGTGGAAAACGTAAATAGTACTTCATTGTTTTTAAACAGTCGGCCGAGATTAACAGGACATCGAATTATTGATACCATTGCGAAGTAGATCACTTAAAAGCCTTTCTTGACATAGGCAAGAAACTAAACTATGATACATTCTAAAAAGCATGAAAAACTTTGAGTGTATGCTATATCGAGATTAAAAGTACGGTGGTGTGTGTGGCTCCCGTTCTCAGACTTAATAGGTTTGTCCAATCTCACTAAAGTCAGATCTAACAAAAATGTTAGATCTGATGACGGCCTGCAGACACCGTACATAAGTAAAAGCGGTTTTCCCTGACTATTTTTAGAAATTGTTAACGCTGGAACCAAATTTATAACGCTCGCAAAATGATCTGAAGATGTCATTACATTAGAAATGAATGCAATTCTACATAAACACATATATCAGTAAAAAAATGTCTTACGCAGGTTGTCATCGTTCCATGGTTTAAAACACTGAGTTTACTTTCACTTTTTCGATTTTGTAGGCGATAAAAGCACGTTATAGTTACTCGTTGTCAGATCCTGATAGCGTAGCGGTTTTCAGGAAATGATTTTAATCAGATTGAGGTTTGTCATTTCTTTTTCAGATCGTAGAAATGTTAAACACGATATATTCCTGCCTGGACGACCGTATCGAACTTTATGACGTGTATAAGGTGGAAACGATCGGTGACGCTTATCTAGTAGTCTCAGGTAAACAAATAAGTTCCTTGTTACTGCATTGATCTTTTCGGTGTCGTATAATGATTGAAATGTTTATAAGGATTTAGATTGTGTATGAAGTTGTTGTGGAGTTATCTAGCTAGGCGCTGGTGCCGTGCGGGTTCGATCCCATCGGCGACATATATCATTTTGATCTTTTAGGATGTTTAAGGATTTGAACAACACAAATCATGTTTTTAAAATAAAATAGTGTATGCAGCAAGACATTATGTGGTTCAAAAGTGCTTAAATAATATTTTAAAACTTAAATATGATTAAAGTCTCGACTCTTGTAAACAAGCTGGTTAATCCAGAATAACCAGCTGTATCAGACATGGTTTGCTATGTTCATTCCCAACATAAGCCTGGGCCCAAGACCATAAAACTGTGATTAAAAATTTGCCTCCATTTCAGCCAATCAGATGCTTGAGATTTTAGACTGGTCGCTTTTTTTAGTTTTATGATCTTTGGGCAAGAAATGACTAGAAAATATTGAGGGAATTTTAAATAAAATAACTTCATCAACTATTAATGAAGAACATTTAAAATTCACAGACGCCTTGAAAAACGAGTAGTTTTTGTTACTATAAGGCTCTTTACACATAACAGATTAAGAGCGTAGATATTGAAAACGCCTGCTATACTTTTAGGTGTTCCTAATCCGAACGGAAAGCTGCATGCCTCGGAAATAGCCTCTCTGTCATTGGATATCTTGGAACACGTGAACCGGATGGAGATTCCGCACATACCCGGAACTTACGTCAGACTCAGGATCGGTTGTCATAGCGGTATATTTGTTGCAATACATTTTACAAGGAAATAATTCAAATACATGCCAGAACCAATAGATATTAACTTGTAAATTGCTTAACGTGTGCAAATGAGTTAAAATGATAAACTTTTTTATTTTTAATCTGGTTTTGCACATAAAATTTTGAGTATGTGTTTTCAGATAATATTTTTATTTATAATATTTTAAACATTCTCTTTGATTTTTTTTAAAACAGAAAAGAAACTATAATAAAGTGAGGAATTAGAAAGTTTGTACGTAACATAACATAACACAGCGTAACGTAACATAACATAACGTAACATATCCAACATACATAACATAACACAGCCAACACAACATAACACAACACAACAAAACATTACAAGAGATAACATTTGCATAGTATATCATAACAAAACATACTTTTTATTTATACATAAAATTGAATACATACAACTTAAAACGTTTGTCTAAATAGAACTTTTAATAAATTTATGTATGTTTACTCTCTCAGGTTGTGTTGTGGCAGGAGTGGTCGGAACAAAGATGCCTCACTACTGTGTGTTCGGAGAGGCCGTTAACGTGGCATCCAAAATGGAAGCTCTTGGAAAACGTAAGTCGTGTCTGAATATAATCACACTGGACAGCTTTCGCGTTTAAGACGCGACTTTCGCGCCTACGACGAATTTCTATCGCGTATACAACGCATTTTCATGACATATCCAGACAAGAGCGCCGGGAAAATGCGTTGTATATGTTATAGAAATTCGCTGTAGGCGCGATAGTCTCGTCGTAAGAATTCATCGTAGGCGCGATGGTCGCGTCGTAAACGCGAAAGCTATTTCCAGTGTGGAACTGCATTGTAGTTTGAAAGTTTATCTTATGGTAGATTTTTTTTTTGGTAATTTGTTAGCCATTTTGTTTTTAAAATTTAACGTTTCAAATTTAAATTAAGATTTTCTTGCAATTTGAATATTTAAAGCTATTAAAATGTATACAGTATCAAAATATTTGTAAAATTGTGTTTGACCTTGAATTTTCTTCACTTTTAAGGCTTGCATGAGTATCATGATACTGACAACACTCTGTTGTGTTCTTTTAAAGAACATTCAAACTATGAAGATTAAAATCAACATTTTTATTCTTTTGTCACATACTAGTATTTAAGAGACCAGGCAATTCAACTCAATTTCAAACACAATTGTACAAATATTTCTTATGTTTATATCAGTATAATGATAAATATCATGTAAAAATATTTAATTATTACAATTATAAACAAAGTAATTTTTCAATTTGACATCCCGAGATTGTCATACTGGTCGTATTTTAACAACCCAAATTTGTTTTATACCCTGATGAATAATACCAAAAACAACAATTTATTTAAAGACTTTACTCTTATTTGTTATAATTAATTTTCATTTATCTATTTCAGCTTGCAAAATACATTTAAGCGAAACAACTGCCAATATACTCACCGAGCTTGGCGGATTTGTTGTTCGAGAACGAGAAAACTTTCCGGAAAAGGTTGATATATAACGTTTTATATTTATTACTCTTTTGTGTAATTTTGACTGTATGCATTTCAATTGAATAGACAAACGGAAGATTCACAAACAAGCTTCCGCATCAACTGTTGTTGAACAGTTCTTATACAAAAAAGAAAAGACCAACTAATTATGATAAAGCATCAGTCACCATAACTTATGTTCCCAAAACCTCTACTCCTCCTTAAATTAGCATCTTTTCCAGAGACAGTTTGTTATATCGCTTCTCAGTAATTCATTTTCTGATATCTTCAGTGTTTACACTGAAAGTCGTTCTCGATAATTGACACTAATTGAAAGACCACCTGCAAACAACGGTTTCAAAAGGTGTTATACAAAGTTGACGGTATGTCGGAGAAGCAGTTATATGGGACTTGTGGGTCTGTTTTTTAAGCTAACTATTTGAATCAAACTGCGTCACAGAGCTTTATTTGTACAAATCAATGTTCTTGCTCATAGGCGAGAGGGGCTGTGAAAAACAAATAGCTATACGAAAATATTTTACACTGTGGTTTGCTCATTGTGTATAAATGTGTACATTTGTGTCTCATTTTCTGTGGATGCACCCGCCCTTTGGCTTTGCAATGCTATTAGCTTCTCATGTTTTATATGTTGTGTGCTTTTGTATGCAACATTGAGCCGATGGGTGGGTTGGAGTTGTTTCACCAAGACAACTTGTACTTGTTTTGTGATATGAGAACCTGTTGGGGCAAGTGTGAGGTTGGTGCACGCTAGAACCTGGTTTAAACCCCCAGTGGTGATTTGATTTACAACTGACTGTTCCAAGGCGGTAACCCTCGGGTTCTCATTTTTGTTAATTGTTTGTGGTGTCCTTTTTGAAACTGATCATTTTATTAACCGTGCTCTCTCCCTCTCTCTTCTTCTTGACTGTGTGGGGAGGCTGTTTTTCTGAATGTTGCTATTCCTGACATGCATATTTCACCTTTTTCTATGCGTGGGCATACACATTCTTGGTTTCCGTTAGACACCATTTCTGTGTTTTTTTTTAAATCGTGGATCTCAATTTTCTAAACTACATTCACGAACCATTCTTCATTTTTACTTTGTTTATATTCGTGTATCGATGACACATGTTGTGGTTAGTACTTAAAGGGTGAACGGATTAAAAGAATATAACAGTGAACTAATAATAACAACTGTCTTTGTTTACATTTACTTTAAAGATCCATTTTCTATTTAATTATTACAGTAGCGTTGTCCCGCCCGTGTGGTGGCCGTAAAAATTCTCCCCGTACATTCAAAAGTGATATTATCTATAACGCACTTCAAAGGCTATTGAGAAGGATGCTTACATTACAATGTGTAAATACTGAGTTGATCTCAAACTTTAACTTCGGATAGGTGGCGTGGACAGTAATATACATTGCAATTACTGCTAACGAACAGGTCCAATCAAACCGAGCCCACAATATTTTCATATTTGTCGTGTTCGGTGGCTTTCATATTTCCATTTTCATCTACATATTTAAATGCATCTTTCTTTTACCTAGAATGACCACGATTTGATGATGGCGTTTAAAGGCAACGTACGCACGTACTGGTTGGTGAGCAAAGAAGGCTTTGCACCGATAGACTCCGACTATTCAGCCCAAGATCCTATTGAAACGGATACAAAAGAAGTGTAGGTATGACACGCATTTTACAGATATAGAAATAATGTCGTTAGTACGCTATTTTTACGCGTTTTAACGCTTGACGTGTGCGAATCGTGTACACTCAGAGCAGCCTGCAGATTCGTGCCATCTAATCTGGATCTTCACTGGTCGCATCTAGTTGGAAAAAATGCTTAATGAATGTGACACGAAAGGCCTTATTGTAAATAAACGATTTCATCATGATGGTATTGTCTTAATAAGTAACCTTCGTTAAACAAAAAGATTGCTATTAATATTTTAAGTTGTCGTCTTACCGGAAGTTTACTTTTTCAGCCTGGGACGTTCCCGCTCGGAACTGGGTTTACACAGCATGGATTTCCTATCTCTAGCGTAGTGGAGCTATTACTAAAGCACAAGTTGTTACGTGATTTCCGTCTCTTTAGAAAATAAAACTAGACTCCCATTCCATTCATATTTTTATTATTATATTCTGTGTGAACGATGTTCTGTTGTATGTGTTTTCTGCACAATGGTTGTGAGTTAATCATTAAAGGCCTGGTCCGAATGTTAGATTTGTAAATAAACACACTAATAAAGGTTATGCACCAGGTAAAATTAGTTATTTTTTGTCAGTTTTCCTTATCCAAACGCCGAATTTTTACGAAAATTCTATTGTTTCGAATATGGGAAGATATCACGGGTAAAAATGTCTTCGAAGAGCTGACGTCGAACCAAAAATGACGTCATAAATTGAGCAGACGAATTCGATTATGATGCATATGCTGTAAAAAAGTATACATAATTTCGTCAAAACCTGAGACAAAATCACTTATAATTATGAGAAAATTAAAGATAATATATGAAGGTGGTTTCCAAATATAGCAAATATACAAACCTAAATGTATAAATATATCACAGCGACACCTTTTCCTACGGTGTTCCGTTAAGGCCATCGTTGCTTTGCCCTGTCAATGGCGAGACCACGAAAACGCGATGGGAGAACGCGAAACAACGATGCGAGGTCGCGAAAGTACGATGCTGCGAGGGCGCGATATTAATATCGCGTTCTCACATCGTACTTTCGCGATCTCGCATCGTGTTTTCGCGCTCTCGCATCGTTGTTTCGCTATCTCGCATCGTGTTTTCGCGCTTTTTGTGTTCTCGCCCAAGAGGTCGACAGCGCGAAACAACTATGGCCCTAACGGAATTCCGTATTTCCCCCCGTCGTGTCTCACATATAACGTCAGAGTCTAATATATGTTACATACAGCGCCCTTCGTGTCATCATTATCACGCAATGGATTCGACGACAAAGTGAAAGTAGTAAAAAACGTTTGATAGCTTAAACCAGAAGGACTTTTTAAAATAAGATTTAATTATTGCAAACGGTAGATTTTAATTCCCTTGAAACGCTTGGCCAGAGAAAACCTCGTGCCAACGCTTTAGCTGGAAAGTTATTGTTGCGGGTGAGTGGGTGGGAAAGTTCCATTCCTATATTTTATCTGCGGGGTTCGGAGTAACCTTACAACACGTAAATATTACAAAGCTAGCCGTTCAATAAATATTTTAATAAAATAATATATTAACACAAGTACACATATTTACAATTCGTTTAACTTAAATATATTAATAACTATGTATAGTTTGTTATCGATAACTAGACAGTCACGTGACAGACCAGCTACTTTAAATATGGTTTATCTGCAAAATGTTTTACAGAGTTCTTAGGCGCTGTCGCCGTACGGGTTCGCTCCCCAGTAGGGGCAACGTTTTTTTTTTAGAGGACTGATCACTGAAAAAAAAATCGCTCTATAATATCTGCCATAGGATCAATCTTGGTTATATAAACATAGTATCACGTGACTGAGAACTTATCCATAATCAGTTATAATTTTGCCTTTTTTTAAGATTTAACCCAAAACTCTTTCAAGTTCTTTTGGTGGTAAAAGGACAGTGTCGATTTCATGTATAACACCGTTGCTTGCTGGAATGTCGGCCATCACAACTTTGGCGTCGTTAACCATCACTCCCGCTGAGAAAAACAACAACAACAGCATAATATAATGATAAAAGAATACAAAATCGATCACCAGTTCTTTCGACTTACAAGTCATCTTAACATTTTTTTCAGTTGTGAACATGATCAATACATTATTAATACATTTCATTTTCATATTTACAAAATTTATTACAAATAAACAAAATCACGGATATTGGACAAAAAATAGGAATTTAACAGACCACAAATATGCCTGTAAACAGCGAAGACATAATTATGTGGTGTATTAAATTCTGATTTTTAAACATGCCGCACGATTTCTATAAAGTGCAATTAATGACGCAATATGTCTGGTTTTAAGACGGTTGTATTAATTCAGTCAATTTATTAATGTGTTTTTAAGCAGTTAACCAGAGTTTTCACTGGATATGTTTCAAATACTTTCACAAACTGGAAAACGTTGGAGCTAATTGAGAGCCACTGGAGCCTTTTGTTGTAGCCAAACACCTGTGTGTGACGGGGTCTAACTTGGCTCTTAATTTTGAGAATATAGCTGTAAGACCCCTTTACATGTATACGTAGAATAAAACGTATCCGAATTTTGTTACTGTTCGAACAAAAGTTATGTCAAAGTTTTTCAGATTTTATAATATTTCTTTATTTCGTAGGCTTAAATTCTGCAAATGATGTTGAGATAGTAGTGTTTAAGAAGTCTCACAATCGATTGAAAACGTTAATGATTTATTAATTATTTGAAGTTTTCAGAAACACCACTTACTAGCAAATATGTTTCTTTCATAAAAGGCCCCAGCAATTTGCGAAAGTATGTAAATACTATTAGTTTGAAAGTTTTAAAGTTTTAAGGTAGTCTTACTGTAATGCTTTCCCGCGCATAAATTTGCGACGTCGTCAAACATCGGCTCGCTTTCGGTGACTTCCGACGCTACTCGTCAGAGCCGATAGTAACCGAACTTCGGTCCGAAGCGACATCGATTATTGTCGACTGTTAGTGACAGTTAACCGAGTATTCCCGACATTCGAGAAAAAAGCGCGGGAAATCATTACAGTTAGACTACCTTAAGTTCCTTACCATCAGATACCATAATGTTGACAGATCTTCCCATCAAAGTCTGGACTGGACCAGATGACAACCCGGCACTGTATGCGCATGCTTGAACCACGTGGTACTTTAGTACAGCTGAAATATGACGTCATAACCGTTTACCAACTAGGATATCGCTGCCAAAGTGCCCAAGGTTATAAAACTGAGCATGGAAACCAGTCTCAAATCTCAAGCATCTGATTTCAGCCAATCAGATGCTTGAGATTTGAGACTGGTTTCCAATCTCAGCTATATAACCTTGGAGCCAGATCAGCCGGCAAATCAGTATCGTTTGATCAGGATCTGCATTGTTCGCTTTTGATTCATTTGTTTTTTTCTTAACGAGAAGAGACCAATGTAGATCCAGATCAGATGGCACGAATGTGCTTGCTGATCTGAATCTATATTTGATGCACATGCGATAAAACTCGTATATATGGAGTAAATGGTTAAAAAAATAAAGGTTATATTTGCAAGCAACATTTTTTTAGAATGACAATTCGACATCTGTTTTGTGTGAATCTTATTTGGCATTATATCATAACACTTTTATCTCTACAATTTGTACGCAAAGAAGCAAGTTTCAATGTGAACAATTTAAAATCTTCTCAGCCAAAGTTCGTTTTTTATTGCAAATAAATGATCATAATAACAGGATTTAGTTAAGTCTGGTTTGAATATGTTGAACACTTAAATGTTTCATGGATAGATGAAAACGGAAATTAGAAAGCCGACGATTACAGTGGTATCATTTAATTTCACGGGGCTCAAATATCGCGCGAAAGACCTAAGTGATATTTTTTTGCGCGGACATAAATCCGCACTTATGTATTATTTTTAAATAATAAGATATTTAATGTTTTCCTGGAGTTGAATTTCGCACACTTTCCGAAGCGAGAAATACGCGAAAATTAAAAACTCGCGAAATATAATGATTCTACATTGTCCAAGTCGAGCGGTATAAGACACTTACCAACAAGGGCCGTCTGGTTGCTAAGAAGGTCGCTGAGTGCACCAGGTGGCAGCTTGTCAAAGGCGGCGTTGTTTGGAGCAAACAGAGTAAAGGGACCGCTTCCTAAAAGAAAAAAATTAACTATACGCCTGTGGCAACAAGGCAGTTTCTAGGAATACAGTATTAACAAATTTTGAGACTTAGGCCTATACTTATGGGTAAACATCACAGTCGCGTTGGTCACGTTTTGTTATGCTAGTTTTAAGCTTCACGAGTATAATAAGCAAACATGACAGCTTATTCCTTTATAGAACATGTAGAAGTCTAACAGCTGTTTTTGAGCCTGAATATATTCGACCCTTATTGCTAGATGAACTGTTCAAGAGCAATATCTTCCGGAGAAAAAAAGTTCGATCACATTTGGGGCACGTCACGGGAAAAGGTATCTTCCGTCATTTTTTTGTGATATTTTAATTTTTACTAAATTTAAAAACAACTTACAACTATAAATCAATTTCTTATAACTAAAATGTTATTTTGTTACACATTTTGATGATAAAGTGGTATATTTACCGCGAAATGCATAATAAATAATGTCGTCTGCTCAGATTTATGACGTCATATCAAAGATAACGTCAACTGTCCGAAGGTACCTTTTCCCGTGACGCGCCCCATATTTTAATTAATCACGACACATACCAGCAAGAGGTCCTGCTAGCTGACCCTGTGCCACAGCGTACAGAAGTGTGCTGAGCTGTGTATTCATGGCCACGGTTTTGGGGATGTCATAGGTCGGAAGTGGGAACATCACGTGATCAATCACGTGAATAACGCCATTTGTGGCGTTCTTGTCGACTGCAACAACCTTGGCTCCGTCAACTGTCACAACCTTAAACAAAAGTAAAGGTAATTATACTACTATGTAATGCATGAAAATGAATGAAACGAAGCACATTTCAAAGACAGTTGTACAAATCATAAAATTTAAGCACTCACGTTGCGAGTGATGTTTACTTCGTGATATATTTTGATATGTTAAAACACTTTATCATGATACGTGATTAGAAACCTTTAAGGCTCTGTGACATTTCATTGGATCACCATAATATTATTTGGTTCATAATCATTGCACTTTACAAATGGGTTACAGAGAGTTCTTATAAATGGAGACATGAAGACTAGTCTCATTTCAGCCAATAAGACGTTTGAGATTTGCGACCTGTCTCCAATCTCAGTTTTATGGTCTTGGTCGCTGGTTTATTAAAAGAGAGCGCTTAAAAAACGATAGATGGTTTGTTTACAGTGTCAATTTATGTCAAATACACGCAGTGTTGATACCTACATTCATACCCATCTTTTGGTAGATGTTGACCCGGATGTTCATTTTAGGGTCCAGAGAGGGAACCAGCATGTTGTTGGTCAGTTGGGAGGAGTAAGCTCTTCCGCTTGTGACGTGAAATGTCAGGACGGTCTTCAGCAGGGCTTTGTCCTTGGCTAGCTGGTCCTTGACTGCTTGTGGCAACGCGGCAAACGCGGCGTTTGTGGGGCCGAACACTGTGAAAGGACCTGTTGGAAAGAATAAGTAGTCTATTAACCATTTATATTTACACGCAACTTGCACTTTGCTACAATGAAAGAATCTCTTCAGACTGTTTCTATTTTGCATGGAAAACATTTGGAACGTGGCGTGGCTACAACAATAGCCGCACACAAACTATTGAACCATGAACAATGTTTTGACTTGTGATGCCAACGAGCGCGCATCTTCTAAAACTAGTTGCTGCGAAAAAGATCGACGTTATTCGCTTTGTACTCAATTTCGATTCTATCAATCATTCAAGAGACCGTTGATATGACAAATTCCCATCAATAATTGGTAAGAATTGAGAATATTTAGGATTGCTAATATAAATATTAAATCGATAGTTTATCGCGATCACTGGGATATGAAAACATTTGGGTTTTTTTATCGTAAGCATGAGTCCACTGTTAACAATCCAAATGTTTTTCATATCCCGATGAACGATAAAATATTGATTAAATTCTAAAATATTAACAACACTAATAAAACATTTTAATTTAAAGGATTACGTGTAGTGTAGGCGATTTGTCACGTTGGCGATGAAAATCAAAGTTTTAACAATTATTTTCAATTTGTTTAAAATCATTAAGTCTATGTGAACTTTGGAAAAGATGGAGCCAATGTTGGATGTATTAAGGATACAACATGTTTTACAAAATAATGCCATCAAATTTTAATTATATTTATTAATACTAAATAAACTTCAAACTTTGATTCAAAAACTCCTGAGTAATTGATAAAAAGCAGTGTCTCACCTCCGCTTGCAAGCGTTCCCTCTAAACCAGCTTCTCTGATATATTGAACAAGTGTGGTGGCACCGAGCTCCTGTGCTAACTGCACGATGTTTTTGTTCTGCGCCAAACAACTCGCAACAAACACCGCAAAAAGTACAACAAAGCACTTCATTTTGTTCGAATCACTTGCAGATAGAGTACAAAAGACTGTACAAGACTCTTATATATACCATAACATTCTAGGTCACGTAACTCTACCATGTTGGTCACGTTCGGACACCTTTAGTGAGGTACCGATCTATACACGTTGGTTCTGTTTGTTCCATTTGACATTGATAAAGCTATAGTTATATAAATGTCTGCAATCAGTTCAGCCGATGTCGGAGTATCACGTGTCCTAATGCTTAAGATAAATACCAGGGCTGAAGATTATAAAACTGAGTTTGGAAACCAGTCTCAAATCTCAAGCATCTGATTGGCTGAAATGACGACCAGTCGCCATTTCAGCCAATCAGATGCTTGAGATTTGATACTGGTTTCCATGCTCAGTTTTATAACCTTGGGCACTGTACCATTTGAATATTGTGGATGTACTTATATTCGCGGGCATAAAATTTCGTGGTTTTCCGCTAGAAATCATTTTCGTGGGTTCCTTAATTCGTGGATCTCATTTTTCTAAACAATATTTAACTTAAATTCCTCATTGTGTGGTGGTATTAAGTTCATGGATCGATCTGCCCACGAAAATCAACTTAATTGAGAATTCTTCAGTGATAGAGGGCGATGGGTTTCTACAGTCTTCAGTAGGGAGGGGATACAGGAATCAGCTCTCCAGTAATACGTGATTTTCCTTTGGATATCATTTTCGTGGAATCTTAATTTCGTGGACCTCATTTTCTAAACGACATTTATGTTCAATTTCTTATTTCGTGATTGTGTTTAATTCGTGGATCGATCTGCCCGCGAAAATCCACGAAAATTAGAACCCCGCGAATACTAATGATTTTATAAATAAATTATGCTGATTGTACTTAGCCAAAGGGCCAAAGGTAACGAAGTTTCGTTATAAGACGATAATTTGTAGTTTTTGTTTCATTTTACTTGCCATTTATCTAAACTCACGTAGGATACAAAAGATAGTGTTCTCAAAGTAATGAAAAACAAATGCGACGAACAAAAGCTTTTAATTGTTTGCTTTTACATACGATTAAATTATTGGTTGGAAACGACAGCATGTGTTGAGTTAAATTATCTGAATGGCGATTTTCGTTTATGTTAAACACTTTAGGCCTGTAATTTCGTTGATGGTGATGGAGGTTTCCCTTTTAAAAAATTGTGACACAACTATTACACTGTTGTACTGGGTGTGGTCGAACCCGTTGTCATGGCGACCTGGCTAAGTTCGGCCGCCATTTGGACTGAAAGAGAAAGAAAAAGCAAAACAATTGTTACAAAAATGTTTTGCCAGACTAGTAAAGATAGTTCCAAAATACGTGTTTCTATGCCTCAACGTTTCCCCAGAGGGAACAAGGGTCAATAAGCGGATAAATATTGCATGACAAAACAAGTGCAGTGAAAATATCTCATTAAGACCACCATGATATTCAGACCACTACTTCAATGTCCCTTTTAAAAGCTCTGAACTAATTTTTTTTCCCGGAATCAAGACCAACCAACAATTTTGACCGCTTTATTACACTCCCAGAGGTGGTCTTAAAAGAGGGTTTCACTGTAATTATTAATAACTTTCAATTATTAAACACTGTTTACCACGAAAGTTAGCTCAATAGTTCATAGGCACAGCAAGACGCATTCAAAAAGAATGCAACACTCGCTAACAACACAACCCATTACACACGCACGCAAAAAACAACAACAACAACAATCATAATCATACATTACACTTCATTTAAGACGTTACGAATGTGTTGCAGAATGTATGGTCCAACCTGTCCCAGTCAGGAACTTCGCAGGGTTTAACCTGAGGATTTGGTTACATGCTTTCGTAACAGGCTTTTTGGAATGTTTGGTAATTAATTAATTACATACTTGCATATATTATCAAACGGTCATAACATGCTTTTGTAATTAATTACAGGCGTATTATCTACATTATTCTTGCATACCAGATCAGGTCATCCGGTGTTTTCACCCGTGTAGGAAATTTCGATCCTACACCCCCCCCCCATGTAGAATGAGTCACGTGAGTGACGTCACGTCTTCAAATATCTGACGTAATATATTCAAGTTAGTGACGTCATTTATAAAAAAGATTGCTTTAACGTCAATATTTCAGCATAATGAAAATAAATAAGTTTGTATACTTACACAAAAATGTTATAAATAATAAAAGGTATGCAAGAAAAAGTATCTTGCATGAGAAATTCGGTAAAGATAGAAAAATCTGTCACCTCGGGTGAACTGTTTTGGCGGGAACTCGGCAGAGCCTCGTTCCCGCAAAACAGTTAACCCTCGGTGACAGATTTTTCCATCTTCACCTCACACTCATGCATGATACTTATACTACATCTGTATTATTTATTGACATCTATAGGCATTACACTCTGTCCATTTTGTTAATCTAATTCAACAACACCTGCGACCAGAAACATAATTTGAGTTATTCTGCAGTCAGCTCAATCTCACTAAAGTCAGATCTAACAAAATGTATCTGATTAAAATCATATCCTGAAAACCGCTACGCTATCAGGATCTGACGACGAATAGCTAAAACGTGCTTTTATCACAAACCTTTTTGAACCAATCAGATTGTCGCCTACAAAATCGCGAAAGTGAAAGTAAACATTCTATATTAAACCATAAAAAGTGTTGAGAGCCTGCGTAAGACATATTTTGCTGATTTTTTTTGTGTTTATGTAGTATTGCAATTATTTCTAATGTAATAACATCTTCAGATCATTTTGCAAACGCTGTATATCATGCTTCCTGTGTTGATAATTTCTAAAAATAGAAATCGGGAAAAACCGCTAAAGCTTATGTACGGTATCTACGGGCCGTCATCAGATCTAACATTTTGTTAGATCTGACTTTTAATCAGATTGTTAGATCTGACTTTTAATCAGATTGCAGTCAGCTTATCTGTGTATTGAAGTATTCACCCCACCTACATCCCAACTCGGCCTCATCCACCCCATCCCATCGCCTGCATGTAGACACAGTAAGTACACGACGGATAGGTTATTTACATTCTATAATGTTAATTAATACTAATTTGGATAGTTTACTCTTACAATCATATTTTCTGTTTACTGTGCAAATCTGGTTTGAGGCGAAGATTTAATGTTTTATTTTATTTCCAAATTATTTTTTATTTCTAAAGTAAATTAGCTAAAACAATTTCATGACTCTACAGACATTTAATTTCACACAATGTATATCCAAAATATATTTTAACGTGTTTTAATATCCAATTAAAGCGTTACATATCCAAAAGAAAATAAAAACTGTCCGAAGACAAAGAATACTGGGCGTTTATATACCCTAGTATCGAACCTTTAACGGCCAACAATACAATGGGACCCATAATGGCACATAAACAATACATTATAACCCATAACGGCACATGAACAATACAATATAACCCATAACGGTGTTACCACACCATATATTAAGATTAAATCAAGCAGCAGTGTTACAATTCGCGTTCTTCGCGACATGGCTGCTGGTTTATGAATGTAGGAATAATCTTACCTGTAAATACCATCGGCCCTGCTTGGAACTCGGCCGTGTCTATGTATCCATCGTCTACAAAAGGAACATTTTAACTATTATTCACATGAAACTCGTCTGATTATTATCAATTAGTTTTGGAATCGGCAGACCTAGAGTAATCACCAATCAGTTTTCTGACTCTTGGCAGTCTTAACCGGTCTAATAAAAGTAACAAACTACAGGCCTAAGAACAGCCAAAAAGTAGTTCTAATTTTGAAAAGTCATGCCGACCCCTCAGTACTTTCAATGCATTGATTCTTATGGCGGGCCTAAAACTTAACACTTAATTGTCGGATTGGTCTGATTGAAAATTAAATCATTGTAAGAGTGTCATTTAATAACGAATAAACATACTATTCAAATCCGCAAACGTGAACAAGTCCAAAGCCTCGATCAAACGGATGCCCTCGGTTCTAGCAAACTCGGGTACGGAGATCATCTTATCCTCATTCAGGTCGTACCTAGCGAAGTCATACTCACTTGGGACCACCTCGTAGCGGGAGTTACCTATAAACGGGTTTGTTTGTCTCATCTGAAATGGGTTGACAACGGGATTTAGAAATAACAAGAAAAGTATAATTATTGCACTGAGCTCTTGATGGTTCATTATTGCACCGATCCCACGATAGCTCATTTTTTGCACTGAGCTTTGATAGTTCATTATTGCACTAAGCCTTGATAGTTCATTATTGCACTATACCTTGATAGTTCATTTTTGCACTGAGCAATCGATAGTTCATTATTGCACTGAACTCTCGATAGTTCTCGATAGTTCATTATTGCATTTAGTGTATGATTTTTGCATTGAGCTTTGATAGTTCATTATTGCACTTAGCCTTGATAGTTCATTATTGCACTGAGCCTTGATAGTTCATTATTGCACTTAGCCTTGATAGTTCATTTTTGCTCTGAGCCTTGATAGTTCATTTTTGCTCTGAGCCTTGATAGTTCATTATTGCAGTGCCTTGAAAGTTCATTATTGCACTGATCCCACGATAGTTCATTATTGCACCAAGCCTTGATAGTTCATTATTGCACTGAGCCTTGATAGTTCATTATTGCACTGAGCTCTTGATAGTTCACTTTTGCACTGAGCCTTGATAGTTCATTATTGCACTGAGCCTTGATAGTTCATTATTGCATCGATCCCACGATAGTTCATTTTTTGCACTAAGCCTTGATAGTTCATTATTGCACTGAGTCTTGATAGTTCATTGTTGCACTGAGCTATCGATAGTTCATTATTGCACTGAGCCTTGATAGTTCATTATTGCACCGATCCCACCATAGTTCATTTTTGCACTGAGCCTTGATAGTTAATAATATTATTTTGCTAAGCTTTCGATAGTGCTTTTTTGCACCGACCCTACGATAGTTGATTTTTGGACTAAGCGTCGATAGTTCATTATTGCACTGAGCTCTTGATAGCGCATTATTTTGCTAAGCTTTCGATAGTGCTTTTTTGCACCGATCCTACGATATGCTTATTTGCTGTGAGTCTTGATAGTGCATTATTGCACTAAGCCGTCGATAGTTCATTATTGCACAATGCCTTGGTATTTTATTATTGCACTGAGCCTTGATAGTTCATTATTGCACTCAGCACTCAGCACTCGATAGTTCATTATTTCACTGAGCCTTGATAGTTTATCATTGCACTAAGCTGTCGATAATTCATTATTGCTCTGAGCCTGTGATAGTTCATTATTGCAATGATCCCTTGATAGCGTGACAGATTTTGGTTGGAAAGTGTAGCTTAGACCAGGATTCGAACCTCGAACCTCCGGCTTACCGTGCCGACGCTCTACCAACTGAGCTACGGAGGCCACTGGTATTATTGTCGGTCAGGATGACCGACATATTATAATCGACCAAACTTGAGATCTTTAGCCTGAACACCGGTTAACAGTGATATCACGTACCAGACGGAACGCATAATTTAGACTATGCCACCTGTTTACGCATGCAAAAAGATAGTGTAGAGGCTGATGCTTGATTGCTTGATATATAGAGAAGATGCCAAAGATTACCGGAAAAGACTTCAATGTTAATAATCTTGTTACTTGTATACTAATTTAATTGTCGGTCATCCTGATGACCGACATATTATAATGGACAAAACTTGAACTTTGAAGGGTAACACCAGTTAACAGCGGCACCGGACGTTGTCACTTTAGACAAAACCGCCCGTCTTAAGCTTGCGAATGCTATTTCGTTCCCCCTATTTGCAAGAAAAGTCTTTTAAATGTTGATGAAACAATATTTGAACATTGTAGTTACGGCAAATCAGAAATTGAGCTGATCTATAACGACATGTTAAATTATGTAAACACACGTATGTTGTATTTTCTACAGCGTATAGAAATAATGTTATGCGTCTTTATTTAGAAAGTCACGTGATGCAAACCTTTATAGCAAAGTTTTTAGTTGCACATAAGTTGAACTGATCCTTTATTTGAATCAAACAACTGTTCAGGATAATGCCATATATGAAAAGATTCGTTAAGTTATCTTGATTTTGTTCGTCAAAAGCAAGACACCGTTTATCATTTACTTACAGACTCACGAATATCATACTGGCGGGAAATGCTGTCTGTAAACAAAAGTTTACAAAAAGCTAGTCGGTCATTAACCTTTATCAATAAAAAAACATTGCACTGAAGTTAAAACTTTAAGCCGCTTTGAAATAAAAGCGCTTAAATTTTCTTTGATGTCATACAGATAAGTTTACTTATATATATACTCAACCAAAATAAAAAGTATCCACTTTCCTATCTCAAATTTTATAAAATTTGAAAACAAAAACTGAAAATTCTGTATGTGAAAAACTTTTCATTTCTGTAATTATTGCAAAGAGAAAAAGTGTTCTTGAAAATCTGCAGCCACAATTTAGTTATCTTTCCCTTTGTTGTAATGAGGGTTCCAGGAAAAATTAGTGATTCTTTAAAGTAGTCACATTTGTTTGAATTAAATCAATCTTTCCACCTCTTGTGATCAATAAAACCACAAAACCTTCATCAATAAAACAACTAGTCCTCGATAAACTACGCTTGAAATTCCAACCATTTTCAATTACCTCCCTTAAAATTGAATATGTAGTGTTTTGTAATCCATTATTAATTGTTATTCGACCGGCTGTTGCTTAGATCTTGGTGTGGAAGATTATGTTTATGAACAAATGAAATTAAAAACAAATGAGATTAACCAATTAAACACCATTCAAAGCGTTCCTGATTAAATGAAAATATGTTAATGAGAATATAAGCATAAAAAGTGGATACTTTTTATTTTTGTTCCGTATATTTCCGTTTTTTAAGTAATACATTTAAGCTGGTGACAAATCTTACCATTTTGCAACAGCAGCCTGACAGGGACTCTAACGGATTATATTTACTATTCTGATCGTCAACAATTTCGTTAGAATGTTGGTATTGCTATTTATTTAGAACTTCAACATGTAATATATTACAGGTTCTTGCACATTTTTGTTTTTGTTTTACTGATGTCAATATAGGTGTATGCCATGTTATATGAAATAATGCGGGTCTCAAAAAACTCCTATCACTGCGTTCACTTTGAAAATTGATAAAAACTTCTACCCATGCGTTTACATTAAAAAATTTTCTAACTTGTGGTATAAATCACCAAACATATGGTCGTGAAATAGTGGAGGCTTAAAGCATATGACAAGAGGTTTTAAATAAGCATTTAGGACGAAGCAAATGCTCAGAACTTTGCTTAATTGTAAAAGTATTGACTTTTAAAGAGAGATCTTGCTTTTTTCGTAATTTCCAGTGCAAATGTTGTGAATTTTCTTAGAAGTTAACAGAAGTTTAGCGAATGTGAAATGACCATTGTTTAAGGTAAACTTAGGGAGGTCAGGGATTTTGCAATGTGTTTGCGATATCCAGTGCAATTTGGTGAATGTCTCAGAAATAACCGGAGGTTTAGCGAACGTGAGATGACAATTATTTAACATAGGAGATCAGCATGGACAATATTTTTTTTTTATCTAAAAGCGTAGTCAATGGGGCGGTGGTACGCTAAAAGACAGTCATCGATACGTATAATTAGCTATGAACGTCAGAGATTAACGAATAGGATGACCACAGGAGGTTAATTGCACTTTATGATTACACGTTCAGAGTGCCAGGGTAGTAAAATAGTGCTTCTCGAGTTTCTGTAATAGTTTCCGAGAAAATCGTTATAACGCAAACAAAAGATATGAGCAGCATAAAGCTTAAGTGAAAATAATAAATGCATCAACATCCTAATTTATTGTTTACTTCTTCTAACGCTCATCAACTTCAAGTTTGACCAGATCTGCAGACTCAACTAAAACTACACTTTAGGAATTTTGGTTACGAATACTGCTCACTGTACAAATAAGCATCAACTGTGGAAAGTTCTTTGGTACCTCTAAGCATTCGTGTTAATATAACATATTTAATTCCAACTCGCTGGTGCTTAAACAACGTCATTATTTCTACATAAATCACATGAATAAAATACTGAAGTATCATTTTATTTCGCGGGGACGAATTTTCGCGCAAAACAAGTAAATAACAACTTCGCGGCGATACGAATTAGCGCAACTGTGTTTTCCTAAAAGAAACACTGTTAAATAGTTTAATTTCGCTGGGGTTGAATTTCGCGATCTTGCCGTAGCGCGAAATGCGCGAAAATAAAACCCGTGCGAAATAAAATAATTTAACAGTAATAAATTACGTCTTCTAGAAACATTTTTAACATTAATATCTTTTGCCGGTACACGTCTAGTTCATTTTTCAAAAAATCAAACATCAGCCGTACAACTTTTGTTTGCATGCTTTAGAGTAACAGCAATGGACAACAAAATTCACAAATCGTTTGTCAGATACAAATCGACAGAAAGCTGGACATAGCCTTGACTTCCATTGGTCAAAAAGTAAATGCAAGCACGAATACATACTTATTCTGTTAATGTATCTGCAAATGACCGACTAGCTTACAAGTAAAACTTGTATCTACTACAATAGTTCATGTTTTCAACGACCCCTCGAAAAACTGTATTTTTCGAATGTGGGATTAGGCACGAGGAAAGCAAGTGATTAACTGTGAAACAGCTGTTAATATATTCACGTGTTGACCGACTGCTAAATAAATTTATATAGTCATGTGTGAAACACGACAATCAATAACCAGATCTGTAAAGAAAATTTTAAGATCTTTGCAATTACATATATTTTAAAATATCCAGAATTCAACTTAAAGAACCTATATAAATGCTGCTCTACCAAATCAAAGCGCTGAATGCATTGAAAGACTGTCGCGCCGCAGAATTACAATACCTACTCAGCAGTCAACTCTGGCTAACATGGTTTAATATGTGCACTCGCTAAAAACTTATCCTTACTCACGACCACATGTTATTTTCAAGTTAATTATCTCAACTTCGAGATTAACTCAAGCACTAACAATTTTGCATCGGAACTCGTATACTATGAATGTGAACTTAACAGCCCTGAACACTTCAGTTCTGTTGCTTTATTGAATGCAGTGAAAATGAGATTTAAGAGAAACACAAGAAAAATTTGATGCATAGCATCATGTCTGCGAGAAAAAATATTTTGCAATCATGAAGCTAAGACGAGTTTACAAGCGAACTACAGCCAATGTCGATTGCACTTGAAAGCACGGTATCCATAATCAAAATATACTCAAAAGAAAAAGTTTAGTCTGTATTTTCGTTTTCGCCCTTAATCTACAAATATCGTGAATAAAAAGAACATACGTGTTGCACTACTGACTAAACTTTTTCATCTCAGCATATATTACACATAATAAATGATTTTTTTTTTATTTAAACCACAAAGATAGATAACTTTAGCTCTTATGATTCTCTGACAGCTATAACTCCCATACAAAATTAGTTTACCACTGTCGAATTTCACTGAAGTAGGTACATACGCAGTGAAACAGTCAACATTCCTGACAGATTGTAGATCTACGGAAGGTACATTTCAAAATCGTCACGTGACAATCACCATCACATGACCTAATTATCTCAAGAAGATTTTGTTGTTAACTGGAATCTAGACTACGGTAATCTAGATTCCTGTTATTAATAAACATAGATTAATTGAGAGAGTGATAAGAGATTGCTAAACTGTTAATTGTCTAACACAAAACAGCATATTTATTTAAAAAACAACACTAGACCCGTCAACTTCAACATCAGAAACATTTGTAAACAAAGAACCATTATAAATAGGTCACACTCACGCGCCAAAATCGAGTCACGTGATCGCCAATATTTGTAAACAAAACACAATCTTCAATATTCCGCCAAGCATAACTATCTGAACAATGTCTCTTACTACATATACACTCTTTCTATAACTGCTTACACAAATAAACTTTCAATTTGCACATACTTTGATTAAAAAAAAAACACCAACTCATCGATCTCATCTATATATAACCTTGATCTGGTACTTAACGTTCGCTTACAACCTATATATGAAGCTGGGCCACATGGTACTCAACATTCGCTGTAAACGTCTATTTGAAACCGGGTCCATTATTCTTTTGGGTCGGAATAGATGTACGTTGTAAAGGTCACCAAGTAATAGTTAAATTGTACTAATAAGTTATGACTCATAATTCGTCCAGAAAAGGAATGCAAACACCGATGTTAACATTTCATTCTTAATTCTGATCGTTTAACCCTTTACTCAATACATACGTGTTTAATTCAATGTGCACATCCATGCCGTCTTATCAGGTGCTACACTGATCGATTCTTGGTCAGAAATAACCAAATTAATGAAAAGATGAATTGTGTAGATCCTGATCAGATGGCATGTATTACTATTATTACCATCATTTGGATTTTTTCGTTGTTTAGAAAATTTGGAGCAAGCCATGGGAAAAGGTTATTTTTAGAAGCAGACGTCAATTCTTGAAATGGTGTCATTAGGTTGAGCAGACGACTTTTTAATAATAATAATAATAATAATAATAATAATAATAATAATAATAATAATAATAATAATAACAACAACAACAACAACAACAACAACAACAACAACAACAACAACAACAACAACAACAATATAAACAATAATAATAATAATAATAATAATAATAATAATAATAATAATATTATTATTATTATTATTATTATTATTATTATTATTAATCTCGAGAGTTTAATGGTAACTTTTCTGGACATGCGCAATGTTTTTGTTGTGGTGGTTATTTCGTATTGCATAACAACAAATGTGAGATTCTATATCACATGCTTAAAAAAAGGTGTCAAACCAACAATGATCAAAGAATTCTGCGCTGGGGTGTGCCCATAGAGGTAACGCTGTCGAGAAGTCATAGAAACAAAAGTATTTTTCATAATCTGAATAAAATCACGGCTCTTTGAGAATGTTTTACGCGCCGATTTTAATCGTATACCATACTATACCATACTAAACCACATTCTACTCTACTCAACTCTATTCTACTCTACTATACAACACTACACTACACTACACTACACTACACTACACTACACTACACTACACCATTCCATAGTTGAGTGGTTAATTGGGTGGGCGTTGGAGGTGGGCAGTGATAGTGGGTAGGTGGGTGTGGGATAAGGGTGTTTGAGCTGGGTTGTGTAAACCCTCCAAAAAAACCAACAAGAATAAATTAAGTGTAATTTATTGATTTCTTAACTTGGATCAAGAAACTTTAGTTCATGTGTGTGTGTTGGGGGCGTCATAAACTCCTGAATCACTCCCCAGTTTAAATGAAGCTCAGTTTAAAATGTGCTTAAATATGTCTGACTATTCGAATAGTCGAGCGTGCAGTCGTTTCCAACTGGCTCTTCTTCTTTTACTAACCCTAACCCTTACTTCTATACTTCTATAAAAACCGCGTTGGGATTGAAACTTCACAGATGTTCATATCATCAGGAGTTTCGGCTCAAATTATTTTTGCCACAGTTATGGGCTCATAGTCATTTTCTACTATAACTTCTATGTAAAAGTCTTGTCCACACTAAAACTCCAGAACTTATTTACAGATTACTTTTAAATATCATAGGAATTCTTGTCGCCAAGCCTAATTGTGCATAACTTCAGGAGTCTATGCTTGAATTATTTTGGCCAAGTTATAGGCCCTTAGTCATGTTGCTATAACTTCCTTATTAAAACATTGTCCACACTTCATCTCCGAAACTCGTCGGAAGATTTCATTAAACTTTCACAGGAATGTTTGTCCTCTAATCTAGTTGTGCACATCTTCAAGATTTTCCGCTTGGATAACTTTAACCAGAGTTATGGGCACTTACTCTTATGGTTTGCTTAACTTTTATATTTAGTGGGGGATTAACTTTAAACTTCAAATATATGTTCCTTATCATCACTCACATTATTCCTTTTCATTACCCACATCATATGTAGTAAGGACCATTACTCCAATAATCATTTTTCCAGGATAATCTCCCCATTAATCTTATAATTTTCTAAAAAAAATGTAATATTCAACTATATTTAACTATATATTTACTACATACTTGAAACAAATGATCCTTTCATCTTTCACATTATATGCATGCAGTATGCTTCATCTT
Organism: Corbicula japonica; assembly: GCA_038501625.1. Classification (NCBI taxonomy): domain Eukaryota; kingdom Metazoa; phylum Mollusca; class Bivalvia; order Venerida; family Cyrenidae; genus Corbicula; species Corbicula japonica. The sequence goes on from JAZAYU010000014.1 coordinate 5,353,254, forward strand.
TTCCACAAGCATATTTTTCATTACAAATATTTATTTATTACATATGTATACCTATTCGATTTCAAAGCTGCATTTCGGGGGCAAATGTCAATTTCAAGTGACAGTTCTTGTTTCGGATAGCTGTTGCAACAGCCATGTTGACGACAAAGTGAATGACAGCACGTTTTTTCGCAGCACCTCGTAACAAAACGTGCGTGCTCGATGAGGTCACACGTCAAAACATTGTGCAACGTCCAATAGATTGTGAACTATTCTACTGTTGCCACGCCTTTACAAGTAATACGTAACACTGTTTACCATAAGAAATTTTGATTCGTTAGATGAATAGGACTTCATCTTAGCGGACGAAATTGAAGGGTAAATATTAGATGATGGTGTTGCTGAGTATACAATGATAGAACGTATCTGTTATCTTATTTCTAATATGAAATCACTAATAAGTAGGTAGCTACAAAGCCGACAGTAAAAGCGATGCTGATGTGCGTGCTTTGAAAAGATAATTAATACTTGCATTAAAATAACTCTGTTGCATTTTTAAAACAAAGTAAAAGAAAGCAACTTATTAAAATCCAGAATATGCTTTAGTCCGCTGCTTTAAATGCACATCGGTCATTTAAGTTGCATACATTTGAATAAAATTACGGTCCGTCATTTCAGTTGAATGTTCCCACACGGTGCCTATCCATATCGGCTGTTTCTTTGCAAAATTCGCTATATCGGCTGTTTCTTTGCTTCGGCAACGGCTACTCTTTGCTAATAACAATGGATGGAGAGCATATGTCAGAGATTCCAGACGCAAATGTTACAGATATTAGGTATATTGTACAAAAAAAAGGTTGTGCACGGAACATTAGAATGTCTAAACTATGCATTGTAGTGTTTACTTTTTAAATGTCGGCGATTGTGGCCGAAATCTCGATGAAACTAGTTGACGATACACAGACGTAGAGCAAAGATCCAGCTTTTCTGCAGTCTATAACGAGTGTTTGCTTTGATATCTAACGTATCAAGCGATATATTATATTCATTTCTTCAATATTCTTCCAAAAATACTTACAAATAGGTAGAAATATTAATAGATTTATCCAAAACCCTTTACTTTCGGTTTAATTGGGGCACCGGCGGCCTCTCTGTTCACCAGTTTTTGATGCACAGGCTGACTCTCTGCATTGCGCACAGGTATGCTCAATGATAATGACTACTTAGGCACCTGTTTACTCACTGTATTATGGACAATTTAGAATTTTGTCACTGCATTCTCCTTATTAGAATGTAAATTAACGTTACATGAGCAGGGGACTTCGAAGTTGAACGAGAAACCTTAAGGTTTATCGCAACGGTGTTAGTATCCTTTTTATGTAAGGTTAATGCATTGGAATGGACGGACGGAGGGACGTTCAGGTGGATAAAAGGACGAATGAACGGAGAGAGGGAGGAAGGGATGAGAGAAAGAACGACCGACGGACGATCGGTTGATGGAAAACGGACGATGAACGAACGGACGAACGAATGAATCGGCGAATAAACCAATAATGGGCAAGTGGAGATCTGTGCTAAAACTGCAATATAGAATGTACATAGGCTGTACATATCAAATAAGTGTTTTAACCTTGTTAAAGTTTTGTAATTATTGTTAAAGATATCTATTAGCATTTTCATAAACATTTAGCAATGTATGCATTTTCATAGACATTTAGCAATGTATGCATTAACCTTACATAAAAAGGATACTAACACAGTTGCGATAAACGTTAAGGTTTCTCGTTCAACTTCGAAGTCTTCTGCTCATGTAACGTTAATTTACATTCTAATAAGGAGAATGCAGTGACAAAATTCTAAATTCTCCATAATACATAATGAGGTGCCTCAGTAGTCATTATCGTTGGGCCTACCTCTGCGCAATGCAGAGAGTCAGCCTGTGCATCGAAAACTGATGAGCAGAGAGGCCGCCGGTGCCCCAATTAAACCGAAAGTAAAGGGTTTTGGATAAATCTATAAATATTTCTACCTATTTGCAAGTATTTTATGGAAGAATATTGAAGAAGTGAATATAATATATCGCTTGATACGTTAGATATCAAAGCAAACACTCGTTATAGACTGCGGAAAAGCTGGATCTGTGCTCTACGTCTGGGTATCGTCAACTAGTTTCATCGAGATTTCGGCCACAATCGACGATATTTAAAAAATAAACACTACAATGCATAGTTTAGACATTCTAATGTTCCGTGCACAACCTTTTTTGTACAATATACCTTATATCTGTAACATTTGCATCTGAAATCTTCGACATATGCTCTCCATCCATTGTTATTAGCAAAAAATAGCCGTTGCCGAAGCAAAGAAACAGCCGATATAGCGAATTTCGCAAAGCAACAGCCGATATGGATAGGCACCGTGTCCCAGCAATTAATAAGGTAATAAAAACGGAATATTACAACAGTATGCAGTCTGTCAGATAATTTAGGAGTACAAGAACTGGATTTGGCGAAATGTCTTGCTTTATATGGTGTTGTGCGCATTTCAGGCAACCAATACATGGTAGAAATTTTATATTGTTTTGGCTAAACACTGATCCTTAATTTTGTAATATGTAGAGAGTGTGCAGAAACAGAATCACTCCGATGGGACGTCAGTGTATAAGTATTAATACTATTAAGCTTTTCAGTTTTAATATTAATAAAATGTAAACGTCACACTATAAATACATTTGAAGCCTTATCCGCAGGTGCTAAAACAGATCTGTTATGAAAGTCCTGAATTCTCCTTTTCAAAAGTAAAAAAAAAAAGTAAATGAGGTCGTGGTGGTAATAAAGTTATGTTTCTTTAATAAAATGATATAACAAATATAAATTATTTTGAATATTACTTATATTAAATATGATATATTATTAACAGCCAATCGTGAAAGCATGATGTGTCTACCTGATTGTTTGAAAGTCGTAAATGGAAAATCAATGATTTTCTTTTGGTGTTACAATTCCGTGCGACCTCGATTTTCATTTTCGCATTTGAAGCAAATCAAAAATCGGGACATGTTTAGCACAAATAAAATTCAGGGCTGGATGCAAGATTCTCAGAATGGGAATTGGGACAGTCTTAAGGTTTACATTATATTTTTTGTACAAAAATCCCAAAATAAACTGAAATATTGCTGCACTGTACCCGCTCTGGAGCCGCCCCTGAAATTTCCGAAAATGACGTTTTTTTTCTCAGACACAGCGAATTCTTTTTTACCACAGCTCATATAACACATTAAGGTATATTATCTTGTCAAAAGAATTTTCAGGTTATATAATATAACAATTACAGTAATTACATTACATTAAAATTACAGTAATGTAATTATATTTCGTAAAAATTAGCTTAAATTATTGATGTCCAAGTTTGCAAATATAGTAATAATGTAATTTGACGTACTAGAAATTCCATGTGAAAGTTATTGGATATCAGTTATTTTTATTCGTGATATAATTATATAATTAATAGGAGCACTGTTCGGAAACATTTGCTAACGCAATTTATTCTCGAATACTTGGAAAATAAGACGCATATAAAACCAGCAAGAACTGGTTCAACGGTCATCGCTGTTATATGTGTATCAGTACAAACCGGTTCCTTTTAGAATTGAGGTGTGTTCATTTAATCGGTGGTGAAAATGGTTAGCAAACGAACAGAAAATGACGCTGAAATCCGGGTTTTGTAATTTGGGATTGAGCGTAAAAAATATACATGACGATTTATATTGGAGTAAACACATGACATTTTTCTCAGTTGATTGGTGGTTTACTTTTGCCGTAATGGTCACGAATCGTTCAAAAATGATGATTATTCAGAATGATCTAGAACTACAGTTACCAAATCAAACATAAAGAAAATAAAGTTTATCATTGAATATTGTCAGAGAGCTAGCACAAACTTTGGTTTTGCATCTGTTTGTTAGGAAAATGATTGCCTTGGCATTTACTCACAGACGAGTGACGAAGGTACAAGTGGATAAAAAACTGCTGAAGAAATACCGTAACATATGAGAAAATGGTATCTAATAGTCACATTATGGGTGATGAGACATGTGTCAATTTATATGAGCCTAAAGTTGATAACAGGGTATGGGCTTTAAAACATCCTAAAGGCCAAATACTGTTAAACAAACACCGACAGCGGTGTTTAATAAAAATTATGTTTAATAAGAAGTTACCTTTAGTCCTAACCCCGACCTCGATTTTCATTTTCGCATTTCAGGCAAATAAAAAATGTCAAAATCGTGACAACCTACCTTTTGATTGCAGAGGTTTCCGCAGAGATAGTGACAGTTCGTAAAAACTCGTTCCGTTCCGTCAACTTTCAGGCACCACTTTGGACACAGGTCTTCACAAACATTCATTTTACCAGGGATTAGATCGCTTGTATTTGAGCCTAGAAAAGTAATTATATCAAAGCATTGCTTTTTATTATACATTTTCTTATTGTGTTTTGTTTAAATTTTACCAGGGATTGGATCGCTTGTATTTGATCCTAGAAAAGTAATTATATCACAGCATTGCCTTTAATTATACATGTTCTTATGTATTTTGTTTAAATCAATAGGTTTACGAAATTAATATTCACTCACTTTAAAACAAACATCGACGATAATGTATATTTCTTTAAACATTTAAACAGTACTTTATATTTGCAATTATCTGATAAAAAGTCTTTCTTCAGATTGTGACTTCAACAAATGCCGCTTACATGGTATTGGACTATGATTAGTGCTTTTTCTTGTGGCGTTAACGAGCATGCACGGTTTACAACGAGTTAGGACGAAAAAGCGTGCCTTCGTGCGCTTTGTTTTAAATGTGGCTGTTGCAACAGCATTTCAAAAAATCTTTATATTACGAATTTTCCTCAATATTTTTTGTGAGAATTGAGAAATTTATATTTGTATGAATTGATTCGACATTGTACCTTGTTCATGAGGATACGAAACACATGTGGGTTTATTGTCGAGATGACGGGAAGGTTGGAGCTTATTCACCGAGACAATTTGTAGGACTTTGTTGTTGTTTTTCATATGAGAACCTGTTCGGACAAATGTAAGGTTATCCATCGGGTTCTCGTTTTTTATTGTTCGTTGTGTTTTTTTGAAATTGATCATTTTATAAACGCATGCTCTCTTTTCCTCTCTCAACTTTTTGGCAGTGTCGAGAGGCTGCGTGTTCTAGGGCTGAAGGTTATAAAGCTGAGCATGGACTGGTCGCCATTTCAGCCAATCAGATGCTTGAGATTTGAGACTGGTTTCCATGCTCAGCTTTATAACCTTGGGCACAGATGTGGCTATTCTTGATATGCTTATTTATTAGTTCAATTCTTAAACGAATATGCTTTTTACAGAGCTTTGAAAATAACGTTACTACTCCACCGAATACGTTCGTCCAGTGGTTTATGACGTCAAAAATGATAAGTGACGCCAGAAAAGGAATGTATCGTGGTTTTACTACAAATTTCGATTTCAATTAGATTTTGACCCAGCGAGCGACCTCCGTAAACAGCTGTTTTAGTTGCATGCCGAAATCTAACTGAAATCGAAATTTGCAGTATCAGTCGCCGCTCCAAGCGTTTGATGTTTTTAGTTGCACGCCAAAATCTTACTGAAATCGAAATTTATAATTTATAATCACCGTCGCTCCAATGCATTGCATAAGGAGAATCTCGGCGGTAGAGTTAGAATTAGGTTTGCATAATCCTCTAATAAAGAAGTAATTAAGTATTTGTGCTCTGCAATGATATATAGAATATTCATACAAAACTTAAAACCGATACTCAAATGCAAATGATTTTATTCAAACGATTTTATTTTAAACGTTGTTATTTTAACAACTGATTGATGGCCTTCGCTGTATTGAATATGACAAATTGGTATCACTTTAACACTAAATTAATTATCACGATGCTTTATAAAAACACTGTTAACGAAGAATATTATTCTTGGAATTTATTTTGTTTGTGTAAAAAAATTTATTCTTTGAATTCATTTTGTTTATGCACTGATTATGGCACTAGTTTCTGCAGTTATATATAAACCGTTGCAATAAACAATTTCCGAAATAAGGACACTCGACAATGCATACTTACAGCCTCTTTAAGCTTCATCAATTAAGTTTTAACGTATCCCTTGTTGCATTCAAGGGCCGTTGTTAGCCCTCATGTGGATTCGTTATTGTGCTAGGGGGTCTGGAAGAAAGCCCTCCAGGAAAATTTTGAAAACAATGGTGCATTCTGGCGTTCTTTTCATGTGAATCATGTGGATTCAATCTCAGGCAGATACGCGCCCATTAATAATTGTAAACTATGTCCTTCCTTAGTGTGACAAAACTGTCGATAAACGAGCCCTAAACTTAATAATTCGGCCTTGCGCGAAATACGCGAAATTTAAACCCTCGCGAAATATATTGATACCACATAACTACCTGAGCTGGCTGGTGTCGGTTGTTGCGGTTGTTGCAAGTTTATTTCATCGGCGACAGATTTCACTGACTGGATTAGGGTATGCCCCTCGGTCCCCGTTGGAATTGTGTTAACACCGATGAGAACCCCGAGTAACAACACAAGCTTTTCCGTGGCCATGTCTGGAAAAAAGTTTGCATAACACCAAATAACTACGTATTCCCCAGCACTCTTACACTATCGGCTCATTACATTCACCTCTGTTAAATGCTGGGACTACTTTCAACTACTTCAACTCAAAGAAATAGTTCACCAATTACATTTACAATAGCTTGGATTTCTTCGGTTTTTATGAAAGATAGTGAAGATTTCAGTGATTTGTTTTACCTCAAGCTTTCAAATTCATAAGTTATTACTACATATACATATAAAATAAGGCTGCCGAAGTTGGTCAAAAATCTTGACATTGAGCCTTTCGCAGAAATGTAAAGTGAGTGTAAGGAACGACAACTCTGCGAAGAAGATTGATATTGATTCCCCAAGTCCTTTCGAATTCAGTCCATTCAAATATGTAATATCCAGTTCCTATAGACCTCAGTGTTAGATTCCCAAAATTGTATGTAACATTTCTATCATCTTAATTTCTCGAAACACAGGAAATAAGATTTAACTTAATTGTAAGAAAACTACTGATCTCTAACCGAATATACTCTATTTTAAACGTAGTATCGCAAATAAGGTGCCCAAATTATACATCCGCTGTTCCGGAACTAGTCCGCTGCTATCAAACGAGATATAGGCATGAACTTGCTTTCGTTTATTTTCCTGACATGTTATACCTACAAACAAGCCACAAACAGGCCGATTTCTAAGGGTTAAGAGGTGCCCAGATGAAGAAAACATTTTTACTTAGGTTCGACCATAAAGGACTTTTTCATTATAACGAGGATTTTGAAGGTCGTAAAGCACTGTACTTATGTATGTTAACAGTACTTCTATAATACGGCAAAAGCCCGGTCGCGAAGCGCCCGGGCGTTGCCGCTTATAGGTAACACGTAATTTATTTAAAAACAACCTAATTTATTCAAAAATCGTATGTAATTATTGTTTAGAGGGTTATATACCCGTGTCCTTTTTTGGTGGCCATTTTCCCGGAAGTTGATTTCTTTTTTTAAGATATTTAAATTTATCTAAAAGATAATTGTTTTCAACGCCCATCTCAAAAAACCAAGAAGTGTATACAATTAAATTGTGTTACAAAAAAGCAGTTTTCTTGGTTCACAGTTTTTCAATTCCAAAACGAACGCCCGCACACCCAAAAATTTACACCGTCTGCTTCTAATCTCCACTGTGGAGAGTTGGGTTTCAGCTAAAAACTAGATTCTGGAAGACTATCACACAGTCTTTATCATTGGATAGACTCTCAGACAGCTTTGTACATCGAAATCTGTTTAGAATATATCTGTACTGCTTATCATTTGGGATAGATAAAAATTTGTTTTGACTTTTGTACACCTGTACAAATATTGTGTCTGGCTTAATGGCATATACAGTAATTTGCATTTACAGTCCATGAAGGCATACACATTTAAATGCATTTCCAGTCCATAGATAGGCTCAATCAAATAGTCTATTTTCATGTGTTTTTTCCCTGTGATTTCAAAGATTCCTTTCTGTATCACAGTTATTACTCAAAATTATGTTTATTATTCACACATATTAAAATGGTATCGGGACATTACGGACCATGACCATTACGGACCAGACATAACGGACCAAATTTTAGGACATGACGGACCACCAAAAAAGACATAACAGACCAGATTTATAGACATTACGGACCATCCAAAAGACAAAACGGACCATCTATAAGACATAACGGACCAGATATATACACACTACGAACCATCTTCAGATTGATAAAGAATATAAAATGTACAGCTAATAACTTAATGTACAGAATTGTAGACAGTACAGACCATATTCAGATTAATATAAAATATGAATTATGAAAACCTAACGGACCATTTAAAAATTATGTAACGAAAGACTTTTCTTATATAAAGATTAATTTTGTTTAAATTGATTTTAAGGTATCGAGTAGATTATATCACAATCAATTTGTGAAACATTTTTTGTAATTTATTAACACCAGTCTAACTTACCACACATCGTTTTTGGCGAATACGCTTGTTATAATTTGCTAATTTTGATAGCACACCTGTCAATTTTCTCTCAAATAACTGTGAAAAATTCCAGTGAAATTCAATATAGAACAAAAGCTGACAGACAATTATGTGATCACCCCTTTGAAATTCCATAAAGTGTTAGTAACCCAAGTGCACATCTTTGTTCAACTTGTTTAATTTTAAAATTGTTTTATAAAAGGTATTAATATAATGGATTAAAGAAAAACAAATACAAATAGTTTCATATTTATTTAGCACATCAACCATAAAGCACATTTACCTCACAATAAAACATTTAACAAAACACAAAATATAAACAATTCATAGCACACAGAAATAGCTGTATTTTAACGAGGCACGAATTAGCAAATACAAACAAGTACATCAACAATATATACCACACAATAAAATATTAAACAATTAAATTAAAAACTGGTAATATTGATTGCAAAAATGCGTTAACTAATTGTAATTATGACCCTTAAATTATCGCCATTATATATGATCAAAGATATTTTACTAAATACCGTCAGTCTTTAATTGGCAATCATAAAAGTGTGATAACCCTGCATGATTGGCATTAATTTTGAGTAATTTTGCAAACTGATGTCAAAACCTGGTATTTTTGATTGCAAACAAAAATGCATTTCATATTTATTAACCAGTTGTTATTACGACCCTTAAATTAGCGAATAAATATCTACCGACAGGCTTAATTGGCAATTAAATTTTTAATCGATATATAATTTATATATCATATCTATCTATGTATAGATGGTCCTAAAATATGTTCCGTTATGTTTTTATAGATATATAATTTATATTTCATAAGCATCTATAGATGTTCCGTAATGTGTATATATCTGGTCCGTTATGTCTTATAGATGGTCCGTTATGTCTTTTAGATGGTCCGTAATGTCTATAAATCTGGTCCGTTATGTCCTAAAATCTGGTCCGTTATGTCCTAAAATCTGGTCCGTTATGTCTGGTCCGTAATGGTCATGGTCCGTAATGTCCCTAATTCATTAAAATAATAATAAATTATGCACCAAAGTTAATATTTTCCCAACCTTTGAGACTATTATATATTTTTCGGAAGATTTTCTGTTCAGTTACTTGCCATCTGTATGGGGGAGGGGGGGGTGGGGGGGGGGGGCCGAGTGACTGGCCTTCATATCATTGATATTATCTGGCCATTTCAGCATTACAAATTAAAATATTTATGTCAGACAAAGTCAATAAGAAATCAAAATCTCTGCATAGCCAATAACAGTATGCAGTACAAGCATTGTCTTGCGTATTAAAATGTTCTAATTTAAATCACTCAAGGATCAAAATAATGAAAGGATGACTTAACCCACACAAAAAGTGAAATATGCAACTTTTCTCATTAAAGAACGATAAAAATACAAATACAAGTGGATAGTGTTGTAATTCTAACCTTAACCTAACCTTAACACTCAGATCACATGTGTGACATGCAAGGGCATAAACATATAGAAGTTTAAAAAAAGATTGTTTTGCAAAGATAACATTCTCTCGAAGAGGTCTCTCTGAACATTACATCAAACATTAATCAGCAAGATCACTAGAGAAGTAGTTGCAGAAAGACCTATACAGAAAAGATAGGCAATCATATTGAGATGTTCAAAATGAGAAGTGCAAACTTGTCCCATAAGATCAAAACAATATCATGTGATCAATCAGTTACACGTCGTGTTGAGAACACACCTCTATAAAATCATGTATAGATGATCTTACTTATTATTTGCATGAAAACTGACAACATCAGATTTAGTTAATATTCTCCAATTGCCTGTTGATGCAAAATGACTGTAGGAAAATGTTTGGAGAGAAGGTTAATAAATCTGAAAAACCTCATCTTTCTCGCCTTGATTGTGCTTCTTTCATCATCATTTAGCAAATTAATTTTGGGGAAAGCTTAAACATATTTGAGTGTCTAATTTAAATAAAATTCCTTATTTTTAATGCCTAAATGCAGAGATCATCATTCCTTGTCATATTTCTAGTAGAGGCTCCATCATGCAAACACTCTTGGTATGAAATGAAAACAACTGTAGGACAAACTGATCATAAAACTTGTAACGCACTATAAAATATCATGGTGGTTACTGTTCAGTGTTGTCAGCTCTGAAAATAAATAAAGTTTGAATTGAACTGATGTGTGTAAATAGGCTGACATAACTAAAAGTCACACTGTATAACTTTCATCACTGCCCATGAACAGGCTCAATGAAACCAAGCCTCCAAATTTTTCTTGTTCATTTGCATGCAAAGTTCTCTATTTGCTTGTTAAGAAAAAATGTTCATGACAGATCATGTACATATGATTTAAGCAAATGAACTATTTATATTATTGTGATTAATCCGTGTAAAATCCAATTGGTAAAATTATGCTTGTAACTAAAATGTCATTATAATAAATAAGTAGTTAGAACTCTTGTTCATTAAGGTAAACTGTGCGCACAGAAATTACCAGTATTTATTTTATGTTGAATCAGTAATCAAAAGGCTTAACGTAGGTCTAGATTCCTGGTTTAACCTACCAGTAAATAAACTCTTTTAGGTCAGAGACCACTAAATAGTTTCCCATAGACTTACATTATAAGATTTGGTCCTCCTGTGATTTAGTTTACACGACTATTTCCAAAACTACAACAGATTTGCCAAGTGGCACTCTTGGGCAAATCAAATATGGCCAGAAATCAGGGTCTTCACCAACTCATTCTCTCAGCATTTTTAACCGAAAGTAACCACCCCCAAAATGTAAACAAATCTTCAACCCAAAATATGGAAAGTACCAACTTCTTTAAAGTGACACAAATCACCTTTCAAACAGTGTTTTAAATAATCATTTTTATTTTTAAGTATATAATTAAAGTCATTTTACATTTTTGAAAACAAAAAATTATTTCTATTCTCTATAGTTTTGGCCAATGAATCTTTGAAAATAAATTAAGCCCGAATCGTCCCTAGACAAAATTGTCCAATCCGCGACAGGCTTTTCTATTTACTATCCTCTGACCTTATAACTGGCCTGGTTTACGAAACATACAAGCAATTATGTTGTTTTTAAATGGCTTTTGCCGCAACTAGGCATAGCCTTATTCATATTAACTTTGTTTTAATATTGATGCCCGTTTTTAAACAGGGTCCAAGATCATATAACTTAATCAGGAGACCAGTCTCAAATCTCAAGCATCTGATTAGCTGAAGTGGCGACAGTAAAGAACTGAACAATAACACAATTTTAAATCTTATTGCTGATAAACCATATATAAACTAACTTCTTTGTCACGTGACCGTCAAGTTACCAATTACCTACTAACTATATCTCGCAGTTTCTAATATTTTACTGAAACCAATGTAAACATAAAATCTGTTCACATTGGTTTGATTAAAAAATTTAAAAGATTTTTTCCTTATCTCTATCTCAAAGACAAACATTATGAACTAAACTCAAAAGAGAGAAACTGAAGAAAAAGGCTTAAAAGCAATAAAAAAAGGTCTTAAAGCAACTACAAACTGGACTTACCTTAGTTCGGTATCCAAAAAGATATGAACTTATTTCCCTATCTTTAAATGAATCGAATTAATGGCGTGAATCGGCAGTTTAATATCATTTGCATACAAAAAATAATCTCGAGTTGCATATACTCACGTCAAAAACGCGATAAAGCGTAGCCAACAACGTTACGTTGATGTACGTAAAACTTTACTTTATTTTACGACAGTACAAAATCGGAACGTTTTAATTCGCTTGTCGTTAAAATAAGGTCATTTAAAGATGAATACTATGTTATACATAGTAGAAATAAGCTCGTAGACCGAACAAATGCGAATGTAGCATTTTTATTCATCTTCATGTTTATAAGTTGAATGAGATCAGGGCCAAAGATCATTAAACTAAAACTTGAGACAGTCTCAAGCATCTGAATGGCTGAATTGGCAACAAATCTCAGTTGTTTTATCTTGGGCCCAGTTTTTTGCTTAACAAAACATGGAAATCGAGTCAAAAAGCCATGAAGGTCTTTTGAGGAACGAAAGTTCTGTCCAGTATGATCTTTTTTTCTCATTTTCCAAGGATTTCTCTGCCCTGCTGCGCTCATTTCGGCTTCACTTTTCTATATAAACCTCTTAATAGCCACTATTATCTACACAGAGTTAAAAAAAACTTCTCATGAAAAGGAAAATAAGAATAAGTTGAATAATGCCGATATTTATGTAAGAACTGAACCGATGTTTTATCGCGTTTATCAGGGGATTGAAAACATGCGAGCTCCACGCTTACTTTAAGTAGCCCAAATGTGTTTCATATCCCGGTAAAAGCAATAGTATACCGATTGATTTTCACTCCTTAATATTCTCAATTCTTAATAAAATATTTAGGAGAATTTGTGATATCTTGGCCTTACATTAACACTCGTTTTGTGTATTGGCTAAGATAAAAGATTTACTTCGAATTGTTTCCATTTTGCATTGGAAAACATTCGGTTAAAACAAAACAAAAACAAAAGCCGTGCACGCACTATTATTTATTGTTCTATGCCCAATGCTTTGTGACGCTGCCGAGCACACCCTTTTAACCAGGTAGTGTGAAAAAAGAAAACCTACCGCTATTTGCTTTTTCGACAATATGGCTGTCTCAACAGCTTTCATTTTAAAAGGCCGTGACATCACGAATTCATCTCGATATTTTGTTTTGAAATGGGGATATTTAGGAATGTAAATATAATAACTGAATTGATATTTTATTGCTTTCATCGCGATATGAAAAACATACAACTCAATGTTTCTATACCCTTTTGAACATCGTTAACTATAGGTTCATTCCTAAATAAGATGACCATCTTACCAACAATTTTAAAGTGTGTCCTTTAAACAAGTGTATGCCCACCCATCACGCAAAGTAGTAGGTAAAGAGTTACTCTCGTCCGTCTGTACGACCTCCAAATCTTGTGGCATAAACTCAATAAAGTACTTTTCTTCAGCCGTAGAACTGATTATTTTATTCCTAATGACAGCTGTTCTCTTTGATTCAAATAGCTTTACATTTTCTAATTAAGATCAAAACGATATTTGATGGTTTTCATTTTGGTTTTGATTTCGGTTGTTTAAAGTGCGTGGAGCCCGAATGGCTCCATGCTAATTTAAACAATCCAGTTGTGTTTCTACGGTGCGAGTATACGTCTCTCGCGCGATGAAACGACATTTTGATAAAATCAAAACTGGACCACACAGCTGACCTTATATTTTGCTTATCTTGAGACCTCATGGATAATTATTAAAAATGGCAAAACTATGTGTTGCAATTATTTATCTTCTAGTGCATGTAAGTACACCATTTCATTCAATAATGTATGATTTTAGAAGCTTTTTAGTGATTAATAATGTTCTGTTTAATTATTGTCTATCGTTTTTTTAAATAAATATATGTATTATAGTTAGGCCTACACCACCTCTGTAATATGAAGTGTTCCCATGTTTTTGAAACTTTTCATGTGATGAAACTTTCAAGTTATCTTGCGGAAGATCGGGATTTAACCCAGAACCTGTTGGGGTTGGTGCACTCTAGAACCTGGTTTAAACCCCCAGTGGCAAATTGTTTACCACTGACCGTTCCAAGGCAGTAACCCCTCGAGTTCTCACTTTTGTTAATTGTTTTTCAAGGTTCGAGCTCAGGACCTGCCTGAAGAGGTAACTACCTCGTTGTTGTCTCTGGTTGCAGAGGAGAGCCGTCTTAGAGCACAGTTAGAAGACGAAGCGAACCTGCTAGAACAATTACTAGAAAAACTGACAGCGGATCGTAAAAATGGTAGGTAACTCGGCAATGGTTAAATTAGTATCGCACTTATACTATTTCGCTATAGAGCTAGCTTTTATGGCGACCTGGTAGAGCGTCGGACTAGCATGCGAGGGTTCCCAGGTTCAATCAATGGTTCAGGCGTGGATTTTTCAGAACCCTTGTTACAAATGTTGCCCAATGGCGGACCTGTCAAAGATGTTTAAATACCTCGAGATCAAAAAGTGAATCTCTATATTCAATGGAAATCCCGGGTTACATGTATGATCAATAAACAAAGTTATCATAACAGGGTACTTTAGTATCATTATATTTCGCGCCGGCCACACATTTGTTCTGATAGGAATTATACAAGTTCGGTCACATAATATATTATATTATTCTGAAATTATTCACATTGCTTTAGTGACCTAACTCCAACCTGCCAACTCTCTACAATGTTGCATATTGTAAAAAGAGGCAAAACAGTCATTTGAACACCTGACATCAGTGTTTGAAATGACGTCATTAGGTTTGCAGACGATATTGCTTCGAAGTTCTTCCAAATATATAAAAAAGAATTAAATAAAAAATATTGAAAACACGTTTTCCCTGTGAGGTGCCTCAAATTAGGAACAATGTATATTTCAGTGACATGTGGTTGCCCAGCCTCTGCGGCGCCCATCGCCTTCTCCGTCACGTTGGGAAACAATATCGTAAATCTAGGAAAAGAACAGAATATCGTGTATGACGAGGTAAAATAATATTTTCATCCATTTTCTTAATGCTCGTGAAATTACACTGCGGTTTTCAGTTGAAGACGTTTCCTATCAAAATAATTATATTTCAGTGCAGTTTCAATTACCTCCCTTTATGGTAATTCGCTAATTTCAAACCATGTAGAATTCCAATCATTGTGGGTTACTGTATAAAATGATAGTGCCTCTAGCTGGGAGCGAACCCGCACTGTCACGGCGACAGCGCCTAGCCCTGCAATTCCGGCGATGCAACCAACTGAGCTAGCTGGGACAACTCAAAAAAAGGTTGATCTGATAGCCCTCATATACAGTACTGTGAACGTTTTAGGTTACAAACGAAACGCACGATAGACGATATACGGACGCACGATACACGATAGACGGACGCACTATACACGATAGACGCACTATACAAAATAATCCGATTCATATAATTTGTGTACGAGATTTCTTAAAATTTGAAAATGCTATCAAAATATCAATTGAATGGTTGCATTAAATCATATAAATCTGCATATGCGAGAAACGATTTCACGTTGCACTGTAAAATTAAAAGGCGCACGATGCACGATACGCGTTATACGGACGCACGATACACGTTAGACGGATGCACGATACACGTTAGACGGACGCACGATACACGATAGACGGACGCACGATAGACGCAAATTTTGTAACATTAAACGTTCACAGTACTGTTCGTAACCATCACTGCAGGACATCGGTAACGGGTTATTTTACTGGTAACAGTACTGACTATATGTAAGGGGAGACTTTTTACGGCCGCCACACTGCACAAATAGCGCTACTGTGAATTTTAAATGATAGTGCCTCTAGCTGGGAGCGAACCCGCACCGTCACGGCGACAGCGCCTAGCCCTGCAATTCCGGCGACGCAACCAACGGGGCTACCCTGGACAACCCCCAAAAATTGTTGATCGGATAGCCCTGATATACGTTACCATCACGGCAGGACATCGGTAACGGGTTATTTTACTGATAACAGTACTCATAAGGTGACGGTCCGGAAGTCCGAAGGCCCGCTAGTCCGAAGACCCGCGAGTCCGAAGGCCCGCGAGTCCGAAGACCCGCCAGTCCGAAGACCCGCCAGTCCGAAGGCCCGCCAGTCCGAAGGCCCGCCAGTTCGAATCAGTAGAAAAAATGAGATTTTTTTATCGGACATTCGATCCTTCGGACTAATGGGTAAAAAAACCCAAAAGTGCCCGCGAATCCGAAAGCCCACTACTCCGAAGGCCCGCTATTCCGAAGGTCCATTAGTCCGAAATATTGAGAAAAGGTTGTAAAAGGGCCCGTAAATCCGAAGGCCCGCGAGTCCGAAGGCCCGTGAGTCCGAAGATATGTTATATATAGTATAACCCTAACCCTAACCCCTAACCCTAACCAATGCGAGTTACAGTACAATCAAGACTATAAAAACCTGCAGAAACTAAAGTTCGGACTCGCGGGCCTTCGGACTCGTGGGCCTTTTTTGAATTCACACTTATTTTCGGACTGGCGGATCTTCGGACTCGCGGGCCCTCGGACTGGCGGGCCCTCAGACTGGCGGGCCTTCGGACTGGCGGGCCCTCGGACTGGCGGGCCCTCGGACCAAAAGGCGGACACGACTTTATAAAGGCATATTTGAATATTCCTGACAGTGTGTACTTTTTCAGTCTCTTGCATGGCCGGCAATACTCTACTGCCTTATGTGTATGACCTTTAGGGGTTATATTTACTTTTAAAAAGTAATTTTAGCCTTTCCAGAAGGCTTACACTCACACAAAGTTGTAATTGGTAATCAATAGAGTTCTTTCACATTGTTACCTCCCCTTAGCGCTCTCTAAAATTGAAGAGCATATTTAGTCGATAAATGCACGCGAGGGGGCATCGTTTACTATTGTTAATATGACTAAGTGATTATAAAATTAAGAAAATGTTGATTAATCATTTCAAATTTATAAATAAGTAAGTTCAGTCAAACAACGAAGAATAAAAAAAACGTTATGATCATTTAAAAGCACGTCAAGAAAGTTTATGCGCATTTTAAACATTGTTTATCGCGGTATTTTCAGGACGCGAGTATCCAACGGATTTGTTTGGGTTTTTTATGAAAATACACACGTGAATTGTGTTTACTAAAAATAAATCTGTATAATTGACAATTCAGACGAACATTATCGGACATTTTACCGTTTTACGGCATTTTTTTGTAACGCTATAATTTATAGTGGAATGAGACATAATTATATTCTGATGTAGCTCGTCGGCGACTAGGTTGATATGTGTTTTGCTTGTTTTGCTTTTGAGAAAAAATATTACATATTTACATAATAGGATGGTTCCAGCTACAACCCGAGAAATGGTTAAATTGATTGAACCAAACGAATATTGCCGGACGGCAGGCCAGCCAAAACCTATTCAAAAAAATCCAGAGAGTTTTGTTGTTGTTTTTTTAATAAAAACTAGTTTGATGTTGAAGTTCGTAATTGTTGTCGCTGAAGCTTTTGAAATATAATATTTTCATTTCTGTTTAAAATCAAAATGACCATGGACCAAAACAAATGAACGGGACTGCGATATTCAGGTCCGAGTTTAGTTTTATGACACTTAGCTGTTGTGTACATGTGTGCCCGAGGCAGCGTGTCACTATCACGTAATCTCTCAATAAACAGGAAATTTTGGAGCCGTGACCAAGACCAAGTTTCTTAATATTAAATAATATAATTGTAAAACCCATTCTAAATTCAGTTAAATTTATGTTTCATTAATTATCCTTTTCAATATTTTTAAATCCTGAGATTTTGCCTGAAAATCCTTAGATCCGGAGAAGAACCTTACGGTCCGGAGATTTCAGATAAAATCCTGAGATTTTTGAGGTCTGCGGACATTTTATCTTCTTTCTACATCATTCCCGTAACACGTAGATATTCAAGAAATGCGACTTAAACTAATGTCTATTGACTATGGCTGACGATTTTATAAAAAAAAATGATGTTTATAATAACATGAATAACTTAATAAGCTTAACGGGCGTTGAATACAACGACGAGTATTCAACGCCGATACATTGCTGAATTCATCCGTTTACCTCCAATTTAGAGAGATCATGTAACATAAAATATATTTCTTGAAGTAAACGCATTTTGTCAGAAAAACTCGATACGCTTATATATGTGTCTGTGGAAATATACAGTAACGTGTAATCCACAATGTATTTGTTTTCATATAAGACTTCCCGATTCAAAGTGGCAACCACGTCTTTGATTGTTTTACGCTTTTCACAGTCAAATCTTGCCGACCAGACGTTTTAAGCCTATTATATTCGGAAATTCTAAAACTCGAATTTATTATGCTTTATCATAATTATTATTATAATTTATCATTTGCTTTAAGACGACACCGTGATCATATCTGTTCATTCTGTTAGCAATGAGACAGTTAAATGCCCCTCACTTGTCGGTTTAAGATAAAACCAATATTTTCCGCACCTAACGTGGCGTACGACGCATGCGCACAACAATGTGAAAGACCTCTATTGCATATGTTCAAACCATAAGCCTAGCTTTCCTGTGCCAAGAGATGGCTAAAAAAAGAACTGTGTTTTCCTAGAATCAATTTTTCGGTGTAGCTTGAATGTTTGTGTTTTCCTAATTAAATTTCAAAATAATTTACTTACACTGCATAATCGAAATTTAAGCAGTTTGCAGTTGAAAGACAGGTAATTATAGAATTTGGTTCTATAAAGTTGATTAACTAGAAGAAAAATGTCGTTTAACTCCCGTCAGACATTTCAAAAGTAATTTTTTAAAGTTTATATCGCAATGACTAATATTTACGATTAATTACAGATTAAGTTTAAAGTCGATGTCTCTTGTCTCTCCTTTTCAAGTGTACTATTTCCGAACCTAATTTGTTTAATAACCATTTACCATGTTTACTTCAGATCAATTTAAACGTTGGTGGCGCGTACGATGCCCGTCACGGTATATTTACAGCCCCCGTTGATGGGGCTTACGAGTTTACTGCAGCGACACTGGTTCCCGGAGGCAAGCAGACCGGGGTAGAGATAGTGAAAAATGGAGAGTCGGTTACCAAAACCCAGTCCGGAGATGCCAGCTACTATACAATGGGAACTAACGTTGTAGCACTTGATCTCAAAGCGGGTATGGTACTTTATTATATATCCATGAATGATTTTATCATAATGCAGCGTTAACATCAAAATTGATACAACTCGTCAGAGTAGTTATACCGTATTGGACAATGTCGTTTTCCGATTCTTTATTTTGCAGCTTATCGTGTTCTATGTGACGTCATAACTGCGTCACACTATATTGCCGAACTCCAAAATAGGAAATAACCGTCCCAGTTTTACAACCGTAACGATATTTTTATGCCATTCATAAATTTTCTTCGCCATTCATAAATTTACTGTCGCATTACTACTTTTATTTCTACTATTATGTTGACTAAAATTTTGTTGTTTAGTTTATAATTTGTTTTGAGCGAGAAGGTTATATAATAAAAGGAACATTATGACAGTATACACTGTAGGTCCGTATTATTTCTCGTTGCGTATGTAAACCACATCACGCTCGACCTACGGTCTCACGTGATTTGGCTTATATACCCAACTCGAAAAAAAACGAACATAATGGTTGAAATTATTTTTGAGCCAATGACAATGCAGTATTTTTCCAATATTTCGAACCTTAATTCTCATAAAGTCGCGTGTCTGAAATGTGTTTATTATAGGTCGATTTCCTCTAAAATATTGTTCGAAAATTTATTGATAAAGATGTATAGTTCGTCGACGATCTTCTACAGTGTTCATGGAGGCGTGACTAAGAAAGTCTGAAAAAGGAAAATCTTATAAATATTTTAGCTTTGACTTGTTTGGCTTATGATAATCTTCTTAAATTTCTTAACTCTATTTCATATATACGTCTGTTATCAAATAGGCGACCAGTTTAGATCAAGATCACCTATTAAATCAATGTCATCTGATCAGTATTTACACTTTATTGTCACAAATAACCTAGTGAATCTAACAGGGAGAAGTGTCGGTCGTGATCAGACTACACGGACGAGCCCGTTTATCCGGAAATAAACTATTTTACCATGATATAAAATTTTTCATAATTAATAAAGGGTAAAATGGAACTTCCACGGTTGAAACCTTGTTACTCAAAGCAATGATAGACTGCTACACAGGTTTTTTTTCCCGAGAATCAGTAATGTTCACATGGTGTTTTCAGATAAAGAAATTTCGTAATTCACTTTCTAAAATATTCTCTCAGTATGCATGTTTACGGGCCATTGAATGACAAAACTCACTTTGACTATTGATTTTTGCATACACATATATGGTTATTTAAGCGGCAACTGTTTTGTCAGTTACAAAAATAATTTCGAACATTATATACGTTATAGTTTATTTGAGGCTTGTATGAAAAATTAAACGATCGCCCAGCTGCCCTGGGCCTGACCGTTTAATTTTCATACAAGCCTCAAAATAAACAATAACCTATACATACAGATTGCATACTGTTATAATATTCCATATTTATCATGGTGACTTCATGTTTAACTGTTTCCAGTGAATGATTGAAGAACACAAAGAATAACAGACAGACGGACAAAAATGATCGTTGTTCGCTGTTGTCCTTTATGTGCTTTAATTAAGACATCTTGTAAAAACGATGTTTCTTAGCATAAAGAACAAATCTCTACTCGTTGGTTTAGTTATGTTTGAGTTCGATCCCTTTTGGCAAGAAGGGGTTTCCTTGTGTGTTTGATGATCTAACACTGGTAGCAGAGACAGTTAAGCTACTTCACCATAGCGATAATAATGCTATGTGGATAGCGACAATAATGCTATGGGACTCCAACGACAGTAACGCTATGTGACTCCAGCGACAGTAACGCTATGTGACTCCAGCGACAGTAACGCTATGTGACTCCAGCGACAGTAACGCTGTATGACGCAAGCGACAGTAACCCTATGTAACGCTACAGACAGTAACGTTATGTGACGCTAGAGACAGTTAAGCAATGTAACGCTAGTGAAAGTTACGCTTTGTGACGCAAGCGATAGTAACGCTGCGACGTTAGCGACAGTAACGCTTTGTGACGCTAGCGACAGTTACGCCATTTGACGCTAGCGACAGTATATGTGACGCTAGCGACAGTAAAACAATGTAACGCCAGCGAATGCAACGCTATATTTCGCAGTAACGTTGTGTTACCCTAGTGACAGTAACACAATGTAATGCTAAAACAGAAACAATGTGTCGCTAGTGAAGTAACGCTGCGACGTTAGCAAAACTATTGCTATGAGATACTAGAGACAGCAAATCAATGTAACACTAGCAAAAGTAACGCTTTGCAACTCTATGTAAAGCAAGCGACAGTGATGCTGTTACGCCAGTGATATTAACGCTATGTGACACTAACGACAGTAAAGCCATGTGACAATAGAGAAAATAACGCAATATAATGTGATCAAAACTAAGGCTATGTAACGCAATGTAACGACAGCGACATTTACGCTATGTGACGCTAGCGACTGTTACTCTTTGTTACGCTAGTGACGATAATAAACAGTAACGCTTTAGATGACGCTTGCGAAAGTAACGCTTTGTAACGCTAGCGACAGTAACGCTATGTTACGCTAGCGACAGTAACACTTTGACGCTAACTATTTTTTGCTATGTAACGCTAGCGACATTTACGCTATGTGATGCTTGCGACAGTAATTGTTTGAAACGCTATCGAAAGTTATGCTTTGGAACGCTAACGACAGTAACATTTTGTGACACTAGCGACAGTAACGCAATGTTACGCTTACGACAGTAATGCTTTTTGACGCTTATGGCGGTAACGTTAAGTAACGCTAGCGACAGTAACGCTAAGTTATGCAATGTGACGCTAGCGCTATGTAACGCTAGCTAGAGAAACACCATGTTACGCTAGCGACAGAAATGCAATGTAATGCTTACGACAGTAACGTGTTGTGACGCTTAGGACAGTAAGCTGTGTTACACTTGCGACAGTAACGCTTGGTGACCTAATCGAGAGTATGGAACTCTAACGAAAAAAGCATCAAACCGGAAATAGGCTTAATGGTGGCAGCACAAGAAGAGTGTTCCCGATCTTAAACATACTGATTGTTTTAAATACCGCTATGAGTAAAACTTAATATTCATATGAAGCCATTCGTATATTGTAAATTTCTCACAGCTAGTGGTAATTACGAAAGTTGTAACTTTCTATTGACGGGTAGTATAAAATGCCCTGGTACCTCGTGCAGAGATCCTTTTCAAACCAATAATAATTGTAGTTTATCCTGATTTAGGAAATCCACACAGAACAAATGCTATTGTCCTTATTGGGAACCGAACCCGTACCGTAAGATGACTTTAACGTCATCAAAGACCCAATGTTTACACTGTAACTTTCTCCTCTACGACGAAGTCTTATTTATCTAACAAATTATAATTTCCGGTGGAAAACAGTGTGACGTATTTCTTTAAAAGGCGTGGCTACAGTAGAGCCGTTCACAATTTACTGGACGTTGCACGATGTTTTGACGTGTGACGTCGCCGAGCTCGCAAGTTTTGCCACAAGTTGCTGCCAAAAGCGTGCCGTCATTCACTTTGTCGTCAAAGTAGTTGTTCCAAAAGCCATTCGAATAAGCCGTAATATCACGAATTCTTTTGGTTATGTCTGTATTAATGAGATTATTTATGAGTGTAAATATAAGGATTAAATCGATATTTGAGGGTTTTCATTTGGGTATGAAAAACAGTTGGATTGTTTAAAGTACGCGAGAAGCCCTTCGGGCTTCACAAACTTTGAACAAACCAACTGTTTTCCATACCCAAATGAAAACCATCAAATATCGATTCAATCCTTATCTGCAAACTTCGTACTTAATGTTACATGTGGAAAAAATGAGATTGTCTCCACCGAGGAGCGAACCCGTAACGTACAGTGACAGCGCCTAGCTTTCGTTGAGTTATTAGATGTTTGATCTGTGTTTTTGTTTTAGGTGATGAAGTTTGGGTTCGGCACATAGACCAGAGCGATAGTAACGCCATCAACGGCGAGTCGCATACTTCTTTCTCCGGCTACCTCATCGAGGGTTAGCGACAGTGTTTGCGGAGTTACATATCATGATGTAAAATTTTGTCAGGGGCATAATTTTTAAGGATATAGAAGTCTGCTAAAATTTAATAATTATAAGAAATAAAAACAAAACATACCACTAAGGAACTGAATTGTTGTCACTGTATCTCTTTAGGTATTGTGTGTTGAGAATCATTGATTGCTTTTCTATTAATATCAAAATCGAGAGACTAGCCTTCGAAGCTAGGACAAGTGTACAAAATCTGACCTAGTTTTTCGTTGAGAACTAGTACTACTTTGACCATCGGCGAACAACATGGTAGATTACAATTACGGAGATGACAGACCATAGGTGAAGTAAAACAGACTGCCGTGTGGCAGCTGTAGATAATCTGACCGTACATTCAATAAGTGATGTTATCAATTGCATGTACCATCTTTGAAGGTCGTTGAGCATGCTACATTTGTGTAAATATTGCATAGTGCTCAACTCGGGACAGATATGGGGCGCGTCACGGGAAAAAATACCTTCGGAGAGTTGATGTCAATCCTTGAAATGACGTCATAAAGTTGAGCAGACGACATTGATTATTATGCATTTCGCTGTAAAAATACCAGTTTATTAACAAAATGTGTAACAAAATCACTTCATAGTTATGAGAAATTTATAGATAGTTGTAAGTTCTTTCTAAATATAATAACAACTAAACTGTCACAAAATATGACCGAAGGTACCTTTTCCCTTGGTGCGCCCCATATATGCATTTCAATGCGATGTACCCAGCATGTGGATACCCAGCAAGGGAGATCGTTGTTTAAAACCCTTTCCACCATATATACGCCTTTTTACGCATGTGCGACCAGTTTAGATCCAGATCAGCCGGCACATCCAAGTGCCACATCCATGCCGTCTGATCAGGATCTGCACTGGTCGCATTTTGGTCAGAAATAACCTAATAAATCAAAAAGCGAACAGTGCAGATCCTGATCAGACGGCACGGATGTGCCGGCTGATCTGGATCTACAATGTTCGCCCACGCAATAAAGGTGTGTCTTTGGAGGAAAGGGTTAAGAGGTCGCAAACATTGCAAATGGCGAAAACAGGCTAAAATTTCAAAAAATGAATTTTGGGGGAAATACGTATTGCAACAAAGATTTAAGTAAATAAATGTATTTAGCTATGGATGTAGTAAATGTTTGCAAGCTCAATTTAGTCTAATTCATGTTCTAATTACCAAGCACATACTAAAACAAAAGAAAAACCATTTGCATGAGAACTCTGAAATTCATGAATAATATACCAAAGCAACTCATACCTGAAATAAGTATATGCTGGTCTACAATGTTTAGTGCCAATTCGTCAAAATAGTGTTAGGGTTTTCAAGAAATTCAAGGAAATCTTACTTCCTGGTTCAAGGTGAAAGTAGAAAGTGAAAGTAGGAAGTAAGTTTTCATTGAATTTCTTGATAACCCTAACATTATTTTGACGGATTGGCACTAAACATTGTAGACCAGCATATACTTATTTCAGGTATGAGTTGCTTTGGTATATTGTTCATGAATTTCAGAGTTCTCATGCAAATGGTTTTTCTTTTGTTTTAGTATGTGCTTGGTAATTAGAACATGAATTAGACTAAATTGAGCTTGCAAACATTTACTCCATCCATAGCTAAATACATTTAATAACTAAAATCTAGGTGGCAATAAGTATTTCCCCCAAAATTCATTTTTTGAAATTTTAGCCTGTTTTCGCCATTTGCAATGTTTGCGATACCTTAAGTTTGGGTATTTTTTGAGTAGCGCATTCATGAATTCGCGAATAAAGAAATTAGCTGATTCTTGACAAATATCGCGAAATTTGACCTCGCAAAATTAATGCGTTTTATTAATTAACTAAAACAATATTGACACAATATGTACAATTCAGTCCACCTTATATGGGTTGCACTCAATTCATATGAAATCTCAACTGGGCCAATACGAGATAACCTGGGCCAATACGGGTTTTACTGAGCCAATATGAGATCGCATGATTCTGATTGGATAATGAACTGGTCAAATATGGATTGAATCACTTCCTTTTAAAAACAAAAATTCCGCCATTTTGGAATTTCTAAGTCGAATATTTATGCATAAAAATGATAATAGATAGTGTGACTTTGGACATGAGGTGCATTTAAGCAAAGCGGCAGAGGATAAGTCTATGTTGCCGCTTTGAGTGGTTTCTTTCTGTGTAATGAAAATCTTTGAGTTTATCTAACTCGTTAGTACAACAACAACGCGGATGTCTGCAGCAAGAATTCTTGAAACTAAAAAAGACAGTGAATTTTAGTGGATTATTCAACATTTGAGCAAGTTTATTGAGCGTAGCATTGCAAAAAGGATCAAAACTTAGTTTGGATAGCTTACAGACATGTTAAATTCAGTATTTACATGTGGAAATCGTGGATGTAATGAGCCAGAAAGTAAACTTATTTTGGATATCTCTGGAAAAAAAACTAAATTCAGACTGGATAAACAAGAGACTTGGCTGCCACAGTGTGTAGTAATGTTCAGGCTGTTTTTGTATTCAAAACAAAACAACCTTAATATCTGCATCTCCTTGGTAGCTTACACCAGCCAGGTCACTACTAGCGTAGATTGAAGATTGAACATTTAAATCAGAGCTGATACTTCATGATCATCTCTTCAGACCGGTAAATTAGTAATTTTAAAGTCTAGAACTATGGATATTTTTTTAATTAATAAAATTGTCATTAATCAAGTGAATTCATATTGGTCCTACCCTTGGCCCAATAACAACGCCAATATGAATTCACTTGATTAATAACATTATATTTTACAGTATACCTTTTGAAATAAAAAAGTTCCCGTATAAATGTTATTTACGATATTATCACATTTACTAAAAATGTAGCTCAAAATAAACTTCTTTAATTTAAAATGATGAATTATAATTAATATAACTAGCAAAAAGGTAAAGGTATTTAATATGTATTATTTCAATAATAAATCACATTTCTTTCTAAGCACAGGTGTTATTTTGTTAAATTAAAATTACAAAGAAAATATTGTTCACAGTAAGTTTTAAACAAACGTGCTTTGTTGGACCGTATTTGGTACAAAAACGAATATGGTACAAATGTACCATATTCGGTCGAATATGGTACAAATGTACCATATTCGGACCGAATATGGTACAATTTTCGACCGAATATGGTACAAACATTGTACCATATTCGGTTGGAATAAGTTTTTCTATGCTCGCCAAAACGTATTTGGTACATACCAAAAAAACTCATAAAATGAAAATGGCCTACGTATATGGTACATAAATTATGTATTTCTTAATAAATGAAATAGTCTGCCGATGTGTAAACTTTTTTTCAAACTCAAATACATTGTATTAACCTAATATTGGAAGTGACAAAAGTATCATCATCATCATCATCATCATCATCATCGTCGTCGTCGTCGTCGTCGTCGTCGTAACTAGCAGTAACAGAAACAGCTAACCTAACCACACTTTACATGGATTTTGCTGGTTGTGTAACTGTTTCGCCGGCTAGCTCAGTCGGTTGCGCGTCAGATTGGCACGCAGGCGGCCTGGGTTCGATTCCCGGGCGGGCCAGATACTTTCGTGGAGATTGGTCACGAAATGATTTCTACGGCCATTCTTCCCCTACCGCTGTTTCAAGTAGGGCAGTTGTCAATTACTGGCGAATGTATCTGCTTAGTACTGGTTACTAAGTACTAGTACTCTAAGACTAGAGACGTGCTTGCTCGAGGTAACTCTGTAAAAGTTTGAGGATTATCGCATTTTGGTTATGTTCATAGAGTGTGAACTTGTAAGGGTAAAGGTAGGCGAGCAAATCCATGAAGCGCGCCAGCGCTTCTTGGAAAATTTGATCGTTTAATACCCCTCGGTATTAATGCTTATATTTTAATACATTTTAATAATAATTGGTAGGTTTTGTCCAGATATGATTGCTTTAAGCAAACGTCGTTGCAGGAATGTCGACGTCGCATTCGATTGGTCGAATGACGTCGCGTCAGCCATATTAATGATTTCGTGCATTGTTTGGGTCAATCTAAAACTTCTGACAAGAAGATATTGCATGAGAAAATCCGAAAAATAAACAAGAAATTGGGCCGAAAAAATAACTAACGAAATTCATATTTCATGCATTTGCAGTTGTTTTACGATAGAATTTCTTCGATATAATTCAATATCCTTTGGTCAGTAGTTTTAGATTGACCCAAACGATTCACAAGATCATTAATAGCAATTTTCAAATTTTTAAAACTTTTTTTTTCGAAAGTGTATTTTCACCAAAATCCGATTTAAGAGATTTTGAGCTCTTTTAAATGAATATATCTCTCCAAAAATAAGGATGTTTGACTGGCTGCTTTAGACAGGTGTGACTGTATTCCTAAACATTACTTTGTAAAGTTGATTTGTCGTTCTGACGTCATATTGCTGAGAAGCCGACAAAGCTTTGAAGTTTCCGATTTTTTCTTTGATAACGTGCCGCTTTAAAAAGGCGGGAATTTTGCACACGAGTCTTACTCAGAAGTCAGTAACCGTATTTGACTTGGCGGTCGGCAAGAAAAGTTGTGATTTTCGACTAGAAAGAATTGAAATCCAAACTTTCTTCAAACTTCAAAAGAATTCTTGACAGTAAGTACTGTACATAATTTTAATTTTCAGTTGTCTTAATATGCATTGATGTTTTTACATGCATTGATTTTTATGTTTTATGCCCCCCCCCCCCCTCAGAGTGCATTTGCAGTTGTCCGTCCGTCTATCCAATTGTCCGTGGCATTCCTGCCGGGTGCGTAACTCCTAAACTGCTAAAATATTTAAGCTACAGTCATGAAACTTCATGAAAAATGTTGTCCATCATCAGCTCTCAAGATACATTTCAGCTCACCTGAGCACAAAGTGATCAAGGTGAGCTATTGTGATGGCAAGTTGTCCATCGTCCGTGCGTGCGTGCGTCCGTACGTGCGTCCGTCAACAATTTCTTCAAACGATTTCTCCTCCTAACCCGCTAAGCCAAATTCAATGAAACTTGGCAGGAATAGTCCTTGCATCAAGCTCTACCAAAGTTGTTCAAAGAATTCCATTTCATGAAGAACTCTGGTTGTCATGGCAACGAAAAGGCAAATCATAGTGAAATCTTTAAAAATATTCTTGTCCGAAACTGCAAGGCCTTGAGGTTTGATATTTGGTATGTGACATAATTTTGGTATGTGACATAATTTTGGGGTCCTATACTAAGATTGTTCAAATTATGCCCCTGGGGTAAAAATTGGCACCGTCCCGTGCCTGTGTTGGGACCCTGTCTCCAACCCGCTGGGAGGGGGCCGGAGGTCCAGCACAAATATGGCGGATTCATATAACACGCCATATGAAGTGGGCCTCATCGAGGGCCCCCCTCCCAGCAGACCGGAGACAGAGCCCCAAGGCTGATAAGTGAGGATGGGATGATGACGATGATGATGATGATGGCACAGAGTGCATCACTAAAACCGTTCAATCACTGGGGGCTGGAAATGTAACCTTAATGCTTCAATGTTGAGATCCAGCTCCCTTGATGCATAATTCAGTGGAACATAAAATGATGAAATTTACCCCTGTGTGACGTTAAATCTTATTTTTAAAATTTGAACAGCTGCGGTGCTATATACATATTTATAACAAACGGCACCTTCCCAGGACCATGTTAAAAAGAATGAGTAACTAATTACATATATACTATATTTACACTATAAAACAAGGGTGATTTTGCCACACAGGGGTAGTGATAAGATCATTGAAGATGAAGACATGGCCAGCTCTTGTTTCTCATGTTAAATTTAAAACTTACTTGGTCGTTGTTCCGTTCTACGGCCATTCTTCCCCTACCGCTGTTTCAAGTAGGGCAGTTGTCAGTTACTGGCGAATGTATCTGCTTAGTACTGGTTACCCGCTTACACCAGAGTGTAAGCATGCCCAGGAACGGTGCGTAGGTTAACTGACCGCTGTGATATGACTGAAATACTGTTGAAAACGGCGTAAAACCCAAAAACAAACAATGGTCGTTGTTCCCTAGGTAACAGCATGACTTGACCAGAGGTTTGCGGTAGGGTATGTTCCACTCAGGTCAGTTCTGCATGCCCACCTGCATGTTAATTGTACATGGTGAGCCTGTTCCTTTAAAGTTTGGGGTTCAGGGATGCTGTATGGTGGGTTTTTGGGGGAGGCCGATGCGAGGTTGCCGAGGCACGGATACCATTCAGTTTTTCAATTTATTATTTGTTTTATTCCTAGTTTTCCTATTTGGGTTTGTTCGAAATTTACGAAATTGGCGTAGGAGTCTGTGTGCTTCCTAAAGTGCCAGACACATATTCCTGGGGGGGGGGGGGGGGGCATTTTATAAATGGGGGACACCTCGGCACATATATTTAACAGGCCTGTGAGGTGCCTTATAATTAAGGGAGGGCCAAGCATGGGGCCACCTGAGCGAGAGGTCAGGTGTTCTTACTCCCATTTATAATGTTTAATATGTCAGAGGACAGAATGCTCTGAAAGAACTTGAATGGGGCCTTTAATGTTAGTGAGTGACTGGCACTGAAGTACATATTTAGGAAGCACACAAGGCTCCTTGAGTAGACACTATGTCTAATAGACATTATTTAAATCTTACGGTATTATCATACCGGTAACCCATGACCAGCGGAGTCGCACAACCGGGACCTGGACAGTCCAAGCACACGCAGGGCGGCCCCACTGGCCATAGAATTATGTATTATTTCTATTTAAAACTATTTATTTATGACGTTCTAGTATAACATTATATCCGCATCCGTAAAAAATCGAAACAGTTCAGAGTTCGAGGACCTATTCCATGTATCCGTAGTCCGCAGTACGCATCCGTATACGCATCCGCATCCGCATGTCGAATCGCTCAGTGAGCGATTCGTTTGCGGATATGCGGATGCGGACCCTTTTTGCGGACAATTCTAATTACACCTAGTTAATTATTTTCAATTGAAATACACCAAAATTTGTATTTTTGTCCTATTTATTGAATATTTACATAATATACATCTGCATACTTCTACTGTTTCATTTTTGTTAACTTTTCTTCTGAAAACAAAATGCACGAACTCCCAAGCCAAACATTGGGCAAGATTTGCCCATGAAAACAGACATTTATTTTAAAGATTCATAAATAAATTATATACCGACTGGTAAAGCTTGTCAGACGTTAGCATTTCAAATTGCAATGCTTTTTTAGTTCATTTACGTTCAAATGACTGTGTGGATTTCCATATAACCCAGAAAATAAACGCTAATCACTGTAAAATGAAAATTAAAGTAAAAAGCAGCATAAAATAAATGAAAACATACTTGAAATACTTATACTGTAATTAAAGGGTTAAGACAGAGGGCAGCTTAGACATTTTACTTACAAAAATGATTACGTATGCGGGTACATGGAATATGGCACCCGCACGATAACTCTGCGGATACAGTTACTGATACGGGTGGCTACGGATGCGGGTGCGTATGCGTGTACAAGAAATAGACGGCATTCTCTAGAGGTCTTCTACCAAGGTTGTTCGAATATTGCCCCTGGGTTTAAAATTGGCCCTGCTCTGTCGGACAGTATTTGGTACAAAAACGCTTAGTTTAACTATATAATTATTATATAGAGAAATTTAAAAATATATATCTTTTTCTCTAAAACCACTTTGCCCAGAGCTTTGATATTTGTTATGTGACATTTTCTATTGAACTTTCGACTTTTGATGAATTAAACCTTGACCAAGTGACTTAATTTTGAAGCTTTTGCCTTTATTTTCCTTACAGTTATTACAGCTCAATCTGATTTTGGTGAAAAATACACTTTCGAAAAAAATTGTTTCAAAAGTCGCTATTAAAGTATTAATGATTTTGTGAATTGTTTTCGGTTAATCTAAAACTACTGACCAAAGGATATTGAATTATATCGAAGAAATTGTATCGTAAAACAACTGAAAATGCATGGAAAATGGATTTCGCGTTAGATCTACTAACGCGATATTTTCGGCCTATTCCATTCCTATTCAATAAATAGGACAAAAATACCAATTTTGGTGTATTTTAATTGAAAAATAAAAAATCTTGTTATTTTTTCGGATTGTATTTGATGTCATGCAATGTCCTCTGGTCAGTATTTTTAGATTAACCCAAACAATTCACAAAATCATTAATAGCGACTTTTGGAAACAATTTTTTTCGAAAGTGTATTTTCCACCAAAATCAGATCGAGCTCCTTTAATCTGTAGATTTGAACATTTTAAATTTTATGGAGTTTATAGGTCTTTGACCTTCGAACCCTGCCTAGTCGTGACTTCTGGTGAGCGACCTAGGCCCCCAGGGCCCCTTCTTTATATCCCTTCCATCCACGTAGCATTGGTTTCTACAGACCGTTTGTCCGTTGACCGCCATAAGTTTGCCCGCTATTTTTCCCCTGAATTTGAATTCGGTTGGATTTCAATGAAACTTTACATGAAGTACTTGCTACTTTCATTGCGCATATTGCCCGGAAGTTCGGATTGTAAATTTTAGCGGAGCTATCAGACGAGTGATTTTAGCTCAGCTCATGTCGTGAGACATTCGTTTTCGACACGCGGTGTTCAATACAAGCTCTATTAACTAATGAAGTATAAATGTATAATAACTTATTATATTATTTCAGATGAAGGAAGCAATTAGGAGAAAAAGGAAGCAATTAGGGTGCTTGCCCAGGTCGAAGTACGACATTATTGTCAGATGTTTAAACGGATCGTTCGATGTCCCTGTGAAGAAACGGACACCTGAAGAGAATAATTGTTTGGCCATGATTAGAAAACGTAAGGACTTCGAGCTTGGTGACCGGGGTTCTTTATTGTGTGGCGGAAAGCAAGTCCTTGTGAAAGAAGATCTTCCTAGATTTGTTGAGAAGATGTTCATGGAAAACAAAGGATGTGGAGCAAGGGTTATTTACAACAAACTGAAAGTAAATTACACGGGGTTCTCGGAACAAGCTATCCTTGAAATACTGTACAATAGCAAGTATTACCATGAGAAGTATCCGAGATTTACAAACAAGCCAACGCCAAAGACAATTACAGAAGAGGAACCAGGCAAAAGATGGCAGATTGACATAATTAACATGAAAAATCAAAGTGTTAGCTACAAGGGGTCCACATACAGTTATATTCTACAAGTCGTGGACGTTTATTCTAGGTACGTTATGCCAAAACCCCTGAAAACGAAGAGTTCGCGTGAAGTTGCAAAGGCATTAGAGGACGTGTTGATGGTTAACCTTGCCCCTGACATCATCCAATGTGACAACGGACTGGAATTTAAAGGCCCTAGTATGAAACTTTTGTTGAACAAGTACAACATCAAAATGATCAATAGTAGGCCGTATCATCCTCAATCACAGGGCAAGTGTGAAAGGTCAAACAGTGTTATAAAGGCCAAGATTCTATTTGCAACAAAAAGTAAACGTGGATTTAACTGGGTCGAAGGGCTTCAAGATTTAGCCTATGCCATAAACACAAGTTTCAAACGAGTTCTTGGGGGTCTCACGCCCTTTGAAGCCTACTACGGAAGAAGTCATGTTTTTACCAAAGAACGTCATAGTTCTCGTGAAATAAAGAAAACCATACGGCGAGCAAATAAAAAGGCTTACAGGTCGCTGTTGAAAAACGCAACTTCCCCAAGCAAGTACAAAGTAGGAGAGACAGTATTAATTCGCTATCCCTTTCGAAAATCCAGGGTGCCAACCAAAAGATATGTTATCGAAGGCAAGGTAGAAAAAGTAAAACGAAATGGTGTTTATATCGTGTCATTTCAAGTACCGAACAAACCCGAACTTGCATTCGTAAGCAAATCGGTTGGGGTCGAAAACATGACTAGCCTAACTGTTGCGTTAGAGAAACAACGAAAAATTAAAAAACATTCATTAAAACAGAACCGCTCAGAGAAACAAAATCACAGAACTAAGTACTATCATGTTTTAACACACCATGAAAATCTGCAGTTGTTGGATGGGGTGAATATTGCCATGGACCCAAATCCGGGTGGAAATTGTCAATTTGCTGCTATATCGCATCAACTTGGTAAAATTGGTATATACAAAGACGTAGATGCTTTACGTAAGGAAGCAGTCCATCACATTGTAGAAAACAGATATTTCTATGAAACTTTTGTCTATGATGAAACATTTGATGAATACGTTAAGAATATGTCTAAGAATGGGACATACGGCGACAACCTCACGCTCATTGCACTTATGAGAGAATATAATTTGCAGTGCCTAGTAGTTTCTACCCGAGGACTAGAACACTCATCAATTGTGTCAGCAGATGGAAAGTTCGATGGTGATGTTGGAACAATTGCATTGGGGTATTTCCCAGAAGGATTTGGCATGCATTACGTTAGTATCCGTATCAATCAACGCGTGTACAAGGACATAATATCACGCTTAGAACAGTCGTATGACAACGGTGACTCTGGCGACAGCGCTGCGTCTGGCGACAACGCTGCGTCTGGCGACAACGCTGCGTCTGGCGACAACGGTGACTCTGGCGACAACGGTGACTCCGGCGACACCCCTGCGTCTGGCGACAACACTGCATCTGGCGACAACGATGACTCTGGCGACAACGATGACTCTGGCGACAACGCTGCGTCTGGCGACAACGGTGACTCTTGCGACAACGGTGACTCCGGCGACAACGGTGACTCTGGCGACAACGGTGACTCCGGCGACAACGGTGACTCCGGCGACAACGGTGACTCCGGCGACAACGGTGACTCTGGCGACAACGGTGACTCTGGCGACAACGGTGACTCCGGCGACAACGGTGACTCCGGCGACAACGGTGACTCCGGCGACAACGGTGACTCCGGCGACAACGGTGACTCTGGCGACAACGGTGACTCTGGCGACAACGGTGACTCCGGCGACAACGGTGACTCCGGCGACAACGGTGACGTCTCTGTGTGTTCAGCCCTGAAAGAGCTTCAAGATATGATAAACAATAGGAGGGCACAGAGGCGAACGACTTTTCCATTTCTGATGTTACCACTTCACATTCAAGTTGAAATTTTTAAGTTCTGCATACAATCAAACCCGTCAATCCAGTTTGTGTTGGCGAAGGTCGGCAAACCCTTTAGAGATTTAATAAGGTCAATGAGTTTGCAAACACCTACAATTTACATTCGGCCGGATATTGGACTAGATGAACAGAAATCATGTTAGCGTTCGTTTCCTATTAACAAGAGCGGGCAGAAACAGCGGTCTTATTTCGGCAATAAAAGAAATCATCAAGGGGCCAAAATGGGCAAACGCATGGCTGCGTTTGCGTGTTAGTGGAATCGGTTGGTATGATATCATAGATGTCATGTACAGACATTACAGGTGAAATATAAATGTATATCGGTGTTTGGAAACCTGTTATGTTATTTTTGTGATTGATGATTATGTTCTTCTACCGGAAATTTGTTGTCATTTGCTCATTTAATGGTAACTTTTTACGAAGCACATTTGGGATATTTTGGCTGCTACTAAAATGAATGTATATATATATGTATATTATGTCTGGTCAAAATGCTACAGTTGGATTAAAATTTAAATGCTGTTCTATGTTCTTCAATATTACTTTGAAAAATCCTGTCAGTATACCAATAAATGAAAAAAGTACAAGTTTGTTGAATCTCTTGAATGAAACAAATTATAAAATACAAAATGTAAAATGAATATGTGATGATGATGATGACAAAACATTTGTGATGATGATGATGGTAAAAAAATTGTGATGATGATGGTGGTGGTGATGATGATGACAGTGGTTATGATGATTGGGGTTTGATGATTGTGGTGATGATGATGATGATAATGATGATGATGATGATGATAACAAACGTTTTGGGATGATGATGACAGCGATGTTTATCGGACGATGATGATGGTTATAATGATGATGATAAGATTTTAGATGATGATGACGGCGATGTTTATCGGCCGACGATGATGATAATGATGATGATGATGATGATAACAAAATATTTGTGATGATGATGATGGCGATGTTTATTGGCCGATGATGATGATGATATTCTCATCGTCGTCATCATCATCACAACATCCTCATTATCGACCGAAAACATCGCTGTCATTATCATCACAAAAAAAACTTTTGTGATCACCATTACGATCATGATAATGGATATGATGATGTTGGTTTTGATGGTGATGATGATGGTGGTGTTGGTGAAGATAACAACGATGATGATCATTGGGGTGTTGATAATTGATGTGATGATGATGATGATGATGATGATGATGATAACAAACGTATTTTGATGATTATGACAGCGATGTTTATCGGTCGATGATGATTATTATAATGATGATGATTATGATGACAAATGTGTTTTGATGATGCTGACGGCGATTTTTATCGGTAGATTATGATGATGATGATGTGCTGACCGTCGTTATCATCATTACAAAACTTTTGTCATCATCATCACCATCGACCGAAAAACATCGCAGTTATCATCATCACATTTTTTGTGATCTTCATTACGATGAAGATAATGGTGATGATGATGATGGTGTTGA